>OY720148.1:20728135-21206321 GCA_963082955.1 Cheilosia grossa | reverse complement strand
TTCACAAGAAAAAAAAAAAAAATAGACCAATACCAAACATGTGTGAAAGTTTTGTTAAAATCGGTAAATGCGTTAAGGCGTGAGTCGGCGACAAAAGAAAACAATTTTAAGGCGAAATTTTTATGCATAAGGATATAATCTAGTTTATTATTTTGGTTTGTGCAAATATGTCATATGTATTTATATTACAAATAATGTTTTCAAACAACAATCACTTGTTATTGTCCGTAAATATAAAATGTATAGCTCTATGCATACGTGTTAGCATTTCTAGCTACTATAAAAACCTCTCATATATATTAAAGATTTCGATTTGTCTTCTAGACTGGATGCAATATCACACACATTTATCCTGACGGCGTTTTTGCTCAAGACAAACGTCTTGCCATATTTGACCAAATTATCGAATTTAACGGGGTCCCTGTTAATTGTGCAGAAATGACGACATTGAAAGTCCACCAACTTTTCCACTTGGCTTATGAAAAGGTAAGAACTGTTCATCCTGCCAAATTCTTATGACAAAATAATAAGTTATCCCAAAGATTCGTTTGCTTAATTCGTTCGCTTTTAACTTAATTACATCGCTCCATTTTTTTGCTTTAGGTAACACTTTTGGTGTGGAGAAATGATCCGCCTGAGACTGAAACTCTTAAAATAGAATTTGCCAAGAAGGCTGGAAAAGAGTTGGGAATATCACTGGCGCCAAATGCCAAAGGCGCTACCATTTCTGAAATAGTAAGCTTATTGCTAAACCCATTTATATAACTTGTTTATGCAATGTATTTAAAAATTACATAGACTTCAGCTGGATATGCTGACATCGACAATAAGCTCCAACGAGGTGACATTATTACAAAATTCAATGGAGATTCATTGGAGAACAGCTCGTTTGCAGAATGCTATGCTTTGTTTAAGGCTGCAACTGGAAAGATAAGCCTGGAAGTTACAAGGCCTAAACCAACTGAAAGAAAAAAGTTGTAATTTTGTTAATGTGCCTTACGATGATTTTATCATCCTTAAAATAAAAACGAACAACAAAGAGTACTTGCGTTTGATTATTACGACAGTAAAACCAGGTTGGCTACCATCACAAAAAAATACTGCAGCTTTCGTGCACCTCTCTCACAAATTCTCAATTTTTCGTGTTTTAAAATATGAGAGTTTATCAATAATGGTCTTTATAAAGCATTGGCGTAGAACTTAAAGGCAACAAAAAACTATTCGGTCGAGCTTTATAGCAGAGTATTTAAAGAATTCAAAGAGATGGATATCTTTCGTACGCCTATCCCCCAAAACCTTTTTGTTTACATTGGTGTTTTTTTTATTTTCAATCCCTGTCCGTGAATACATGTGAGCTACAAATAATTGTGTTTCTAAGCGCCTAAGGTAATGCAACATATTTTGAGTAAAGGGGTTTCAGAAAATTCTAGTAAACTGCCCTACATGAATGGGCACTTTTACCCCTGCAATGATCTACATAGGCAAACATTAGAAAATCTCCCTGTAATATAAAACATATGATCGATTTTGGCCATAACTCCTTCATAAGGTTTCCCTATACAAGTCCTGGCCAATATCAAAATTGCTTCCAGCTGCTCCAGCGTCCAGAGCCTAATCAACGAATGCGCGAAGAGTGGGGTCATTCAGATTTTGATGAAGTTGAATTTTGTACGCAGAAGGTCAGGCTCTTGAGAACCGGAAATTGAGATCAAATGCGATCAAGTTTTTGTGTGTCATTATTGACAGCTTCATACGAATTGTTTTCCGATATCCTCCGACAACAATCAGTCGCGGAATTTATTTACGATTTCGTGTGAAGTCTTATGGCATTTTCGATTGAAGAAAGAAATTGTCCTTTCTATGAAAAGAGCAAATCCAGAAGTGCTCTTTCTATGTTTCCTATGTTTCATTGAAAACAAAATTTGAGCCATTTGATCCGAAAATATACGATTATGCGTGCAAAATGTGAGCTTAAATTGAAATACAATTGATTGGCCCATTTAAACATTCATATTTACCTCTGAAAACAAATTTTAGAAAAACAAATTTTGTAACAGAATACTATTAAATATTTGGAAAACACGCAGGAAAGAATTAAACACGAGTCCATCTAGTTTGACAATTGAACAAAGAGTAGTCATTAATTTCAGTTCAGAGTAGGAAAGAGATAACTAACATAAGTGTTTAGTTCAGAAGGTTCAGTAAGTATCGAAGGTATTTAATTCTAACGTAATAGAAGTATGCTCTATTACAACACCCCCCCTGAATTAGATATCACCAAAATTGAGGCCCAATGCAGTTGAACAGTTGACGTGCTTCGAGACAGGAAGAGCCTTGGTCATCACATCAGCTGCCATGTCGTCCGTACTGACGTGTTTCTATCTATCTATCTAAAAATAATAACAGTTCCTCTATTGATCTTATCTCGTATAAAATGATGTTTGACATCAATGTATTTGGTCCTTCCATGATATGCGGAGTTAAGAGCCAAACTTATAGCGCTTTTGTTATCGCATCGAATTGTGGTCGAATCTGGTGAGTTTGGGATAAGCTCATTCTGTAAGCTGATCAACCAAGTCCCTTCTTGCACTGCGGCTGTTAGAGCCATATATTCAGCTTCGGTGGAGGAGATGGTAGCAGTGGGCTGTTTTTTTGAGTTCCAGGAGATAGCATCATTATGAAGCAAGAAGGTGTAACCGGTAACTGACCGTCTCTCATCCTCATCACTCGCCCAATCAGCATCGCAAAATCCGCTAACGCTGTTTTCTCCAGCGGTGTAAACTAGCTTCATATCGGCACGGAAAATGCGCTTAACTGCAGTCCAGTGAGCTTTTCCAGGATTCTGGTTATATCGACTGAATGTACTCACAGCAAAGCTGAGATCAGGACGCGAGATTTGTGCCGCAAACATTATGCTGCCGACAGCTTGTTGATAGGGAAACATCTCTCATTTCAGCACATTCCTCTTCGCTCTGCGGACACATCTGCTTTGTCAGATTTTGGTTAGCATCCATCGGAGTCTTCGCTGAATTGCAATCAAACATGTTAAACCGGTTTAAGATCTCATGAATGTAAAGCTCCTGGTCCAACGAGATTGTGCCTTTTTGCGATCTCTACTGATTTGAATACCCAAAACGAAGCGGGCTTCACCGATGTCTTTCATTTTAAATGTGGTTTTTAAGTTGTTTTTCAATTCTAACTTTTGGTTCGCATCGTTGGTTAAAATGAGAAGATCATCTACATATACTGCTGCATAAAGCATTTTACCAGCAGAAACTTTGTAATATATACAAGCATCTACTTTAGATTTTTCCAGCCCGAACTTTTGCAGTCCCGCATCTAATTTTTCATTCTATATGCGACTGGCCTGTTTTAAAACGGATAAAGACTTTTTTAATTTGCAGACTTTAAGACAATTGTCGCTGAAGCCCTCTGGCTGCAACATAAAAATTTCTTCGTTTAGCTCGCCTTGTAAGAATGCTGTCACAGCATCCATTTGATCGATATCAAGGCAGTCGCTCTTCAGCATCCGTGGTGGACAGACGACTTTGAGAGTGAGGCAGCGTGAGCAATAGCAAAGTTTTAAGAAGTGATTTCAAGTGATAAAAAAAGTGTAAGCCATTTGGCTCAAGGCGAAAGTCTTTGGCTCTGACGCGAGTAGATCGCGGTTCGAGTCCCAGCGGGGGAAAAACTTTTTATTAAGAAAAAATAATAATATAACAAACCAAAGTGGAAGTGCCGCAAGGCAATCAGGCGATGGACACTGGCCAGCCAATGATCCCGCAAGGAGATGCCCCGTTGCCGAAGCGCATGACAAGGCAAGCCCAGCAACAGCAAGTGGGAGCAACAACAACAACAGCAGCAGTACCAGCATCAACAAGTGCTGCCGTAGCAGCAGCACCCAAAACACACGGATTAGTACAGTCGCAGGAACCGACAAAAGTCGATAAGAGGCGACGAAAACTGAAGCCCACACAAAACATGGCGGCCAAGAGGACGACAAATCAAGGCGGAGCGGCGATGACGTCAAAAGCAGACACGTCAGAGGCTGAGTCAGACGAGGATGCCGTCAACTACTCGTACGAGTCTGAAGGGGGCGAAGGTCGGTACTTGGGCGAAGGTAACTCCTTCCAAGAGTTACTGGACGCTGCAGAAGACAAAGAGCAACAACAACAAAACATAGAAGAAGACGAGGAAGCGCAGCTCGATCGTCTGATTAAGGAGCTCCTCGCGAAGAGGGAGAACTTACGCCAGCAGAAAATGCTAAAGCAACAACAAAAGCTGAAGCAAATTCTGGCTGAGCAGCAACAGCATAAACAACAACAAAAACTGCAGCAGCAGCAACAACAAGAACTGCTGAAGCAGCAACAACAGAAGCAAAACAAAAAACAAAAGCAGCAGCAATCGCAGCAACAACAACAACAACAACAACAAATACAGAAACAGCAACCGCTGCAACAGCAGCAGAGACAACAGCAGCAGCAACAGCAGCAGCAGAGACAACAACAACAGCAGCAGCAGCAGCAGCAGCAGCAGCAGCAGCAGCAGCAGCAGCAGCAGCAGCAGCAGCAGCAGCAGCAGCAGCAGCAGCAGCAGCAACAACAACAACAACAACAACAACAACAACAACAGCAGCAAGAACAACAGACGAAAAAACAGAAAGTCCCCCCAATCAATGTAAGTCATTTAGATATTAGTGATAGTATTAAGTTATGTAGGCTAGTCACTAAGAATTTTTACATTAAAAGGCTAAACGCCACCAAACATATTATTATGTGCAGTAATATGGAGGAGCACAAAAAGTTGCGCACCGCTCTGGAGAAAGCGGAAACCGAGTACTTCACGTACACTCCAAAAGGAGAAAAGCGGCAAACTGTGCTGCTTAAGGGTATCGATCCCAATATAAAAATAGAGGAGCTCGAAAACGAGCTCAAGAGTTATGAGTGCGACGACCTTAAGTTCGTGGGGGTCAAGCCGTTTTCTTCGCCTGCGGACAGGGGTGGAAGCCGCAAATTACCATTCTTTTTGGTACAATTAACCCCCGACAGCAAAATAGATAGTCTGAAAAGGATCAGATTCCTGTACTATCATGCAGTACGTTGGGAAAAATTAAAGAGGTCAGATCGTGTACTTCAATGTATGCGCTGCCAGAGGTTCGGGCACGCCGCAGCTAACTGCCACATGCAGTTCAGGTGCGTTAAGTGCAACAAGGACCACAAACATGGGGAATGTGCTTTAGGTAGCGATAGGGTAGAAGATAGAAGCCAGCTCTCGTGTGTACTCTGCAACAGCTCAGGACATCCTGCTAATTTCAGGGGATGTCCCAAGTATCAGCAGGTAAAACAGAATGTGCAGGCTCGAAAACAGAGGTCCGAAGAAGAGAAGGGTCGAAAGAGTCGCTCGTTCTCTAATTTTGTTGCGCCCAATGTGTCCTTTGCCCAAATGGTATCTGGACCGGGCAGCTCAATCACAAAAAGCGCGCCGAAGGTTCCTACACCGGAAGCGGATCTGGATTTGAAATCGATCCTTCTGTCACTGCACGGAAAGATCGACAATTTCCAGAAACAATTAAATGAGCATGCGGCTCGAATAGACATGATCTATTCGACGCTGTTTGCCGAGTCTGCCGCGCCATAAATATGATGGGTACGCTGGACGAGGTAAACCTAAAGATCCTTGCGGTGAATGTTAATTCACTAATCCGGATCGAGAGAAGGATCAATCTTTCCAATTTGTTGAAAGCCGAAAAGCCAGATGTGCTTCTGGTTAGCGAAACTAAGCTATCCCCGAAGCACAAAATGGGCTATAGAAATTATTGTGTAGTTAGAAGAGACCGGCCCAACTCCACACAGGGAGGTGGTGTCGCTATCTTAGTACGTAAAGGCTTGCGCCATAAGGTTATATATAGCGGGGAAGTGCGCCGGTTCCAGGTGTTGGAAGCATGCATCGTATGCATTCCCCTCAATACCCAGAGGCGGGTGTATGTGGTGTCGCTTTACGCACCGGAATCTCCTCGACGCATTGAATTTTTAAATGAGATCGAGACGCTCTTTCGTTGCCTAGAGCTTCAATCGGAAGATAATTATTACTTTTTGGGCGGAGACCTCAATGCTAAACATGCGGCATGGGGAAATGATATCCCGAACCCTAGAGGCAACCAGTTTCACGACTGGTGGCGTCATAATATGATTGAGTACAAACTCGAGTTGTACGCGACGGATATCCCGTCTTTCCCTAGAGACGGTTCTTTCTTGGACATAGCGCTAGTTGACGAAAGACTGGAACTGACGAACACTGATCTAAGCACGCGGAACTGTTTACGAACGGTTGAGTACGATAGTGATCACTACGGACTTGCCGTCGTATTACGGATCCCGAACGAGCAGACGCAGCTGGAGCAGTACGACCAAGTGCGTTCTTTCGATTACCGAAAAGCGCAGTGGTCGCGCTTCTCCAGAGTGTTAAAACGCGACATACGCTCATGCGAGATCGACCCACCGACAAACAGGAACCTAACAAACGATGAGATCGACAATCATTTACGGCAAATGAATGTCGTCATCAAACAGACAATGGAGCGGACTATCCCCCGGGTAGGACGTTCCACGGACGAAGAACAAACTGAAAAGTATCGAAACGCAACAATCGATGCGCTGTACAGACATAAAAGTAGACTGCTCTCGAGGCTTAAACGGCTACACAGACAGTTCACTGACAGGAACGATCCCGAGTTAAGAACACTGAATTCGATGATCAAAAACTTGAAACAGTTGATCTCAGAAAATTACAGAAAATCTGTAAGTTTGTATTGGGGCAATAAAGTTCGGGCTATAAAAGCCAGTAGTCCGAAAATGTTCCCGCAAATAAATAAACTGTTCAGGCGGAAGGATCATAACGACATTTCATGTGTTCGAATACCTCGGACGAACGAGAACAGACAGACACTACTGACTGCTGGCATAAGTCCGGAAAGTGCTGACTCGAACGACGGTTTTTTCGTGGTCGAAGACCCGCAGGAGAGGGTGAACTTGATGGGAGCTTTCTTTGAGACTGTGTATACGGTGAACAACCCTGTTTGCCGTAACCGCGACCTCGAGGAGAGGGCCTTTCTTAACCACTTTTATCTGCGGACCGAAATTCAAGATTGGCGATCCGAGAACAACGGTTTCACCGGGTTCAATGACGACAACCGTGCAAACGGCACAGTCGCCGATGAAAATACTCATCTGTTCGTGAGTAGAGATGAACTTCGGTGCATCTTTGAGTCACTTAAAAACAAAAAGTCGGCGGGAGTGGACGGTGTCCCAAACGTCGTATTAAGACACCTGCCGCTAGAGGCGATAGATATCTTCGCCACGCTACAATGCGCTGAATAATGCATATTATCCGGAGCAGTGGAAAATAGCGGTGGTACACCCTATCCCGAAAAAGGATAAAGATAGGACGAACCCTGCTAATCTCCGGTCAATTAGTTTGCTTCCGAATGTTAGCAAGGTATTCGAGAAAGTCGTCAATAGATCTCTTTTAAAATGGGTTGAGGAAAATAAGATTATTCCGGACAACCAGTTTGGCTTCAGAGCGGGGCATGACACTATTCATGCCGCGTCGAAACTGGTTTCCGACATTCAGTGGAATAAGAGTAAGAAACAATGCACGGGTGCCTGCCTGGTCGACTTTGAGAAGGCCTTCGATACCGTATGGTTGGAGGGGCTCTTCTATAAGCTGACCAGATTGGGCATTCAAAAACCTTTGCTGTATATGATATATGACATGCTTATGGGAAAGAAGTTCGTTGTCAAAGCTGGCAACGTGACTTCGAGCAGGGTTTTTGAAATTAAAAACGGCTTACAACAGGGAGCAGTGAATTCTCCGGTCCTGTTTAATATTTACACAAGTGATCTGGTGGGTTCCCTCAGACATGCTATAGCGTACGCGGACGATTTAGTGGCGTACAGGTCAGGACCAAAAATCGAGGTCATTAACATCCTTCTGCAGCGTGACTTCGAGCAAATTAAGAGGTATTGCGATGATTGGAAGTTGAAAATCAATTTCCAAAAATCGGAAACAATCCTGTTCAGAACTACATTGGCTGGGGCCTCTGCGGATACCAGAAAAAACTGGAGAAAATTAACAATTGTTGGACAGCAGGGGCGGCCGTTGGCGGTGAAAAACGTGGTCCGGTATCTTGGCATCTGGCTCGACCAGTATCTGTATTTTGACAAACATATAGCTGCTTGTCTTGCTGGGGCTAAGAGGGCCTACGCTCTGACAAGGAGACTGTTTCGCAGCAGTCAACTTGACTCTAGGGTGAAGGTCATTTGCTACGTGGCCCTTATAAGGCCTATCATCGCTTATGGCTGTCCTATGTGGTTCAATATAGCACCGTCCTATATGGAAAAGATTCGGGTGTTTGAGAGACAATGTCTCAGGGCCTGTCTAGGGTTGTTTAGAACTCCTGAATCGCAGTACATAAAATACTATCCCAACAGGACCCTATACAATGGGGCTCGACTGAATAGGATTGACAATTTCCTTATTAAGGTGATCCGGAGGCACGTTGCAAGGGCGATGGCCAGTGATAATAACCTGATCTCAGGGGCTTACTACCCCAATATAATGTACCACGAGAGTACGCTTCGGTCTGGCTTTATCCCGCCTGAGGCATTTCTTCATGTAGATATGAAAGGGTTAGTCCAGACAAAAGATGGTGTGCCGGTATTGTACCACAGCCACCGCGGCGCGAGGGATAAGCGGCTCATCCACGACGGGTACGCCGCCAATGCTCAAGAGCTCCTCCGTTTTAGTACCGCAATTGCGGAACGGGACAGGGTCGATACGGTCAAGCAGTTCACCGAATTTTGGTGGCTTGAGGAACAGGTGAGGGTGGATACGCTCTCCCGGGCCGGTGCGCTACTTACGTAGCATCCTCCTTAGTTTTAAGCTAGATTAAGTTTGTAGGTTTAGGCTTAGTGTAGGGGGTCTCTGGGAGGTGCCGGGCTAGCCAACATGATAGTGCTGCCGAGTCTCGAGCGACGCTTATAGCCTCGCTCGAGGCTCGGTGACACTGATGAACCCTTGTGGGCGGCTGTCAGGCGCCCATGGACGCGATCAGGATGGTGACCAATCGATGAGATTGCTCACCACCCTGATTATAGGTAATTTAGCTTAAGTAGCTTAGGTAGTTTTAAGTAGTTGTAAGTAAAAAAAAATAATAAAAGAATTCAAGTTTTATAAAGTTTCTTGGAAATAAAAAAACAAACAAAAATAGATATTGATAGATTTAAGGCCTAAAGGCAATAATTTTAAGGATATAGTTAAGTTTAGAGTGCTCGCTAAGAGCCAGTAAGCTAGAATTAATACAAATGTTAGCTTTAATTTAGATTTAATCGTTTTTGTCTAGGATGTAAGTTTAATGATAGTATCAATAAAAATGAATTTAAAATGTAAAATGTAATCGATATCAAGGCAGCCATTGCAAGTAGGAATCGGATTGAGGTATATCTCACCACAGGGGAGTAGGTTCCTTCATAGTCGATCCCCTTTCTTTGCGCACAACCTTTTATGACAAGGCGGGCTTTGTAGCGATAGATTTTACCCTTTGCATCCTTTTTCGTTTTAAAAACCCACTTGCAATCAATAGGTTTTCTTTTGGATGGAATATCAGTCAACACCCAAGTTTTATTTTCAATTAATGAGTCGTACTCTTCTTTCATCGCATCTTTCCAGAACTTTGAGTCTCTTCGATTTAATGCTTCATCAACTGTCATTGGATCGTAAAGCTCGATGGACCTAGCTCGACAGACAAAATCATCCATTCGGACAGGTTTCGGCGTACGTTGAGTGCGTCGTGGTTCAGCGACGCTGATCTGTTGCATTGGTATCGATGGCGAGTAGCTGACATCACTTTCTGAATATTCGTTGACTTCTCCCTCGTCGGAGTAATACGTATCGGTCGTGGTGTTATCTTCGTCTAAAGATGTATTTATGTTCGAGTCTGGACCTAAAGTTGAAGTTTCGCTACTTTCTTCGATCCTATCACTGGCACTTTCCTCGCTATTAGCGCTATCAGCTTCACTCTCACAATCATTCCCCACTGAAGTGGTCTCATCTGAGAATATGAAAGAATAATTAATATTAGTTGAATTGGTTAACTTACTCTTCTCCAATTGGCAGCTCTCAAAAAATACGACCACATCGATTTGAACATCGACTTTATCCCTAATTTTCAATTTGGGTTCCAGAAGTCTCACTATTCGGTGCATGCACTACTTAAAGTACACAATGATATTACCTTAAATCTTAGGGAGAAAAAATGTACGGCGGCTTGCTCCCTGGACATAGAAAAGGCTTTCGATTGCGTCTGGAGAGATGGTCTCCTTTTTAAAATTACCCAAATGGATAAACCTTCTCCAATCTATACAATTTCTTTCTCTATGACTTTCCCCACACCAATTTCAGTTATAACACCGTTACTTCTAAGGCATTGCTATATGCGGACCATATTTTGCCTATGCCACCGCCGATTTGCCCCAAGAGGCTCTTATTTTGTTAAAGGATCACCTTGTCGTCATTAACGATTATTACGATAAATGGGGTATGAAAATTAATAGTGACAAATCCGTATGTATCTGCTTTAGAAATTCCAGCTCCAAGGGAAGAAGGGGAGTCGTCAGCGAGAGTAACTCCATGTCCTTGAACTTGACTGGTTCTCCATAAAGTACCTGGGTGTTAACTTTAACCACCTGCTTAAATTTAATCCTCATGCAAGGATGACTCTGGCTAAAGCTCAAAACCTAGTCACACCTCTTCTTCGTAATAGCAACTTAAGCAAACGCACCAAATTACTAATATACAAATCTCTTATAAGACCCATTCTCAACTATGCATTCCCAGTCTGGTTTTCCATCTCCCCCACAGTTGCGGGTAGCCTCGAAAAGTTCGAGAGAAAGATACTTAGACTTTGTACAGGCCTTAATTTTAAGTCCAGAAATAAAAGGATCTCTAATAAAAGCTTATTTTCGGACGCTGGAGTCACCCCCCTTATTTCCTACTCACTGGCCCTAATGAACAAAGCCATTTCTAAACTGTTACATCTTGACAATGAACTAATTAAATCAATTCATTTAAGTCAACAAAACTCTAACTGGAGTAACTCTTCATATGTTTCCCCAGTTGGAATTATGAATGAAAATCTTTCCCAGAGCCCCGACGGACCGCATCTAGAATTCTATGTCAAAGCCACCCTTGGCCAGAATTTGGAATGATGATGACGTATCACAAGAATAACTTAAAGATCAATAGCGAGTACACATAAACTTAACTCCTTCCCCTCACAGAATTTGCTACAATTATTATAAGTCTTTTTGTATCAATTACGTTTGTATTTTTATCCATTTCATACTATTGTTAACTTCTATATACATGTACCTACCTCAGAGAGAGAGAGAGAGAGAGAGAGTAGTTTTATTTATATTATATGTATTCACTCTCATTTACCTTTATCTTGAAAGATCATAACATTTCAACTAACCATATCACCATTCCATAACAAACTATCGATCGCTATATGCACTCTAGAGCAGAGTATATCGATTAATGAGTAGGGACCAGAGTATATCCATTAAATCAGTTTACAATTTGCAGTACACATACACGAGAAATAGACGGCACTAAAAGTGCTCTAGTAAAAGAGGGATGGAAGAGTAGTCGAACTATTTCAAAATGTGGTACAGGGTGTGACGTAGTGGTGGTCAAAGCTTGAGCATGTTCCAGGCTTCCAGCTTTCATTATTCGCAAAGCTCCAAAAACAAATTCATTCAAAGATTTTGTTGCTGACGTCCCGCAAGATCACGTTCCATCACATAATTTCTGTTTTTCGATAAAACAACAATAATTACATTGATTTTTATGAGCCAACACACACCAAAGGTGAAACAAAGTGCATAAATTGTTTTGGTTTCCAGAGGGTCGTCGAGATTACACGGCTTTGTATACGCCCAATACAAATCGATTTTAATATTTGTCGAAGCAGCATCATTGTCGATCATGGCAACGTACTTGCTTACGGCGCAACACACACCAGATAATTTAAAACAACAGCGATAGGAGTAAGGGTAGCGAAAAATAAAAAAGGACATACAGTTTGTTTTGTTTGATTTTATTTCATATATTAGGCGATTGAGCTTGCGTTGGAGGCAATACGGGGCCACAAATCGGCACACTCTTTTGCTACTGGACCTGTGATAGCGGAACCTTTCATTTCACCTTTATTATTAACAATCACACCAGCATTGTCCTCAAAGTATATAAAAACACCATCCCTCCTCCTAAACGGCTTCCTTTGCCTTATTACTACAGCAGGCATTACCTAAAAAGAAAACAAAAATATGATTTAGTGAGAGTACGGATAATTGCTGCAAATATCTAGTATATATTTGTAGAGTACGGTTTAGAAAAAGATGTAAGTGACAGGATCATTTTGTTATTGCATGCAAAATTTCCCAGGGAATATTTCAAATTTAGGGCAGGTATCTACCTATAATATGGCAATTTCAAAGAAGGTCGTCATAACCCCGCATACGGAGAATGGAAACTCTTTTTGGATTAGGTAAATAGTATAGTTTATAATGGATAAACATTGAAGTTTCGCTTTGATGATAGCAGACACCATTTTTCTAAAATCTATTATTCTGCATACGATGTTTGGTTAGAACAATTTTCAATTTTTAATTTTTAGGGATACATCGAAGAAGAATAAACAAGACAAGTATATTTAAGGAATTTAGCAATGGAACGAGTAAGACTTGTTTTACTGCTCTAGCCTCCAAGTCTTCTTCAGACTTCTTATGCTTTTTTTTTCAGAGTTTCTTCAAATTTTCCAATGCAATTGTGTTTTAGTTTGACAACTAATGCAGTTTGTTTACGGATCTGTTTTTGTTAATTATTTATGTTGTACATATATCAAAAAAAAAAAAAAAAAAGAGAGGTAATCGGTTTTTTTATATTCGATTGGACACTCGAAATCAGAGAAACCTTTTGCGAATCTACATATTTTCTCAGATTTGCCTCAGATTTATGTGGTATTCAATTTGGCGCTCTCAAGCATTTTTTTTGCTCTCAGAACAATTTTTATGTTCGTTTGGTACAAAAAAAGCAATCTTTTTCAGATTTCAGAGTACTTTTGCGAATCTAGATATTTTCCCAGATTTGCCAATACGAGTGCATTTGAGTTTGACAACTGTTGAAGTGTTTAGGTTTTCGTGAATTTTTTCTACAGCAAAGAAAGGCATTGCATTGGGTGAATCTGTTGTTTTAAATTATTTATTTATCTAATAAAGGGGTTTTCAACAGGGACGCTACAAAAGTAGAGCGACAGGGACAGCAAACGACGCCGTATTTCTTGCCGCTCTTTTGACATTTCTCTTCATTTGATGATGGAAAGATATACGAGCCAACAGTACAAAATGTTCCCGTGCCAGTGAGACAAAGAAGTACCCGTAGTGTCGAGAATATTGCTGCCGCTGAGGCTTCAGTTGAAGAAAGCCAAAATGTGTCTCTCACACGTCGTTCCCAAGCGTTGGCATCTCTGTGACGTCGTTGTGGCGAATTTTGCGAAAAGATCTTGGCCTACATACTTACAAGATTAAATTGGCGCAAGAACTGAAGCCGCTTGACCCCCAGAAGCGTCGTATGTTCGTGAATTGGCCTGAGCAACAACTTGAAAATGATTCGGATTTTCATCGAAAAATCATCTTCAGCGATGAGGCTCATTTCTGGCTGAATGGCTTCGTCAATAAACAAAATATGCGGTATTGGTCAGGCAGCAATCCACACGTACTCTATGAGTCATCATTGCATCCCGAAAAAATTACGGTTTGGTGTGGTTTATGGGCCGGCGGCGTCATTGGGCCGTACTTTTTCCGTGATGATCAAGACCGGCACGTTACTGTGAATGGGAATCGCTACCGTTCAATGATAACCGAATATTTTTGGCCCCAATTGGATGATATTGTAGGCACAGTGGCTTAGTGGTTAGTGTGTTGGACTACTAAGCGAGGGGTCCCAGGTTCGAATCCCGCAAAAACCCAAATTCCAACTTAGGGTTTTTTCCACTGCGCCGCCTCTCGCGAACGTCTGACAAACATCCGAGAGTATAACTGTCTTTAGAGCTTCTCAATTAGCCGTTTGGAATCGGCATAAAATTGTAGAAATTCCAAAAATGAAACTCACACAAAACGAATGGTTGTGAGAAGCTAGGCCTTGGGTCCCTACAGACCTGTTGCGCCAACTATATATAATTGGATGATATGGACTTGGAGGACATGTGGTTCCAACAGGACGGCGCCACAAGCCACACAGCGAATGTCACAATCAATTTATTGGAAACAAAGTTTGGAGAACGTGTTATCTCACCAAAATGGTCCAGTCGCTTGGCCGCCTCGGTCGTGCGATTTGACGCTACGTGGGGCTACGTCAAGTCTATGGTCTATGCCAACAATACAGCGACGATTGATGAACTTCGTACGAATATCGAACGTGAAATTGCAGCAGTATCGGCCGATTTATGCTTGAAAACCGTCGAAAATTGTGTTCAGCGTCTGGACTTCTGCAAGCGTGCCCGTGGTGGCCATGCAAAAGAAATAGAGTTCCATACATAATGGCATCGAACGTACTTTCACAGTAATAAAGAATTTCATTGATTTCCAAAACCGTTTTTGTTTTATTTAACTTTTGTAGCGCTCGTATTGAAAAACCCTTTATGTGTGTGTACTTATTACATGGGTTGGAAGTTATACTTTTTTGGCGAATAAAAAAATTTTTTTAAATCAACCAAAAAGGTATTATTTTTAACAGTGAACAATGCCAACGTAGAGGGGATACTTTGGGCCGTAGAACACGTAACGCTACAGCCATACAGTATCTAAGAGCCGATGGACATCAGCATCGAGCGTATGCAAATGCATGCCTTGCACTCGGCTTGCTGGAAGCAGCATTGAACTGTAGCAAGCAGCAAAAACAAATTCGTCTACTATTCGCTATAGTATTAACTACATGTTTCCTGTCTCTCTTGCTGTATCTATCTTAACTTTATTGGGTGGAGGCAGAACAGTTCATTCAGTATTTAATGTCACTAAGTATTCAAAAAAAAAAAAAAGAACCCAGACGCAGTGTGCAACATAAAAAAACAATCGTCTATGGCCACAGTGTTGAAACTATCATCTGGAGCGAATGCAATATGGCACACAAATATTCGCTTTTGGCGTTGAACAAGACATTAGAAGATATAAAAAACAATGAAAAATTATTTGGCGGCACTCTGTCACTCCTTTCAGGTGATTTCAGACAAACACTTGCCGTCGTTCCGCGTTCAACGTACGCTGATGAGATCAATGCTTGCTTGAAATCATCTGCACTGTGGCGTAATGTTGAAAAAAATTCAACTAAATGTAAATATGCGCGTCCAAATGCTTCAAGATCCATCTGCTGAATCATTCTCAAAACAACTGTTAGATATCGGTGATGGAAAAGTTACCAACGATGAGACTGGGTGCATAAAATTACCGGACGATTTTTGCAAATTCATTGATTCGCAAGATGCTCTCATTAACCAAATATTTCTCGATGTACACACACAATACATTCATCATGAATGGCTGGCAGAAAGGCAGATTTTAGCAGCAACAAATATGGACTTCAACGAATCTCAAGACACAACAGTTATTGCCAGGTAACTTGATGACATATAAATCCGTTGATGCAGTTTGCGATGCCATTGAAGCTGCAAATTTTCGAACAGAGTTTTAAAACTCACTGGAGTGCCGCTAGTCGTTAAGAAATTAATGAACAACGTTACCGAAGCCATTATTTTAAATGGCAAAATCCGGGGTGAAAGTATATTACTTCCACGAATCCCTATTATACCCACAGATGTGCCAATTCGATTTAAACGCATTCAGTTCTTCATTAGATTGGCATTTGCAAAGACTATTATTAAGTCTCAAGGCCAAACAATGTCTATTTGTGGCTTAGATTTGAAGACACCATGTTTTTCACACGGACAATTATACGTGGCATGCTCTCGAGTAGGCAAACCATCCAGTTTGTTTGTTAGCTAAAGATGGAAGGACAAAAAATATCGTACAATCCATTACACTAAGATATTAATATTGGTGACTAATATTTTCAGAATTCGTTGTATATATAGTTAAAAAAGTAAAGTTACAATAAATTGTTATTTTCACATTCCGTCAACGTTCACAGCGCTCTATGCCTCTTCCACTCATATACCACATACGCACACACACTTACAATTAATAACATATACCTACTTTCGCACTCTAGAAATAATTCATATGGCAAAACAACGTTTGCAGGGTCAGCTAGTATATATATAGAAATCAATCGGGACGGAGATTTCGAATGTTTTTATATAAAATTTTACCAGTGAATGGAAATCGCTTAGGAAAGTGTCGAAGACTACACATATTCAAATCGCCCGAATATCAGATGGAGGGCATTGTAAACACTCATTTTCCAACTCATCCGGTCAGGCCTCCCGATAACACAACAGCCTGACGACAGGAAATTCCGCGTTTCATTGAAGAAGAGCTGAGATTAGCTGTGCAAAGACTGGTACTGATCAGTAAAGGAAAGGGAGACCCAGACTCCCCATCTGCGTCCAGGCCCTTATGTATGATGGACACTGCGGGGGAGCTCATGGAAAAGTTGCTGAAATCACGACTCACAGATGCAGTACAAGTGGCAGTATGGGTTCAGGAAAGGACGCTCTGCGGTCGGAGCTATTGAAGAAGTGGTGAAGGCTGCCCAAACCGCCCAACAGGGAAGCCAACGCTCTAAGAAGATCGTTTTGCTGGCAACCCTGGACGTAAGAAATGGATTCAATTCAGCTAGGTGGAGCGATATACTAAATGCGCTAGAAAATAGATTCAACATCCCAGCTTATCTATTAAATATGGTGAAGGACTATCTCAGGGATCGGGAGCTGATGTACGAGACCACAGAAGGCCCACGAAGGAGGGAAGTAACAACTGGAGCAGCACAGGAATCAATTCTCGGACCAGACCTATGGAATATCTCTTATGATGACATACTGCGGATGGTGATGCCCGAAGACACCTTCCTCGTTGGGTACGCAGACGATATCGCGCAGTTATAACGGCAAGAGACTGTGAAAACGCGCAAAGTTGAACCAAGTCATGCGACGAACAAACCTCTGAATGAATGAGCACGGTCTCAGTCTGGCAACAGAGAACATAGGTCCAACGTCAAGCAAGCGCAGGTTATTAATGTCGACAACGCATGCAATTCTCCTTTACGGAAGCGAGATTTGGGCAGACGCGCTTCGACAAACAAAGTACCGGAAACAGATGGCGGCAGTACAAAGACGTGGAGCTCTACGCGTGGCTAGCTCTTACCGAACGGTATCGGAACCATCCGTCCTTGTAGTCGACTCCCATAGACCAATCGAACTACCACATTAGTACGCAAACAAGATTTGTCTTGACAAAGGTTAGTTAACGCACTAAACTTGTCTTGACAATTAGAATTCAACTTGAATAGTCAAACTATAGCAGTGGTTGAAGTTGCTAAATATTACCTGTAAAAACAGTAATTGTTTATTTATTTAGTTGGATCGCGTTGTTGTTACTACCCATGTATACACATTTTAAAATTGGGAGTGCTTTAGCGTCCATTTATTACATTTTACACAACTCCGAAACGTAACTAAAATTATTTGGAAAGACTTAATTCTAATGATCCTACCATTAGGGAGATTCTAAAATGCTTATGAAGCTGCAACGTTTAATGGCGTTGAAAAACACCTTGGATCATCTTAAGGTGCAGAAAAAGAGATGTGATCTAATCAAACTTTTTTATGTTATAGCTAGAGGGTACATTGGTATTTCTTTGTTTTGAACTAATTTTAATCTATGTTCCGCACAACTGTTTCGCTTAGTGAGTTTTTTTTTGCAGAAATGAATAGGTAACTACTGTCAGATATGTAGGTATCACTGAGGCGTGTTTTTTTTTAAATTCGATCTCAGCAAAGCAAAGTAAAGTACCTAGGATTTTCAGCACGCTTCAGTAGATTGCTTGGTACAATTCTCCACTGTCTTTTCGCACATTTTTATTGTCCGGGACATTATTTGCTTGCGAAAATGTGACATTTGTACTGCAGTGTTGCCGGCTTTTATATGAGGTATGGAGCCAAACTGAACAACAGCTCAAATATGAAGATAAAAAATACACATCTTTTGTTTGTTATTCATTGGCACACTTATTCTGATTAAATTGTTTTGTGAAAGACGACAATGTTAAATTAAAAATAGGCGGTCAGAAAAAATGTTCCCTACGAAAATAATTAAAACAAATCAACTACCACTAATCTGATTCCATCAGAAAAAAATTTCTGGCAGATGGAACAGTAAAGAAATTAAATATTTCAGTGGAATGATTTGTTTTTGTGGAATTAACTGAGAAGTTGATCGGAAAAAGTTGTTCGTACGGAAAAATTCCCAAATGAAAATTTTAAGGAGCCAGCGAATATCGGAGATAAATAGCCGGTGATGGCAACACTGCTACTTTTGCAGCAGCTGATGGAACCATCCGCAAAATTTCGTTTCGGATCATCTACGTACCACACAAAAGGAACCGCACTGACTAAAAACTAGTAAGATTTTAGAAGTAAAGGGACAGACCTATTATTACGAGCAAATTAAAAAAAAAGGCTCAAACATTTTTAGAGGTTCTGAATAGGAAAAACACTAGAGGCGGACAATGTGTATACCTACCACTGAAACAGGGAGTAAATGCTTAAGTCATGCAAACCATCAGCTTTCTACGACAGAAATGCTACCGGTGCTGGTTTCATCATTGAACAGATCGTTGAGAAAAAAAAAGTTTGGCAAACTAAGGGCAGAAAACGGCAGGTGCACAGAAAGTAGCACAGTGCTGATGCTACTGAGAACTGTCATGTTCTGGCGAAGTATTCCACATAAATACGTATGTATATGAAATAGCAGCACCGGAAAATTGCGCGTTTTTACAAACCATCTACAAATATACCACACGCCCCCAAAAAAAAAAAGACAACCGACCAGTCGTTTGCAATGTCAAAAATATGCCCAATATAGTGCCACACTAGTTTCGAAAAACAAAGATTGTTTGTTTTAAAAACTGACAAGGAACTACATGCTGTAAACTAAGTCAAATGTGCAGCTAAGCATACCCACATGGCTAGTGTTTTAGAAAGTAGTTTTTGGGTTTTGCTTACCTTTTTCCTCAGCTCAGGTTTACCCTTCTTCACTGTAGCAACAAACATGTCGCCAACTCCGGCGGCAGGAAGACGATTTAAGCGACCCCGAATTCCATGTACAGCGATAACATACAAGTTCTTAGCTCCTAAAATAGTTTTGAGACATAAGATTAGTTTCTGCTCGTGGTCTCGAATCTCATTATATACCTGTATTATCGGCACAATTCATAACAGCCCCAACAGGGAGACCTAGAGAAATGCGGAATTTCCCTCCAGCGGTTCCACCACGTCCTTTAAAAGAGAAATATTTTCGTTACTTGTCACAAACATATTTTCAAAAGCATTTCATTTATGGATTGCATAAAATTAGAACACACGTATATGATTTAAAAAGATTATTTTTTATTTTTCGCACCTCTCTTAGACATTTTTCGGCCTGTTTAGCTTACAACGGGAAATCAAAAGAAAGAGACAAACGAAAAAGTACCAACATCTAAACTGAACATCCGTGCAGGCATACCAACAGAAAATCTGAATGAGGAAGTGTTTGGTGGGACTCATGTGTATAGATGGAATTATATGCTATTGTCAAACATAGGTGGCGCTCGAATTCTAATAGAGCCCGGCTACACATTAATTTTCATGAACATCATATCCATCGGATTAGAAGAGGTAAATCGAAATAAATGCATGAGGAAGTCAAGACCACACATGATAATTTCTTAACTAGGATATATGGGTTTATGAATTGTACTTTAAATCAAAAATTAGGTATTAAGTAGGTAATTTATTTTTGTTGAAATAAATCAAATTCTAAGCCCAAACCAACTAAAACAATTATGAAAAAACCTAATGGTCATAAAAGCAACAGGATTGGTGGTAAGCAAAACACATTTTTTAAGCTCATACCTCACACGTATACACACGCAGGGATTAAAGTTTATAAAAAAAAAGGAATGTAAGCATATGAGTTTTGGCGAGGTAGGTGTAGGTATTATAAGAACCATTCATATGAGCGCGAACTGCGAATAGGCGAATTGCAAACAAATCAATTTAACTGTTTTAATGAATTGAAAATTGATATTTTACTTCAAAAGCATTATATTTAATTAATCTAATTAATCTAACATCTAATCAAAAAGACTGCGTCTCAATTGATTTAAATAGCTAAATTTACAATTACAACAATTTACCCGCGATTTGAAAATTCTTGCCGTGAACTGTCACGGTCAGACTTTATTCACAATCCACATAAAACAGTCCACAAACCCACGAATGTAAAATTGTTCGAGCTTAACCTTCAACAATGAAACTGATTCGCGGGTACCTGAGACTAAAAAAAGTTTTCATGTGAATGAAATGTCAGAAACAATGCATATTCGCTTGTTCGCAGTTCGCAATTCACTCTCATCTGAATAGTCCTTAAGTTGTTTTATCTTTGAACAGAGCCATCTATAGGAGACTAGAGTGCAAAGAGGATCCAAACTAGAGGGCCAACTCCCGTGCACCTACCCGATTTTCCCCGCAAATTTTGAATGACAGCCCTCTCTCGCGTGCTCTTTTTTCTCCTGTCTGTGAATACATGTTATTAATGGCCGCCGAGTGGAACTTTTCCAATAACAAACAATTTGTAAATGAATTTATAACAATAAATATAAAAGGAATAAATGTTGAACATGGTGTTTTAGATAGCTTTACTTGATCTCTATCCATGTTATGCGCCAAAAAATGTTCATCCATTCACATTTCAGGTTTTTTTTTAATTTTTCTACATGAAAAATATTTTTGACAGCAAAATTCATGAAGCTACCTTGGGGAGTTGTTCCAGAAATAGATTAATACCATGCAAGTTAAGCCCAAGTTTTCACTAGGGCAAAAGTAAATTTCTTAAAATATTCCTAAACATTGCATAAATTTGTATTACGCTTGGTGGGTGTTTTCAACTTGGTTTTTTAGTACCGTATTTGTACAGAATCAAAATATGATTAGGAATTCTGTGGTTTAATAAGAGTGAACAGTGTTGATGTTACTAAGGAACAGCAAAAATGGAAATTTTATTCATATTTAAAAAAAAATATTATTCTCGGAAAATAAATTTGTTAAATCGAGTACACATGATTAAACTCCTAACAAAAAGGTAATATAATGTGGAGTTTAATTTGATCCGATTTCAGATTTTGCGTATTCAATCGAACATAAGAATCTAAATTGTTTTGTTAGTTTTCAGTTCTCGTATTTCTATAAATAATGTGCTTATGTAAATTTTATAACATTGTATTTTGAAATGTTCGCTGATATTTTTACAAGCCTCTCTAAATTATAAATTAACAAAAACAAGTGCAAAAAGGAAATATCACTTAGTACACATAAATAAAGGGCAATCTGTAGCAATTTAGAAAGAGAAAGAGATGTGTCAAAGGGGAAGTCGATGGGAAAGGGTAATATTTCGATCATTCTGGTGTGCGATCTGGAAGGAGGAAGCAGGTGTAGTATGAAAGTCCCTAAGGAATTGAATTGAAGTGTGTATTGTATTATCAATAAAACGAAAAAAAAATATCGAAATTAACAAATGCAAATTTGCATACGTTATTGTGCAACTATACATTTTACGTACCATTTACAAATTAAAAATTATGCTAAAACTAAAATATCTTTTTCCCCACAAAAAAAAAACGCTTCCCCAAACTCTGTTAAAATATCTATTTTGTTTCAATATGACTTCGAAATGAAAAGCATTAAAATCGACCCACAACAAGTTTTTTTCTTTAAACTAACTACCTACAATAAAAGCTTGAAGTTATAAAATCTCTTTTAAGAAAAGTGCAAGAACCGTTTAAGTTGATTTTTCTCTGATTAATATCATAAGATAGATTTCTGCTACATACTGAAAAAAAAAAAAACTATGATTATATATAGGGTTTTTGGCATTGTGACGAAATTATTACAGGAATTCCATTTTCCAACAATTTCATAAACTAAACTAAACTAAACTTTTAAACTGAACTGCGATGTGAGCGACGTGTAACTAAAGGGTACCAAAAATGTTGAACACAGTCACCCCCACTTACAAAATGGCCTCGTGATTGACATTAATTGCCTGCATAGGATTTCCTAAGTATGCGTGCGGCAGCAATGGCGCTCCTTTGATTTGTACAGGCACTAATACTTAGGAATTCCTATGCAGGAAAAGCAGCTTGTAGGCAAATGTACCGTTTCTGCTCTCAGTTGGCCCTCTAGTTTAGATCCTCTTTGCTAGAGTGTTGAAGACTTGTAATGAAAGTATCCAGTGCTCTCTAAAGTTACCAGAATGGACCAGCTCATTCTCGAGCCAAACATCCGAGATCCGAGTACCTAACCGACCACCATTTTGCTGGAAATTTCATCAAGTATAACAGGACAGTAAGGTACTAGATTTTTAATCAGTGAGCTTATCGCACTTAATCGTCGCCAATGCACCCAAATCTTCACGATCCGATGCAACTAATATGATGTCTGGTATTATGGTCTAGTATCATTGCAAAAGTGTGAAAGTGCAAGTTTTTTGGACATGAGCTGATAAAAAAATCCCCATTTTACTAAGCTTTTTTACCTCAACAAAATTATACGAAATGTCAACTCAGTACGCAGTCATACAAATCTTGACGAGGTAGCAATACTTGGCTATCTGTATGTAAACTAATAAAATCTGAAGCACATCAAGTCAGCCATGTGGCAGACTTACTGTGGTTTTCGATTGGGTTCTTATGGCGTTTTCGATTGAAGTAAAGAATTGTCCATTCTATCAAAAAAGTGTTCTTTTTTTTATGTTTCAATAAAAAAAAAAAAAAAGGACACTTCCAAATCAATTCTTAACACGACAGAGGTGTCCGGGGTATTTTTAAAAAAATTCCCTGAATTCACTAACACAGACACTAGTAAGCTATGCTATGTCGAAATAATTGATTTAGCCTAATAAAACCAGATTAAAACATTCATATTTACTGTAAAAAAAAAACAAAGAAAACCAAACCTCACATGCGAACCGGATTTCTAATATTCGTGCGTTTGAATATGCGTACCTACCTACTATTCGACTCTTAACTTTGTATTCACTGGTTAAATTTTTATCGTTTGAAATTTGTGCTCAGGTGGACTTCTAAACATTTTTACATAAATAATTACCACAAATAGATTCACCCGATGCATAATGCATTTCTTTGCTGTAAAAAATTCATGAAAAGGTAAACAAACTCCTACAGTATCGTTACCTGAAAGTAACACAGTTCTATGTCAGTTGACTGCTGTATGGAGATATCTGCGTTTGGAGTCGTGGGTGATCGGTAATGAATCATAAAAATCTACAAAATAGTTATTGTAAATTTTAAATTTTGCCCGCACGATCGATAGTTTTCTTTATAAATTCAATTTATATTTTTATATAAAGTGCTATAAAATAACTCTATTAAAAATAATCTTTAAAAGAAGTCAGTTATTGGATATCAATTGGTCAAACAAATTCACAAAAGTGGTCTGAAATCGGAGAATAATTGGCCGGGTTCCACTGCACGTTGGACGTTTAGCACAGAACATCCCAAATGAAGGAACGCCCGCGCTAGAAGGATAGCGCCAGCGGCAAAATGACATTTGATACTATTTTTCGCATAATTACTTCCACACTACAATTAAAGAAATGATACAATATGTTAAAAAAATATCTGAACTCCTATTTTGATTACGTTATTACCAATATTATCAGAATTACACTTGCTCGGTTTCGTAATTTTGTAAACGTTTGAACAATTTCCTTTGATAAGTTAATTTTTTTTTTTTGTTTTTTCTCTCAATGCAGCGGGTAGTTTTGCGCCTGATTGAGAAATTTCCTTGAAGAGGATATTTCACAAAAAGTGTTCACATCTAGTGCAAATGGTGAAATGTCAATTTTTTTATTAGAGTCTTGCATGCCGCTAGCCATCTAGCGGGCAGTGGAATGCGGCCATTGTCTTTATTTTTGCATAATCGAACAAAAAAATGACGTAGAGGAAATAAAAGTGTTCGTTTTTCTTCAAACATCAAGTAGATTCTGCAACGTTCCCCCATGCCTTTGATTTACCATCTGTCATTGCTATGTTTATGGCGCATGCAGAGGCTAAGTAAATTTGTTTTTGTTTAATTCCACTTCACGTTTCTTTTTCTTTACTCTTTTGTTCTTGTTTTTGCCAAGGTTGTTGCTTGTTGGTTGTTGCAAAAGCGGTGGCTGTGTTCTTTTTTGTCGACATATTTTTAGCCAAAGAGTCTTCAAACGATTTGTTAAAATATTGAACAATTTTAAATATTAACAATTGCCGACATACAGTAAAAATATGGAAGTTGGATTTCTACAAGAAACAAAGTCTATTCTGAAATCTTTGGTTTTGTCGTCACCAAATGGCATGACGTTGGACAGGCTAAATCGGGACTACCGAGAAGTAGTCGGCAGTTGGATTCCATTTCATAAATTGGGTTTCGGAAACTTGGAACTGTTTTTAAAATCAATACCTGATACATTAGTTGTAAGACGAAGCCGCAGCATTTTGGTATGCATCAAGTTTTTACTAATAAATGTATATTTCTTAAGGTGTCAGGACATGGTCGGGAAGCCAGGATTGGTTTTGTTTCAAATGAAAAACTCAAACACATTAACGAAATGGTTAGTCATCAGAAAAATACAACACGAGAGCGAAAGGTGGCAGTGTTGTAAGTTTCAATATTTTTAATCGTTTGTAACAAATTTAATGAGCACGTTTTTAATAGGCACGATAACTCTAAGAAACAAACCGAAGAAAAAATTCGTCAACCTCATAAAAGTGGCAATAATGTGTCTACGCAATTCAACCGAAAGCCTTCCAATAATTATGTCTACATGTGTCCGCCTTTTCAGAGTTCTTATTTAATGCCGCAGTTCGCTAATGTTATTCAGCAGTATCCTAATATTCTACCCCAACAAATCTACAATAATCCAAATTACATACTTGAAACACCGATAGTTTTTAATGTCCCTTACCAGAATGTTCAACATAAGCACACCTTTCCTACACATAACATACAATTAAAGAATAAGACCCAACCTGACTATTTAAAGAAAACAGATAAGCCCAGAGTATTTCATGAACAGGACAAAAATCCAAAAGTAATAGATAAAAAACACAATTCACAAGCCAATGGACAATGGACCGATGGACAAAATAAAATTGCTGTGGTTGAGCAAAGTAATAATTCAAAGCGTATATTATCTGAGCCCAAAACCTATAAGGGAGTGTTACCTAAATCGAAAGGAATACAGGAACAGCAACACAACAAATTTGTAACAGATCAAAGCGGTTTGAAAAACATAGATGAGCAAAAGAATGCCGTTAATACATCAAATCAGATTAAATATCCCATCACGACGGACAAGGTTATAGATGATCAAAGTAAGTCAAAAAATTCAATGTGTAAACCAGACCACCAGAGTAAAACGATGGCTGAACAAAGCAACGACTTAACAAACAACGTAGAGATCAGATTAAGGGCTGGTTTAGATCAAAAAACTATTTCAAATCACATTACAGAACAACTTAAATATCCACTTAAAAAGAAAACACCTGCGATAGAACCAAAAGAAATTAAAAAACATCATGGAAACCCAGTAAAAGCGTCATCACCGGAATCTGAATCGAAAAATTCATCATTTGATAAACATAATAAACAGGGTACAGCAGATCCATTCTCGCGTATTGACTCGAGTGATAATGATATAGATGAAGCCGTCCCAGAGTTTGCAGCTGTAAGTCCTTAACGATTTTCCTTATTTACATTGAATTGAATTATTTTGATAGTTAGTAGGCACAATACTTCATATCTTTTTTTGTAACCGGCGTAACCGGGACTAACCCTTTTATTAGGGCATAATTCAATCTTAATCAAGAGGCATCACATCAATGAAAAAAAAATTAAACTTCCTTAGATTAGAGCTTTTCGTGTTTACATTTAAAATTAAAAATGGAAATGTGATCTAGCGGAAATTCAGTAACGAAATCTTTGAGTGCATTTGTTTCTACAGCTTTGCGAAAAGTGAAAGCTGGAACATGGGGTGGTAGAATTAATTAATTATTGCTGTGGGTTTGTGGTCATTGCCCCAGTGGTGCCACTACAGGCCATTCTTGAACTTTTGTCCTAGTTTGAAGACTTGTGGCATTTGACAGCGCATGCCGCCAGACTAAACTGCCAGTGAAGGTCTTGTCGCCGTGTTCGGCCGAATATTCTGTTCTGCAGGCATAGAAAGCTTTCAATTTCCTATCCAGGAAGTATTTATCGTTACCATGAATTATTATTTGCAGAGTGCCTTCAGTTGTAGACAGATTAAATACGAAAGGATTTGTTATTCCGCCAAAGGATGATACAGCAGAAACTGAAATAAGCGCTTACATATATAAAAAGTCCCATACACCATGGAAACCATGAAAACAATCCATGCAAGAAAAGGCATAATATAAAAATAACATTTATTAATCATGCAGTCTTTGTCGGAATATGCGAACTGCGCTGTGTTATTCTAATTTTATAACCTAATAAAGGTTGCGTTGTTTTGAGTTATGTTAACTTTTTTGTTTTATCTTTACAGAATAATTTGGTGTTTCGGGTCGATTTCCCAGAGAATACAGTTGCATTTGGAAGAAAAATTCCTAATTACGAACTGCCAAAAGAAATTGCGAAAGGTTCTGTCGTGGGCGTTTTTATTTCAGAGGTAAGTTACATTAAGTTTTGGGGTTAATGTTATTGGATGTTTTTTAAATAAAACTTTTGTGAAAGGAAAATATTTAACGCCCAATCAGCTTGTAGAGAGTAAAGCCAGTACGAAAGATTATTCGTTGAGTTAACAAAAGATTAAATATCTACTCAACCACCCTCTATCTTAGCTTTCCGTCTTTCATTAGCCACTGGCGTAAGTTCCTAAGCTCGGAACATGATTTACTCGCAGTTGTCGAAGTAAATAAGTTTTAATAAAGGTTCGGGTGGAACAGTTGATGTAATCAGAAATTAGCTCGAGAGAGTTAAGACTTGCAATAACTTGTAAGTCTTTACTTTCTAAGGAACACAATACCCAAGACTCTTAAAAAATCCACGTTTCGTTCTATAGCTGAACTAGTACTTACGCACTTACTTAAGTGGCGCTTCAGTCGGGAATGAACCTGCATATCAACCAACATGACTCTCCAATTATCCCGGTCCTTAGCTAACTGCCTCCAGTTGCGCACTCCAAGTTGGTTGAGGTCGGTTTCTTCTTGTGCGCGCCACTTAAGGCGAGGTCTTCCTCTACTGCGTCCGACGACTGGCTGGGAATCGAAGACTCTGCGAGCTGGAGTGTTGGTGTCCATTCGTTCTACATGCCCCAACTATCTTAAACGTCCATTGCGGTGTTTTTTGACTAGGGGCATGTCGCTGTACAGCTCGTATAGTTCTTGGTTAAATCTCGTCTCCTTAGCAAACGAGACCGACGATTTTTCGAAGAATTTTTCTCTCAAGACGTCCAAGGATTTCTTCGTCCACTTTTGATACGGTTCATGTTTCAGCGCCGTTGATCAGGACTGCGATGATCAGAGTTTTATATAGGATCTCCTTCTTCGATGTTGTGTGACCTTTTGTGTTGACAGCATATACTTTAGTCTTACCCTCATTTACTGCTAAACTCATTTTTGCAGCTTCCATCTCAAATATTTTCCATCTCCACGAGCAAATGTGGCTATGACAACACGTTGCGTCCTACCAATGATGTTAATATCGTCGGCGCATGCTAGTAGTGCACCGATTTTTGGAACATATATTTTTTTTTTGCACAATTCTCTAAAGGATCAAGTTAAAGAAGTGACATGACAGTTCATCGCCTTGCCTAAATCCTTTTTTGCTATCGAATGTGTCGGTGAGGTCGTTTCCGACTCCGATGGAGCAGCGAGAATTCTCCATCGTCATCCTGCCAAACAGACGAGTTTGGCACTATACCAAACCTAGACATGGCGGCTTTGAAATCGATTGTGGTATATTTCCTTCTTCATCTAAACAGGATTCTGTTCGAGCCTTTTATCCTTGGCCTTGACGTTTTAGCCCTTAATAAAACTTGCGAACACCGTTCCTGTAGTGGCACCTCTCTATATCCTAGATCGCGCGTTATTCTTGCTTTTTTTTTCTTCTTTCTGAAAAGCCGATGTTCTTCTTCCCTTCTTCTTTGCCTATAGAGCTATAGAGCTCTCGTCTTCACCTTCAGCTTAGCCTTGTAGGCCACGTTCTTGGCTGTGAGTATCGGTCAGCATTCCACATCAAACCAAAGGTTTCTTGTTGGTGGGCGCGAGAAACCTAGCACATCAGTTGCGACTGACTTATGGCTTGTTGGCATCGTTGCCATTGTTGTTCCACATACGATGCTGGAGGTATGGTGTTAATCGAGAGGTTAAGGGAAACGCATTCCGCGAAGGCCTTGGCGGTCTCTTGCAGTCTTTCGACATTACATTAAAATTGCTGAACTGTGTACCCGATATTCGTCATTAAGTTTTATTAAGTCATTATTTTGCATAAAATTATCTTGTTAGACGGTAATTTTGTGCCAGGCAATTCTTTCCTTTTTCTGGAAATCTTTTCTTTTCCCAATTCACAACAGGCTATTTTCGATGTCTAATAATTGGTCGATATAAATCAAACATTAGTCATTATATGGCGACTTCAATCGATACACTGATTGTACACTGCGGAAGACCCATTCTCTCATATGGAACTCGCTTTTACTCGCGACTTTGTCTGCACGGGACTCTATTTCGCATGTTGAACTCGCGAGTATTGATTACTCTCGGTTACATTTGTGAATTGTTAGGTAGTAAAAACACAAGCAAATTCGAAATTTTCACTTTATCCAACCTCGCAATGAACAAGGAAGTTCAGTTAGTAAGTATGGGAGAAAATATTAAGTTGACAACGTTTTCATAGATTATAGTGCTGCATATAAATTCAAATTATGATTAATAATATGAAATATAACTGTTATGTTTAGATTCACAGTCCATTTAAGTTTTGGTTTCACTTTTATAAAGACAATCATGAGCTGGATATTCTTATGAACAGAATAGAGTAAGTGACAATTATTAATAGTTAGACAAAATACTTAATTCCGTTTCATTCCACTGTAGATGCTTTTATGAACGCCTATATGACAGCGATTTGGTTATTCCGAAATCTTGTTTAGCTCCCGGACAGGTGTGTGCTGCTCTATATAATGATTTGTGGCATCGTGCGGAAATACTGACGAATGTATACAACAACAAAATCAAGGTATCATCTAACTACATATGAAACAGAAAATATAATAATATTGTACGATTCTAAAATTTAGGTTCACTTTGTTGACTATGGAACCGTCTCAGAAATTGAAATACACAATGTTAAATATCTTCCGACTGTATTTGCCAATACTCCGATGCAAGCACTTCGGGGATCGCTTTCGCATATAAAACCCATATTGCCGCTTTGGCCTAAGCGTGCTGTGCGAGAATTTCTTTCAATGGTATCTGAAGTTCTGCTTTACGCTCAAATAATGGAAATTGATGAAAAGGTATGTTATGACAGGAAACCATGGTCAATCGAAAAGGAATAGCTAAAATAAATTTCATACCCATTTTAGGAAAAAACCGTGTACATGGTTTTGTGTGATACGAATAGTGGTGAAACTGTACAGATAAACAAGCAGTTGGTTGATCGGGGATTTGCAAAACTGGACAGCGAGTGGGACGACAACAAGATTGCCAAGGTAAGTTAATTTGTAGTAACTCAAGATCATTTTCTCTTGAATAACATGAAAGTACATATATTTTGAATGATCACATCATCTGAAATTATACCGTAGGCTTAAAATTTTAACATAATTTATTCCTACATAATATTTAGCAAGCTTATCGAACGCTCATTTCATTTCAAAAACTACTCTTAGCGTCTTTGTAAGCTTAGAAATTTGACCTTTGTCTTTGTTTCGGTTGGCGAAGGGATAATTCTAACTCCTTAAGAGTTATAACAATAGAACGATTTGTCATCTCATATTTGGGGTACTGCTTTTATGATTATGATTTAATCAGCCTTTTTTTTTTGTTATTTTGTATTGCATGCAATTTTTCACAATACCTTCAACTCAAGCTTAATTAATACTTAATTTGTATACATAATTTTTAGTATAGCTTACAGAAAAACCTTATCGATTCTATCTTGAAAATAATCGGCCTTAATGAAATATCCGTTCGAACGGAAAAACTCTCCGAATCGGAATTGACATTTTTCCGATAACCTTCGAGACGAATACCTCGCAACGATGAAGTCTGCGTTGCGGAGAATTTTCCGTCCCAACGGATACCTCGCTTGGGCAGAATATGTATAGATATCCCAGAAGCCAAATCTCACAGCAGGTTTATTTAATGGCGTATATCAGCGCTTTTTTCTCATTGAACTTCTCCCCATTTTGAAAAGTTTATCTATCAATTTTGCGTTATTGTGGCCAAAGAAGCAGGTGGGCAGGTGGAAATTCTAAATGCTACTGTATTGGTCCTAAAAGATCAGAATTCCTGTTTTCATCGCCTTTCTAACCTGACTGAAGATCTATATTTATTTCTCGACCTGAGCATATTTCAAACTGCATGGAAGCACGTCTTTTCTGAATATATCCTTTTTATTTCCACGCCCATCACGGGTACTCTTAAAATTATGTGTTGCTAATAACAGTATGTCTATGATGTTACGATCATCTTATTTTAAGTGTGATTTTTAAAGTTGTTAAGAAATATGTGAGCTCAGTGGTTAGCGTGTTGGGCTACTGTGCGATGGGCCTCGCGTTCAATCCCCGGAAAACACAAATATGTTCATAAGGTTTTGTCCACTACGCTACCTCTCGCGAACATCTGCCAAACATCCCAAAGGAAATTGTTCTGAATAGGTCTCAATTCACTCGGCATTAAATTGTAGGTTCCAAAAAATAAAAACTCACACAAAACGAATGATTGTGAGAAGCTAGGCCTATGGCTATATGTTTATTTATTTAAATAATACAGCATACGGAAAAGTCCTGTTAAAAAACTAATTTTGTATCACTGATACGGATTTTGACGTCAAACTTTATTTCCGTTGCTCTCGGTAATATCATGGCAAAATATCTTACTTAGTGAGTGAGAAGATAGGTCTACGGTACGAGAATCTGTTACGCCAACTATTTATCTATTTATTGTGATTGTTAATAGCTCTAAGTATAAGTAGACTACTACCTGTTCCGTCTCGTCAAAGATTTGAAAAAAATGCAGGCCCTGACTAAACTGAATGCATCATTGAAGCCGCTCTATGAACGAGAAGTCGATGTTATAAATGCACTTCTAACTCAAAAACTACACAAAGTCAGCAGCAAATTTTATCGATCGCTAGTGCGGATGGTCATACCAACAGTAACGCTTTATTTGCCTTTCTCATTTTTGCCAAGTTCACAACGCTCCACCGACAAAAGTTCGCTTTTGTGTACGATTCTGCTCAATTTTACGTTTACTTTCCGAATAATCGTCCAGTTGCTACATCAGCTAATAGAATATTGCGAGTAAATGTTCAATCCGTGTTATTGAAATTATCAACAAAAAATATAAAAAATATTATTATCAACAAAAAGAAATAGTTTGAAGGGAGTTTCATGGATGAAGAAACTACATCAATACAGAATTCATCATTCAGATGGCACCAACCGTAGTTTAGTTTTTGACCTTTCACCAATAATGAGTGGAGTTCTAATTGAACAGTCTTCTTGTTTCATTGGCTTTCAGAATGAGTGAACTTCCGAGTGAAACCAGTGAGAAACTTGAGTGAGATAGTTACCTGTAAATTCACGTACCTTAACATACTGAACGTCATCGCGCCGTACTAATAATAAATTTTAGTCTCGACTTCAAATAAACGAAAGCTCACAATTGCGAAATTTGTATGGAAAGTATAGCCAAAGTAAAGCCTTACTTACTTACTTACTTAGGTGGCGCTACCAACCAACAAGCCTCTCCAGTTGGCCCGGTCCTTAGCCAACTGCCTCCAGTTGCGCACTCCAAGTTGGTTGAGGTCCTTTTCTACTTGTGCGCGCCACCTAAGGCGAGGTCTTCCTCTACTGCGTTGACCCTCTGGGTTGGAATCGAAAACTCTGCGGGCCGGAGCGTTGATGTCCATTCGCTCTATATGTCCTAGCCATCTCAAACGTCCAATGCGCAGTTTTTTGACTAGGTCGATGTCGCTGTACAGCTCGTATAGTTCGTCGTTGAATCGTCTCTTCCAAAACCCGTCAACGCAAACGGGACCGAATATCTTACGAAGAATTTTTCTCTCGAATCGACCAAGGATATCTTCATCTGCTTTGGGAATAGTCCATGCTTCAGATTCATACAGCAGGACTGGGATGATGAGGGTCTTATACAGAGTCTCCTTAGTCTTTCGGGAGAGGGCCTTACTACACAGTTGCCTTCTCAGCCCAAAGAAACAGCGATTGGCAAGAGTTATTCTCCGTTTGATTTCAGATGTTATAGCAGAGCCAAGGTAGACAAAGTCCCTTACTACCTCAAAGTTATAGCCGTCTATTGTGACGTTCTGTCCGATTCGTCGATGTTGGGTGTCCCTTCTTGTTGACAGCATATACTTGGTTTTGCCCTCGTTCACCGCTAAGCCCATTTTAGCCGCTTCTGTGTCTATACTTGCAAACGCGCCAGTGACAGCTCGCTGTGTTCTTCCAATTATGTCAATATCGTCCGCGTATGCAAGTAATTGTACAGACTTTTGAAAGATCGTACCTCGTATGTTGGCTTGTGAGTTTCGCACAATTCGTTCAAGTATGATGTTAAAGAAGTCACATGACAGCGCGTCGTCTTGTGGATTCTGATTCCTCTGTCTCCTTTCTTGTGGATCGGACAAACGATGCTGAGATTCCATTCATCAGGCATACATTCATCTGACCAAATCCTAGAAATGAGTTCGTGCATGCTCTCTACCAAGTCATCTCCAGCTGCTTTAAAAAGCTCGGCGGGTAGACTTTCAGGCCCAGCAGCCTTGTTGGTTTTAAGCTTGGATATTGCTATCTTCACCTCATTTTGATCAGGTGGACGGAAGTTTTGGCTATCATCGTCTAAGTTGAATGGTTCGTTCTGCCTGACAGCGGGATTTTGGTCTTCGTCGTCGTTATACAGTCTGCATAAGTAGTTTTTCCATATTCTCAGCACCGACTGTGATTCCACTACGAGGTTTCCTTCGTTATCTCTACAGGTTTCTGTACGGGATTTGTTACTCTGGCACGTTCTCTTTACCTTTTGGTAAAACTTCCGTACATTATTCCTGGAGTAGCATCTCTCAATTTCTTCGATCTCGAGCTTCTCGTGCTCTTTCTTTTTCTTCCTGAGAAGCCAATGTTCTTCCCGTCTATTTTGCTCGTAGAACTTGCGAGCAGCTCTAGTCCTCTTTTGCAGCGCCGCTTTATATGCCTTTTGTTTTGCTGCGTTTGCTAGTCGACATTTTTCGTCAAACCAGGGGTTTCGTAGTGGCGGTCGTGTGAAACCCAGCACATCAGCCTTACCAATAACCATTTTTAGTTTCGATTCTGAATTTGAGTAGTTCACAATGGCTATATTTTGCATATAAATTTCGCAATTGTGAGCTTCCGTTATTTTAAAGCCGAAACGAAAATTAATTGCTGAATTGAGAAGCCCTTTCGTAACTATTACGCCCTAGGATGTTTGTAAGACGTTCGGCAGGAGTGAAAAATACCTTAAAATTTAATTTGCCTTTTTCACGAGAATCGAATCTGAGAATTAGTCCAGGACACTAACCACTTGAGTCAGTGCTCAAGAATATCGCCTAATTAATTTGGTACTGGATTGGGCTTCTTCAGAATCGCTCTCCGATTTCAGATTTCGTGTGTCTAAGCGAACGTCGAATCGAAAAAGTTACTTGCCCTTTTTTGTGTTGATATTCGTGCGATGCGAAAATGTGTAGGCTTTGACACTTTTAAAAGCGTTTTTCATTCACTGGTTAAATTTTATATTGAAACATTCGAAATTTGCGTCCAAATTGATTTCTAAATATTTGTACATAAATAATTAACAAAAATATATCTCCCCGATGCAAACCTTTCTTTGCTGCAGAAAAAAATTCACGAAAATCTAAACATACTGCACCAGTTGTTAAACTCAAATGCACATGTATTGGTAATTCTGAAGCAAATCTGAGAAAAAATACAGATTCGTAAAAGTGCTCTGAAATATTGTACCTATATAAAAAGTGTCTGCGAGCGCGCAATCGAATACCACATAATAATCATTTTGAACGCTTAATATTTCGTAGGTCACAATGGATAAGGGCCTTACCAATAAACATTTTTAGTTTCGACTACAAGTACTTGATAGTGGCTATATTAGATACTGCCAAATCCATTTAATTTTATTATCTTCGTGCTGAGCAGTAATTTCTGCATATTATATGTTTTGAACAGTATTTTTTGTACCATCCATGCAATTTAATATTAATAAATAGGATATACTACAAAATATTTTCCGAAACAGTCATCTTTCTAAGGTGACCGATGTATTTCACAAAATATCATCTAGTCTAGGTATTTACTTATATTAAGGCAGTTTAAAACACAGAACTTTCATATTTTAATAACAAAGCTTTTCATTTCGAACAAAAACTCATTTCAGAACGGTTATAGAAAACGTCACCCCAGGGACATTTTTCCAACGTAAATATACAAACAAAATTTAGTAAAACTAATTTATGGATATTGGCGATTCGTTTTTAGGTTTGAAATGTTGGAGACTGGAGAGTATCCATCTTTGTTTGAATTAGAACAGTTGTTGGCGCAAGGGATCGATTATGAGAAAATAACTGAAAAAATAATACTCTCTAAATTTAACGATACTATAAGTGATGAAATGTTAGCACGGGAAGGTTGCGCTACGCGTAAAAATACACTCACATTTAATCTTTTGGACTCAAACCCATTTAAAAGCGATATCATATCCGAAATTATGTCTTTAAAAATATTTGGGGAATAATTTTTAGTAAGCCATCTTCCACTAACATGAGAACTGAATAATCTCTTTAATTTGTTTTTCATTCTTTCATTTAAATAAGTTCCTCTATTAATTTTTTATTTTTTGTAATATATAATGTACATATTACTTTAGAACAATAAGAACAACTTAACATAAATATTACTCTACGTTTTGTCATGCATTCACATTTTATTTCGACTCCAAAAATATAATTCAGTCTATAAAAAATGGTAACTAGATGTATGTCCTTCCATTATAGAAAGCGAACTGAATTAAACGGTTACATTCGTTTAAGGTGGCATGAGACAACATCACACTTACAAAGGACTTATTATTTTCTCAAAAATAAAACAATATGAAGCTGCAAAGCCATGTTCATTTAATTGAACATAAGTTAAGTAATTGTTTTTATCTTTATTTATTTATAATAGCTCGGCACAAATAAATGCACGGAAAAAAATGGGTAACTTGTTTTTCTAGAAGAACGGAAAGAAGTAAATAAATAAACTAAAAGTTATTGGGCCTTACTAATAATCATTTTTAACCTGGACACTCAATATTTTCTAGGTCACAATATGCAATTTTGTATGGAAAATTTCGCCACTTTGAGCTCAAAAAAATTACCCTGGGCACTAAAAATGATTATTAGTATCGCGGAGTGATAGTATGTTCCTTCGTCGTCAAATCGCTTTTTAGATTTCGACGTCAACTCAAACTCTTGCAAAGAATGGAATAAATGTAGCATACCTAACTAGGCTGAATATTTTTCTGTGGAGTTTGAAGATCAACCCAAATATTCGACCGGCGATACGTAAAGGACAATAATTTTTGGTTGAATGAAACAGTCGCAGTTGGTTTCATAAATGTTGCGATGCAAATTGGTTTTGCGAAAATGGTGCAAGAGCAATAGCTGGCGTTTAAGTGGATGTTGTGAAATCGGATGAATAGAGAATATAATTCTCTGTTTATTAACTATTGACGTTACTAGTTTAATCTCATAGTGCACGTGGTTGCATTTACCGTTGATCGTTTTTTTTTTTTTTTTTTCAATCTGCAAAATTGTCTTCCTGTTGATTCTTCTCAAGTCTCAAATATTATATTAACAAAAATATTATTATTATTATTATTATCTTATATTATTAAGTAATTAATTACATTAACAATAAAATTTTAAAAGAAAATATAGCACTAGCTACCAGGGCTATCGGCTAGATGTTTTTAATATTTGTTAATTATTAAATATGTTTGTCAATTTTTAGAGTTTTTAATATCTTGTATACTATTTTTACATTGGTTTCGTTAGGTGTTTTTATAAGGTCCACAAGTGGTGTGGTGGAGAAGTTTTTAACTACGTCTTTGATCCTCTGGCATTCGAATAAATGTTTGGTGGTGAGAAAGGTGTTCCTATGACAAAGGTGGCAGATCGGGGGGTCGCTTCTCGATAGTAGATGGCAGTGTGTAAGGTTTGTATGGCCCATACGAAGTCGTAAGAAGCACTTTATCATAATTCGTGTGCAGTTTGTAGGGTATATTGCAATTTCTGCGTCAGGGTTGATTAATGAGTAATGGTGGATGTACTCTGTCCAAGTATTCCGTCTTTTTTCGTTCCACAAGGATTCTAATTTTTTTTTTAAGTCTTTTTTGTTGTGTGTGTAGAAAGTGATAAGAGGTTCTGTTGTTGCTGCTTTTGCTGCCAAGTCGGCTTGTTCATTACCGAATATCCCAGCGTGACCAGGAACCCACATAATTTTGAGTCTGTTTTTTTTTGTGATTAGGTTGTCCCGGATCCTTTCTATTATAGGTGTCGTGTTGTATATGTTTAGGATTGCGGATATAGTGGATAGGCTGTCACTGCAAATTAGAACCTTTCTGTTTGGGTATAATTTTGTAGCTTGATATATTGCAAGGGCTTCAGCAGTAAATATAGAAGCAAAATTAGGTACTATACCCTTTTTAAGGACTAAATTTTTTCCATCTACTATCGCAAAAGCTGTACAGCCTTCAGTTTTCGATGCGTCGGTGTAGAGAAGGGTCCAATTTTCATCTATGTATTTATATGTCAGGTCATTGAACAAGTCTTTGTATATTAGGTTGCTTGTGGATGATTTTTGATAGCTGTGAAGGTGGGTTATTGTAGAGGATTCATCAAAAAGCCATTGAGGGTGTTTTGGAGCTCTGTGTGTTTGGATGTTAATTGGTATATCCGCCCATAACGGTGAGTGCAACGCGTTAAAAATTGCCGATGGTCGTCGGGGTACTTTTTTCCAAGATAATACTTTTTTGGCGTCCAGTATAATGGGAGATACTGGGGATGTTACAATTTTCGGGAAGAGGAGGGCTGTGAGATAATCGAACCTTTCTTCTACTGACATTAGACCAGCTTCGGTTAACATGGATTTTATGGGAGTCGTCCTGAAAGCTTTGAGAGCGACCCGAACGGCGGAGTGATATTGAGGTTTGAAGAGTTGGAGTGAAGCCTTTGGGCATTTTCCATAGATGACTAGGCCATAATCTATCTTCGATAAAATAATGGATTTGATAATTCTAACTATAGTATTGATGTGTGAACAAGAGTGCTTAGATGTAAGATACTTAATTATGTTTAGCCTGGTAGCTAGGATTTTTTTTAAGTGCGTACAGTGGTCTTTAAAGTTATATTTAGAATCAAAGATAATGCCTAGAATACTTAGGGAGTTTACATTGCAAATATCGTTATTCTTATAGTTTAGTGTTAGATATTTAGCACAGCTCGTTTTCTTGCAAATGTGTAATATTTTTGATTTATCAAAATTTATTTTTGCCCCTGAGATGGTACTCCACTGGTCTATATCTTTTAGGATATTAGAAAAGGTGGAGGATGTCTTTGTTAAGTCTTTGCATTTGGAAAGAATTATCAAGTCATCGGCATAAAGACAGTGTCGAATGGTGCTGTATTCTTGTAGGATTTGGCTTAATTCATTGAAAGCGACCATAAAAATGACAACAGAAAGTGGAGATCCTTGTGGGATACCATTTTTGTAGCTGTAAATTTGAGAGTGCACGTTGTTTAATTTTATTCGGAACTGTCTGTTAATTAGGAATGCCTTTATGTAATTGTAAATTTTAGGACCGATTTTCCATTGGATTAATTTGTTTAAAACTATATGTACACCTATTCTGTCAAATGCTTTTTCGAAGTCAATTGACAGAATAGTTATGTGATTTTTTGAGGATAGTGCAGATGACACAAAATCATCAATGTGGAGGAGAGAGTCTGTGGTGCCTCTTCCGTGCTTAAAAGCCACTTGGTTTAGATTAATGAGGTTTCTTTTTTCTAGAAACCAAAGCAGTCTTTTTGAGATAATTTTCTCTAGGATTTTGCCGATACATGGTAGGAGGGATATGGGTCGATATCCACTGATTTCGGTAGTAGTCTTGTTTGGCTTTAAGATTGGAACCACACTGGCGATACGCCATGCTTGGGGAATAGTTCCCGTGTCAAAGATTTTGTTGTAGAGGGATACAATACGTTGCTTGACAACTACCGGGGAATTTTTTAAAAATGGATAAGAGATTCTATCGAATCCGGGCGTTTTCCCTTTGGCCGTGCGAAGACAGTTTTCAAGTTCTGTAAGCTTGATGGGGTGTTCGATCGTGCTAGCTGCGGATGGATGGTTGGGTTGAGGTGAAGTGAAATTAATTGCCGCATATTTTCCTTGGAGGAAGGGTGGAGAAAAATTGGAGTCATCGGCCTGGATTGCCCATGTTTTGGCGAAGTGTTCAGCGATATCAATGGGAGAGGATAGTGCGTTTGTATCAGATCTGATGATGTTTATAGAGCGGGGAGTATAATCGCCAGTGAGTGTTTTAATGTTGTTCCACAGTTGCTTACAAGAGGTTTTTGGCCTAATATTTGAGGTAAAATTTTCAAAGCAAGTTTTTTTTGCTATTTTGGCGGATTTACGGAACTGCGCGTTGGATTTCCGGTAGGCAATGAGGTTTTCTTGAGTTGGGTGCTTTTTAAACTCATGCCAATTTTTCTGTTTAATTTTCCGGAGATTGGCTATTTCTTTATTCCACCAGGGAACGGTTTTTTTTTTTCGTGGGGGAAGAGTTTGGGGAATGGCTGAGTTAGCTGCGGTTCTAATACATTTATGTATGCGGGCTGCTTCTTTATTTATGTTGAGGGATGGAGCCGAGGATATTATGAGGTTTGCTGCTACGCGTTGAAACAGGGGCCAGTTCGCTTTGTCAAGTTGAAACATTGGGAGTCGCCTTGGGTTTGGGGGCTGGATTCCTATCGTCACTGTTGTGATAAGGGGAAAATGGTCACTACCATGTAGGTTTGGAAGGGTAGAACATGTGGCTTTGGGATATAATTGTGAGGAAATTAGGGATAGATCAATATGAGAGAATGTGTTGTGGGTGGAGAAATGGGTAGGTTTGCCATCATTTAAAACAGCCAATTTGGAGTGGGTCAGGAAGTCTTCTACAATTTTGCCCCTTGTGTTGGTATGTGGAGAGCCCCACAGGGGGCTCCAGGAATTAAAATCACCTGTGATAAGTAGAGGGGGTTGGAAGGATTTAACAATATTGTCTATTTCAGAAGCAGAAAAGGTTTGATCCGGCGTAATATATAGGCAAATTACTGTTATTTTCTGTTTTAATTCAATGGTAACGGCAACGGCTGATATAGGAGAGTTGATTTTTATAAACCTGTGTGGAAGAGATTTGTGGACCAGGAGTCCTGTTCCTTGTTTGGATGTTGTATTTGTGGGGAGGTTATGGAAAAAAGGGACATATTGTTTCGGCGAGTAAGGCTTTGTGACGTTCGCGGGTATATGAGTTTCTTGAAGGGAGATAACAGAGGGATTATGTTCATTTATTAGTAACTGGAGCTCATGATAGTTATTGAAATAACCATCCGAGTTCCATTGCAGAACTTTTAATTCTGAGTTTTTTGGTATCAGAGGCTTTTGAACAATATAATCAGAGGTATATTGTGAAAAACCGAGGGTGGAAAAACTAGAGGATGGTAAGCTGCATTGACTCCGCAGTCCGGACGTTGAACCGTCCAAGCTCGTAGTCGAGCTTGGTCGGCTCAATTCCCGTACTGCAGAGTCGGTGTTGGAGGTGGGGAAGGTGTTTTTAGAAGTCATCAGCGTCGGGTTCCATTGTGTGGATGTCGTATTCTATATCGTTGATGGGTGGTTGTGTGTAGTATTTTTTGTTTTGGATTAGCGATTGAGTGATGGATGAGATTGGTGATTGTGGGATAGAGTTGTAAGTGAGTGAGTTTGGTGGCAATGAGTGTTGTTTGAGTGGATTAACCTTTGCTAGGTTAACGATTGTGTGAGGGCTGTGTGAGCAGGACGGAGTAGGGGGGGCCGTGGTCAATTCCGCTCTGACAGGCAGTGGAGGGGAATTAGTGTCTGAGGTAGCAGTTGCGGTATTGGTATGTGTGTGGTGTGGGGAAGAGGCTATATTTTTATTGTGTTCGCAGAGGATATGTTTAGATGTGAGTGTTTTTTCTTGATTAATGTTGGACAATGGAGAAAGGGGTAGGGGAGTTGGCGTTGAGGTACCATTTACTGGGCAGATAGGCAAAATTGGTGCGTCTGGGATTGAAGTACCGTTGCTTGTTTGACTTGTGTCAATTTCTGCAACAGTTGGTTTATGTGTTTTGTGGTTGCTTGCAATTTCGGAGTAGGTGGATGGGAGGGGGTGGGAGGGGTTTTGCTCTTTGTAAATTTGTTTGGCTTCAGCCATGCTACATTTTCTTACGGTTTTTATTTTAAGAGTCTCTTTGGCTTGTTGGTAACGTTGGCACGATTTGGATGAGGCGGGGTGGTTATCATTGCAGTTGGCACACGAAATGCGGGTACATTTTTCGGGGGCGTGGGGCGGAAGGTTACAGTTGGCACATGAAGGGTTTCCTTTGCAGCGTTTTGCGGTATGGCCCAGAAGTTGGCAATTTTGGCAGCGCATAGGGTTGGGGAAGTATTCAGTTACTTTGACATTGTACCATCCGATATTGACTGAGCTTGGGGGTCGGAAGAGATCAAAAGTAAAGAGAACCAGACCTGTTGGGCGATGATTCCCATCCTCCATTTTTTTAAATTTAAAAACATCCTTGACACCTTGCGATTTCATTTCTGCGATGATCTCGGATTCGGGGACATTGGCGAGGTATGGTGCATATACAATGCCTTTTGATGCATTTAATTGAGAGTGTAGGGTTACTGAGATCGGGCATAGGTTGGAGAGCACTTTTCTGGATAGGAAGAGGTCAGCAATTTTTTTGGTTTTGACCAGAATAAGTAGGCTGCCGTCGCGTAGTTGTGTTATTTGATCATAGGCTGTACTTATACCATCAATTGCTTTCTTAAGCAAGAAAACACTAAATGAAGTCAGAGGCTTTTCGGTATTTGTTGAGGAAATCACTATGAATTTAGGGTTGTCCAGAGAAGAGTGGGTAGGGAATAAGTTTATAGGTTCAAAAGGTGAGGAATTCTGTTTTTTGCGCTTTTTATTTTTGTAATCAGGGGGAGGGTCTGGTGTCAGATTGCTAAAGCGATTGCCCGAGAGCACACGTGGCCCATCGGCCATAGTAAAGAAAATGTAATCACCGGACTTTATGTGCACTTGTTTGTTTGACTGGCGAATCGGAAAAGGCAAAAGCTCGGCGAAATAAAACCGGTTTGCTCACAAGCGAAAAAAGATCAGAGAGTAACACAATTAGCAGAACGATGTTGCCGGGTCGAGTGTTAGTCGGTGACTGAACAAAAATATTATAATCTATTATATGTCACACAAATAAATGCAAAGCTTCAAATCAACTTCATACTGCAAAACTTGTGCAGCAGTATAGTGACTAAGGTCCAAGATTGTGTGTTTTTGTTGGCATTTTGGATAAAAAAAAAAATTGTGGGGGGGGGGGGGGGGGGGGGGGGTATGTGGTTTGAAGAGTAGTTTTTAACTTATTCTTCTAAGAAATACATTGTTTTCTTTTAAAAACAATCGTTCAAAAACAAATTCTAATAAAATAATTTGTCTGACCTAATTTTTAGTGTTCATTTTCAGTATTCCGGGCACACTATCCATATTGTAAAAATTTTGAAAGGACCGAATAATCCTCTTTTAAATGTTACAGATTTTCAGTAGATATTCGGACAGGGTTTTAATGAGTGAGAATATGTCTGCCCGGGTACTAAAATATGTATTATATTGTATTGTATACAATTTAACGAAACGCTCTTTTACTAAAACTTTTTAATATGGGACGTAGACAACTTGGAGAAATCTAAGGTGATGATTTTTAAAAATGGTGGAGGAAGAAACTGTATTAACGATCACTGGACATTCAATAGACAACAAATCGGAAGCACCTGAAAAGCAGCGCAAAAGTATTCATAACCTATGCATCAGAAAAGCATTTTGCAATCATAATGCGCATTTTTTTACGTTTTTGAATTCAGGGGTGGGATTCTGTAAAAAACGAAACGAAAATCACTTTCGCATTTCAAAAACCGAAAGAAATCACGCGAAAGCGAAAATTTGCTTCATGTAGGTACCTCCTTTCGTTTCCTTTTCCTCTTTCGCATGGGTTTAAGAAACAGTGTGACGCATAAATTAAAGTTTGAGAAGCTGAATGTGTCATAATGAGCATATGACAGCTTCAAAATATTTGAATTTTGGTTTAAATAAATAAGGTCAACATTGTAAATAATAATGTAAGTACAATGAATAAATAGCGACACACATACACTTTTTTGGATTAATTACATATTTAAAGGACGTCAACAACAACACTAATACAGCAAAAAATAATGATTGAGTATCCCTTTCTAGCTATTACAATTGAGAAGCTGTCACTTACCGCCGGGTATTTTAAATTTTTGGAGAAAGTAATTCTTATTAACATTTTCTTCCAGTTCTGATGGCCATTTTATCCGTTGAGGACCAAAACGTTTTCCATTACAACAAGAGTTACGTGTGGAATTTCGACAAAGTACTCTGTGCGAGAGGAGAAGCAAAATCGGTGCCAACCATCCACTGGTAACCACCTCCAGCCAGTACCTCAAGCGTGGAACATAGCCTTAAAATAGGAGGGACGTTTCGTATGTTTTTCGCGTTCCTGTACGAAGACAAATGTTGTCCAGCACATACCTAAAAGCGCTTTTATTCAACCGAAATCGTTGAAGAAAACTAAATAAAAAATTAGCAACTTACAATTCAATACATATTGGTATAGGTAATTCCGAAGTTTTTTTCGGATTTATCTTATCTTAACAAATAATTCGCCAGCATATTATGTATGGACTAAATAAGACAACCACCAATTTAGCAACAAAGAAAATGAGAAACGTCAATGACTAAGCTGTCGTTGTTTTCTTTTCGCACGGAACACGGAAATGTCATTCGTTTTTAGAGTTACATGAAGCAAAATAAACGAAAACGTAAACGAAATGGCTTTCGTTTTTTTGCTTTCGTGCAAACGAAAATTCCTATAGTTTTTGTAGTTAGATGAAGCAAACCGTTCGTACAAACGAAAAAGATTGAACGTTTTCATCTTACAGAATCCCACCCCAGGCTTGTTGTCCATGTAGTTTATCGGCTTCTTCCTTTCCTGTAAATTTCGCACACTATAAATAGTCAAAAGTACCTTAGAGAGGACCGTTTTTTAAGAACAAAATTTCTCTAAATTCAACCAAATTTGACGGGATATTTAGTGAAGTACGAAAAGATTCAATAAAAAACCGTTATATACATCCATACTAGATATAAATAACACTATATCATCTTAGAAATTATATTTGATTTCTTGTCATCTTTTGACTTCTTACAATAACGAACTCCAAGAGGACATACAGCGAAGAGAGAACTTTTAAAAAAAACATAGGTGGCCTCCAGTTGCGAACTCCAGGTTGGTCGAGGTCCTCTTCCACCATCATTCCCAAGAATGATGTTGAAAAAGGCACATGTCAGCGTATCACCTTGTCTAGATCCCCTTCCGACAAAAAGGTCTCGTCGAGATTGTTTCCGACCTTTATGGAGCAGCGGATGTTCTCCATAATCATTCTGTACAATCTGACAAGTTTGGTAGGTGTTTTGGTATAAGTGTACTGTATGTGTAGATAAGATGTGTTGTGTGTATTATAACTGAAATTGCATGTAATCAATTTTAATTTTAATTGGTTTATAAATGTGTAGTGTATAATGTGTACATGTGATACTTAAAATTGTGTTCTCGTGTGTTTACTGTGTACGATGTGTGTTGACCGATGGTTCAAAATGAAAAAGAAAGCTTCTGTCTTCTTGCAAGCTAATGAAGCGATAACGAATATGAAGATACAACAAAAGAAAAGAAGAGAACAACAATTACTGTAACATTCGGAGTAATATACCACTAGAGAGCAAGCAAAATAGAGAGTATGGGCAGTTAAAGTATAATTGCAAATAATAATAAGATAAAGGTAGGGTAATGTTATTGATGTTTGGCACTTAGTGCATATAGTACTGAACAGTAGGGTTTTCAAAACCAGATAAGCCTCTGTATAGCTATAGTCTCTCTAATGTGGTATTCGATTGGGCTTACACAGATTAGCTTTGATTTCAGATTTCGTCTGGCTAATCGAACATAAAAACGTCATTTGGTATTTCTTTTTGTTGATATTCGACAATTTTCTAAGCGTTTCAAATTCACTGGTTCAATTTTATATGAAAGCAATCGAAATTGGCTCCCAAACTGATTTCTAAACATTTGTACATAAATAATTAACAAAAATAGATCCACCGTATGCAATGCGTTTCTTTGCAGTTGAAAAATTTCACTTTAACGTAAACAAACTCGACTAGGTGTCAAACTCAAACGCACGTGTATTGGTTAGGTAAGGTTAGGTTAGCGGGTTGGCGAGACAGGGGGAACCTGCACCGCCGCACTTAGATCAATGTGGATCCGTTGTGATGCCCTTGGGGTTCTAATGACCGCCATACTGTGGAAACCTATGAAACCGAGTAGTCGAGCCATCCCGAAGATAATACAAAGCTATGTAAGTATTAAGTCTTTTATATGGACTTCTCAGAGAGGTCCTCTAAGTCATCGAAAAAATGTCTTCCAAGAACGCTGTATCTGATGTGTCAGAGTGCCGGGCAGTGACAAAGAAAGTGTGGAGTTTCCTCATGCACATCTTCATCTCCGCATCCTCTGCACAGGTCATCAGTAGTGATTCCCATTTTCTTGGTGCGATACTTCAGCAGGTTTTTTCTCATTTTTAGAATTCTTTCTGTCTTCTGTTTGTTATAGATCTATCTATCCATCTATCGTTCATCGCTGCCAGTATTTTTTTTCTCAATTTCTTGTTTGAGATTGCAGGGAGGGGTTAATACTATGGTAACGGCCTGGTAAACTTCTAGTGAAGAACCCTTTCTTTCGGACCTTTGTGTCCGGGAACCCAGCAGAGTCTTACATTGTGCTGAGCGTCAAGAGCCTGTAACTCTTCGCGACAGCGACTTCGATTTTATATTTTATTTCAACGGCACAGATAGCTTTTATTGTCAGTGAAGAGAGTGATAGCTGCATGAGGTATCGCCATTATTGCAACTTGTTTTGCAGCTGTTGTCACTGCCTGGAACACGCTGCTGTAGTCAGGAAGTCTCATTGAACTGGATAGACCAAGTATTTCAAATTAGAATCCTGCTCCGACGCCAACATCCATCTTGGAACCATCTGTATATCTGTATAGATGTGTATTGTTGATTCGTTTGTGAGCGGTTGTAGTGACAAAAGGTCGTTCGAAGTCTAGGCGGGAAGTTGTATAGTCTGTGCACACATTGTTTACCCACATTCTTGTTGAGAATCTGCGCATGACCCGTTTGGCTGTGTTTCCAGTTTTTAGTCTGGCTTAGTCGAAGGACGCTATTTGCAGCAGATTGCTGTGTGAAAAGCTCAAGGGGCTTAAGATATAATATTGCCTTGAGTCCTGCTGTGGGGTTGGTTCTCATTACCCCCGTAGTACTCATACAAGCCATTCTTTGGATAGCGCCTGCCACCAAAAAAGATTACCATAAGTAAGTACCGGTCTTATTATCGCCGTGTAAAGGCATATACTATAAATTTAGGGCTAGGGCCCCAGGTACGGCCAAATATTCTTTTGCTAGCATAGAATGATATCATAGCCTTCTTTGCCCTTTCCTTTGTGTAAAGATTCCAATTCAATTTACGGTCTAAGATTACACCAAGATACTTGGCTTGTGCAGAAATTGTTAGCGGAATCCCTTCAATTGTAGGCAGGCTTAATTCAGGAATTGTACTTTTGTTAGTAAAGAGAAATAATTCTGTCGTTTGCGGATTTACTGCCAGTCCGCAGTTCTTTGTCCATCTGTTTATGATAGTGGAGAGAAATTTTCCAGTAGCAAGTGGAGCTAGGTCGTCTGCGTAAGCGACTCCACGAAATTCCAGCTTAATCAGGATCCGTTTACTACGAGAACCCATAGATGTGGGGAAAGAACCCCACCTTGAGGAGTCTCCTAATTCCGAACTGATTAGTCTGTTTTTCAGCATGAACATTATCCAATTGTTAATGTTGTTCACTTTAAGGTTTTCCAGTACTCTTTGGATTGCGTCTGATCTAACATTGTTAAAAGCTCCTTCAATGTCCAGAAACGCTGCGAGAATATTCCTTAACTTTTAATGATTTCTCCACTATGCTTACTACATTATGAGGTGCTGTTTCTACGCTTTTGCCTTTTATATAAGCGTGTTGAGCTTGAGATATATCATCCCGTCTTAAATGATTTCGGATGTGAATATCAATGCCTTTCAATTTTTTTAGAACAAATGAGGTAAGGCTTATGGGCATAGTCTTTGTCGGTTATATGACTGGGTTTACCATCATTTTGGAACATATAACGGTTGATTTTTTAAGAGGTTTAGAACTTTTTTTTAAAAAAAAACACAAAAAATTCGAAAAAATGAATGAAATATTTATTTGAATCGATAGTTTGAACCTTGCAATTTAATGTTTAAAGATAATTTCATGCAAATGTTGACCGCAGCTGCGTCTCCGGTAGCCCATCCGCTGAGTCCAATTTTGGCATACTCTTTCACACATATCGGCCGGTATCTCACGAATGAATGCATGGATGTTGGCTTCCAGTGCGTCAATCGAAGCGGGCTTGTCCCTATACACATTAGCCTTGGCATACCCCCACAAAAAATAATCTAATGGTGTCAAATCGCACGATCTAGGCGGCCAATTGACCGGCCCGAAACGTGAAATTAACTGTTCACCAAACTCGCCTCGCAATTGCGCCATTGTTTCGCGTACTGTGTGGCATGTGGCACCGTCTTGCTGAAACCACATATCATGCAAGTCAAGAACTTCCATTTCGGGCAAAAAAAAGTTTGTTATCATCGCTCGGTAGCGTTCACCATTGACAGTAACGCTGCGATTCGCATCATCTTTGAAGAAATATGGCCCAATAATGCCGCCGGCCCATAAACCGCACCAAACAGTGGCTTTTTCGGGATGCATTGGTAGCTGTTGCAATGCTTCTGGCTGATCTTCACTCCAAATGCGGCAATTTTGCTTATTTACGTACCCATTCAACCAAAAATGAGCCTCATCGCTGAACACAATTTTTCGATAAAAAAGCGGATCCTCGGCCAGCTTTCCAAGAGCCCATTCACCAAAAATTCGGCGTTGTGGTAGGTCGGCTGGCTTTAGTTCTTGCACCAGCTGTATCTTAAAAGGCTTTACGCCCAAATCCTTCCGCAAAATTTTCCACGTAGTGCTGTAACAAAGGCCTAACTGCTGGGAACGGCGCCGAATCGACATTTCGCGGTCTTCTGTCACACTAGCTGATACGGCCGCAATATTTTCTTCACTACGCACAGTACGTAAACGTGTTGGTGGTTTAATGTCCAACAAAGTAAATTTGGTGCGAAATTTGGTCACAATCTTCCGAATAGACTGCTCAGAAGGTCGAGAATGCCGATCATAAAATGCAAGCAGCGCGCGATGAACATTTCGAACCGAGCACGAATTTTGATAGTAAAATTCAATAATTTGCAAGCGTTGTTCATTTGTAAGACGATCCATGGTTAAATTGCAAACCAAACTGAAGCTGTTTGACAGTGACACAAGGTACTAAACACACGTCAGCTGTCAAAACCCGTGTTGCCAAAACCAAACCAGCTAAAAAATCACCCTTTATAATATGTTTACCAGATGTGAAGCTATTAGCTTTCCGCATTTTTGTAGCGTCTTTGGAAAGATGCCATCGATGCCAGGGGATTTATACGGTGAGAAAGAGTTAATTGCCCAGATTATTCTCTCTACTGTTATCATTTCCGCTTGGTCCACATAGCATGGCCAATGAAGTTATCTGCTTCTAAGTCACTTTTCCCATTAGGCGTACAGCCTGGAAAGTGCGTATGAAGTAGAAGTTCGAGCGTCTCGCTACACAATTCTGTCCAATGACCAATAGAGTCTTTAATGGACCCCATATGGCGATGGGGTATGTAGCAAGGATTTTTCGGAGCCTGGCGGATTCTGTGGTGGTTTCCATTTCATTACAGAAGGTTCTCCATGCACATCGTTTTGCCCGTTGTGTCTCCGCCTTGAATGCTCTTTGACTGGATTTATACGTGTATTGGTAAAACTATGACAACTCTGAGAAAAAATCCAGATTCGCAAAAGTGCTCTGAAATCGGAAAAATACTCCTTTTTTTCGTACCAATCGAACATAATAACAGCAAAGAAATTTGCTCTGAAAGCGCCTAATCGAAAACCACATAAATGTAGCTTTATGTGACCTTAAATCGATCAAAAGATTGCGTTTTGCGAGTGTCGATCTACAGTAATTTGAAAACTTACCGGTCCTTAAACTGCACTGGTAGGGATCAATCAGATCATTGCTTTAGGCGTTCACACAAGCGTTGTAGATAGTCAAAGTGTCAACACCTTTTACGTCAAAAAAATGGAAAAAGATATTGTCCTTCATGTATTTATTGTTTCTATAGTAAAATACCATATTTTTCTTTTAACAAATACAACTTGCAAAATTTAATTTTTCAACTAAAAACAAAATAAATAAATATTAAACAAAATCTTATAAAAAGACAACATGCTGTACATGAGGTTTAAATATGTTTAATGAAGGAGATTGGGTCTGCACGAGTCGTCATCGTTATAGTATTGCTTGAGTAATGAAATCAATTGAATTTCGTTTCTTATATATAGTCATCACAGTTAGCGGAGCTGAAATCATTTTCAGTTAGATGAATTGAAAATTGCACTAATAAAATAATCTAACTATTTTTGACGATATTTGTATAGCGAAAATGTAGCAAATTCATGTGTTTCTTAGTGTCATGGAGTATTGCCCTCAAAGAGTGCGCGAAATTCACCACTTCTTGGCCTCGGAAGTCCTTTTCTTATAGTTTGAACTGGTTCAATAATGCTCGATTGGGATCCATGCAGCAGGTTTTCCTTGAGATCATTATCACTGAAATAAAATATAGATAAAGTTTAAACATTTGTACATAAGTTGCAATAAATTGATTATGTAGGCAATACGCACTCATCTTTACAGTCGTCGGCCTCGGCAGCTAGTGCATTAACAACAGCAGTTATCGTATTGGACTCGGGGTTATTACTCTGTTCATCCTTTTGTGTCATTATATTAGGATTTTTTCCAATTTTGTTAAGACGCTCCGCTGCAACAGTTTCCATGGTTTTTCGCATCAAGGGATATTGATCCAGAACGCAATTGAAGTGATCCACACTTAATGAGAAGAGATTGCAATAAGTTTCCGCCCGCACGCTGGCTACGCGTCGTGCATTTGTTAGTAAGCATATTTCACCAAAATATGACCCATCTGATAAAGATGTTGCAACCTTGAGAAGTATAAAATGTGGTACATTAAAAGTAAGTACCTAAGGTATGTTAAATGCTTTGTATATGAAATAATGTACCGTTGTGTTCTTTCAGGCAGAAATACACGAATTCGGATACACTCGGATAAACCTTAGTAATTATGCATAACGTTTAATCACTGTTATGAATCAGTGTTCTTGTAGTGTTATGTAGAAGGATGATTGTGCGTAGAGTAACAGTAAAAGAATGAATGCGGTTCACAAAGAAAGGCTTGGCTGCATAATAACCCGTTTGTAATTGTAATTTTATTATAACTTGTAAAGAGAAGCAACCAATTCAAATCAGTATGATCTGCCCTAATGTGAACATTTTAAACCGGCGTCGTATCTGATTATGATTACAATCAAGCTAGACTGTGGAATTGAAAGATGGAATAGTAAAAGATTTCCATCATTTTAACCACGAATATGATAAGAATCGTTTCCTAGCCGAACAAGGATTTCGAGAAAGAACCAACGAATATTGCTAATGGCAAAAGTGCTGCTATAAATCTTTACCTCTCCGTTGGCCATCACAATATCCACGACACCTTCTTGTATAAAATACATTTTTGTTCCGATAGTACCCTCCTTTATTATAATATCACCTAAACAAATAAAAGCAACATTTTATTAAAAGGAACAAAATCAACACAATTTTTATTTACCTGGTTGGAAAACTTCGTATTTTAACTTTGTAACAACATCGGAAACAAAATTCGAGTCAGCATTTGCAAAAAAAGGCACTGACGCAACAAGAGATCTGAAAATAGTTGTAATAATAATTAAAGTGCATCCTTTTATTATATCTTTTATAAAAATGATAACCTAAAACATAAAACTGCCTGCGAAAATTGATTAACCGGAATGGCTGGGACCGAGCCCGTAACGCATATTCAAAACATCCGGTTCATAGATTTTTCTTCAAATCTACGGATGGTTAGTTTGTTAGTGTTACAGTCGGCGGCGGTCACGAGTAGTAGAAGTAATACCGGAAAAGTATATAAAACTATGTTCAAAATTTCTTTGAAACGCAAAGATCGAAAAGTTTTTGTTTCTATTATAATAGAGTTAATGGATAACAGAAATAAATTACAGTTAATGATAATTAGAAATAAATTTACATACAAAAATGCCGGTTAATCGACTGTAATTTGAAAATGGAATGCAGTTAAGACACATAAGGATAAGTACTGCCTTCAGCATAGACAAATTTAATTGAACTAAATTCGTAGCAAATTGAAGAAAGAAAATAGTTATATAATTATTACCATGTGTTTTGTCTCATAATTGAAACGCTAGTGCAACCGCTTGATATAGAACCGCATATGCGTGAATAGAAATGCGTTCGATGAAAATGACTAGTTGCTAATATATTGTGCTAGAGACAATTGAAAGTAGGTAATGTTCGTATTGTAAGTCTAGTTACAACGCAAAGCCGAGGTGGATCCGAACATCATTAAATAATTATCGGAGATTACATTTTTGAGGAACCCAAATTTATTAAATACATGAATACTACCTATTCTATACCTGTTTTTTTGTCTATGACATCGGCATGTTTATCCAAAATTAAGCTATTTATGTTTTTTTTTTGTGCTGTGCTCATTGCAGCAGTGTCCGTACAGAACTCTTCCACCCAAAACGTCTTACAAGTCCCAATCATTTGTTTGTGTGAGTATTTATGCTGAGTCCAAAAGACTGATTAGAAGCTATCTTAGGATAGTTGCTATCGGTGGATTTAAAATGGAAAAATGTAATTTCTCTTCCTGGCTCAGGAGTCCAGGCTAATTGTGCTGTTCGTCCCCATTCTACAAGTATGTCTAAAAAAAACCCCTAGCAATTGCTTTCAATTGGTAATGTATAAAAACCTACTTTTGCTAAAGTAAGTTCGAATATTCGATCATGGCGTTTACTTGCAGTTCCTGTCAAATTGTAGCAATTGCTACGTTTTATACAAACCCATCTGATGTGGATTTCGTCGCTTGCTCTTTTTTGTGTTGATATTCGTGCGATTTGAATAATATGTGTAGTCTTCGACAATTTTCTAATTTCGATTTCCATTCACTGGTTAAATATTATATTGAAACATTCGATATTTCCATCCCGATTGATTTCTATATATTTATACATAAATGATTTACAAAAACAGATTCACCCGATGCAATGCCTTTTTTTGCTTAAGAAAAAAATTAAGAAAACCTAAGGAAACGCCACCAGTATTGGAAAATCTGAGGCAAATCTGAAAAAAATACCTTGATTCGCAAAATTGCTCTGAAATCTGAAAAAGATTGTTTTTTTTTTTTTTTTTGTACCAAACGAACATAATAATTGATCTGAGAGCAAAAAAAGATCTCTGAGAGCGCCAAATCGAATACCACATAAGTAAAATGTAAATGGCGTCGCTTTTCAAACATGTCAAAAGTTATGTCGTTTTTCATTGGAGATCCGAAAGAATTGCCCCGAAATTCAGAATTTCTCTTTTCAAAAATGTCGTTTTCCATTGGGACCACCAGAAATCTTTTTCAGATCTCAGATTTTACGCTGCCAATGGAACGCGCAACGAAATTGATCTGCTTTTATAAATGCATGAGTGCGTTATTTGGCAGCAATATCAGCTGTTGTTTTTGCAAAAAAACAAATGGATATTGACTTCGAAAATGTTTTCCCTGTTGTAGATACAAATTTAGTATTTATGGTGATTCGTCTTCAGATAACGAGGAAGACTATGAAAATAATAATTCCTCCAAAATTATATCGCTACCTATTTATGTATTTCGTTATTTTGGTTTTCACGAAACTTTGCGCATTTGTATTGAAAGTAAACTTCTTAAAATGACGTAAAACAGATGTGCAAAACATATTGGTATTGGGGCAGTATGTGTAGATCTGAAAAAATATCGATATCTGCAAAAAGTGCTCCGAATCGTAAAAAAAGATTGATTTTTTTGCCCAATGGAACATGAAAAGTGATTTAGATCAAAAGATTGTTTTTTGTCCCAATGGAAAACGACATAAAATACGTTGGAGTACTTTTGAAATAGGGGTAGACCCCATACATGTACGTCATTATGTGAGATTTGGTTTTCTGTATTCATACGAAACGTAGCAAATGCTTACTTTGGGTAAAATACGAGTACCACGCAATGTCCTCTACCATTCGGGTTACTAACAGTCGGTGGAGGAAGATCGAGAGTAATGAAGGTTCCAATTGATTGTTCTAAATCATTTTACTGGACACACGAAACATTGGAAATGGTAATGATGATGACCTTATATTTATTTGGCCTTAATAATAATCATGTTTAACCATAACACTAAATATATTGTCACATTGCGTGATTAAATAAGTTTCGTCATAGTTAGTTCTTAAAATCTATCCTCGATTTTTAATATCGCGCATTGTATGAAACACTAAACAATTATGGTGCTTAAACAAATTAAGCGTAACTTACCTGCAATTGTAATTTATAACATCTTCCCTAAGCTTTTCACTCAATTCGCCTAAAATGCAATCCTCGTCGAAGAATTTCCCCTGGTACCGGTGCTCAAAGTATTCCGTAATTCTTTGTCGCATATCCCTAGGCAGTTTTCGATACGCCATATATTCCTCCACTTGTTTTACTTTTTCTCTATATTGACGTCTACTGGAGTCCAAACTTTGAATTAAATTCGTAGCATGGCCTAAAAATAAGGCATAACACGTTGCTCCGGATATCATTGAAAGCATTGTCAGCCACATATCGGTCAATGACTGCGGTGGGAATCTGAAAAGAAGAGCACAGTTTGAAAGTCATAGATGCTTTAATTATAAAAAAATGTTCTGTATAAAACGCCAAATAAGTATTAATACGGTTGCGGTTTTTAAAGAAAATGTTCTCAGTTTTAATGATTTTTGGAAGCGAGACAACTATTGAAGTGCATGGCGCAGTTCAGATTTTATTTCATATCGTATGTTTAAATGACATAACATTGTTTTCTTATATAATATACTAAACGGACGCTGGATGTCCATACTCGGATATTCGCTTTAAATTGAAAGCAATCTATTTCATCGATCGCAATCGCGAAATTGTAGGTGAATATTCAAATATTAGCCGCGTTCCATTAACCGCTGGATGACTATCGTCGTGCCAAATTTCACATATAGATAAATTCACGTTTTATCTTTTGCTACAACCTATACCACAGATTGTGAACTTTATCATTGTAACGGAAAGTTAATTGCTGGCAAAAAAATGGGGGAGAAAAACTGAGCTGTCAATCAAATTCAATTTAAAATTAACCAAAAGTGATGGTAAAGTTTTTCAAAAAACTTCGGAAAAAAGTCAGAGGAATTACGAATATAGACGTCAATAAAACTAACCGATATTTTTGATTCGCAGGCACAAGAGCTCCAGAAGTTTCTACTTCTTGGATGTCATGTGCTAAAGGTCTATACATGATAATTGGAACGTGGCTATTATTGTAATTAAAAATAGAGAGAAAAACTAGCAAAATTAATAGTTTTAAATAAGTTTCCTTTTGGCTTGATAAACCTCTCAGCTACCAGGGCCAACAGGACGAAGTGAATTCCGTAAGTAAAGTCGATTTAATTATGAGAACGTGTAGCTTGTTCATGGTTGTGGCGATTGAGACCTAGGTAAGGAAACATTATTTTCGAAAAAATATTGTCAATTGAGAAAAAATCTAGTACTATATAATGGTTAAATGTTGTCGTACACTTTCTTTGTAGACACAAAAAGTATATCGCTAACCTATATTAACATATTTTTGTAATTTAATTAAGTTCTGAAAAAGCTTAAGTAGGTATAAATTATCATAACTGCATACTCGTTAAATCTGGACATACATGACTCAAACACCGTTCATACTTAATAGCAAACTAAAGTATTTTCTTAAGAAAATTTGGTTTTCTTTAGTTTACTAACGATTTTGACCAAAATGCAAAAATTGAGATTTCAAAACTTTTGCGTCCTTAATTTTCAATTCGAATCACAAAAAACACGAAATTTCAGAAACTGATCTCTCGGCAACCTCATTTTCAATTTGATTAAAAACCAAGTAAGGCCCTGGTTATAGCCATACGTAAAACGAAACCGTAAATACTTTCTTTTGCTTTTTTGACGACTTAAACCTAACGGTCACTGCTCACTTGCGGAATCGATTCAGGTACCGCTCGGAGCAGTCAAAGCAAAGATCTCCTCAGTATTCTTATCGAAGGCAAACCTCAGATGGAGGACGAACTGTATCATATCCAGAAGGATAAATCAGCACTAGCTAGGGTGAGACAGCGATCTCTGGGTAAACCCTTCTCCGACTCCCTTGAGGAGGTCTCGAAAAGTAGTATTAGGGAATTGATAACATTTTTGAATTCCACAGGCTGGATCTGAACTCTCGTATTCGACAATCGTAAACAACCAGGTCAAATGAGTTGTGGTAACAAAACGGGACATAGTGCTACTTGGGTTTTTAAAATATAAAAACTGCCACTCCTACCTCCCTACCTACTTAAACCTAACGGTTGAGCTTAATCTTGGTCTTTAAATGTTGCCTATGAAATATGAAGTTAGTTTATCAAAAAAAAGTAAACAAATAATCTTTAAATTTTCTAGAAAAGTAATTTATTAATTTTTCCGATCTACTTCTCAGTCACTTCCACAAAAAAAAAACCAAATCATTCCACTGAAATATTTAATTTCTTTACTGTTCCATCTGTCAGGAATATTTTTTTCTGATGGAATCCAATCAGTGCTGGTTGTATTCGTACGGAACAATTTTTGTGATAGAATTTTTGCTATGACCGCCAAAACGTTAAAAAAAAAAACTCATTTTCACAGTTCCAACTTTTTCGGTTTCATTTTACGTATGGCTATAACTAGGGTATAAAGCTTACATCCCAAAATTAACACATTATCGGAATTGAGCTAACTAATTAAGCAATGTTTAGCTTAATTTCCAAGCTGAACATTGCAATATGTATTAAAATAATTCCAACCACTTGGAGCTGACACAATCAGAAACTCCCGCTTCATTTTCACCCCCACGCACGTCCTAGCTGCTAATCCAAATTCAAAACAGAGATATCTGAATTCTTTCATATATATCTTCACATATCGGCGTATCACTAACCATAGGTCCAATCATAAACACCTTTAACTAGTGTCACTAATCTATTAATCCAGTTTACAATAAAAACATGCCTAAAAGATCAGAAAATAAAATAGTGCAGTAGGCTTAACTCTCTAGCCAGAACCAGTGATGCCACCCGGGGATTTATCCCTTTTTGCGGGTTTTTCTCACTTCAAATAAGCTTAAAGAGTCAAAGGGATTTTTCAAACCTCATAGTACAAACAAATTGATTTTACTTTTTGGTCAAGTTTTGTTCCTTATTTGCTAGTTTCATTAAGTATAAAAAAATATTATTGTTCTTCCCCACCCCAACGCGGAGGCTGCAAGAATATTTTCTATTGTAACCCATGTTAAATCGAAAAAAGAGAAATCGGTTGGGAATAGGAATGATAAATTCTATTTATTTGTTTGTTGAGGTCCTCATTTCAATCAAAAGGTATTACTTGCTTCAATTTAGTTGTAAAGCAAGAGCATTTCTCCCTCCACAGTTCCCAAAATATTCATAATTAATTTAATGAATTCACGAGTTCTTTTTAAAATAATAAATTTATTTATTTTGTAAACATTGGAATGCATGCAAAAAGCTTAACCTCAGTCTCAAATCAAATTTCGGTGCCATTTTTTGTATGAAAAGTCGAGAATAATGAGACTTGAAACCGAGATAAAGTTTTTTGCATACCAGTCATTTTCAAATAATTATTAAGATATTTATTTATTGTTGAATATTATTTTCATTTTAATGTTCCTTTTCGTAATCTTTTAAAAATGAATACCTACATTTCTATTTTTGTATTATATAAGAAAGTATCTTAAAATGTATTTATATTTGTTAGCTTACATAGTTAATGTATAATGTAACTTGTATACGTATGTTAATAATAAAGAATACTGAATTTAATGATATATCTATGTCTTTTTTTTAATTTAATATTTCGTGGGATTAATTATGAGATTTTTTTTTAATTTTGGACAGAGATAAATGGGATTTTTTGGGTATAACCGTGGGTTAACCTGCTTCAAAAGTATGCATCACTGGCCAGAACTTGAGACAACTGCCTGTTACTGAGAGCTTCAACTTATAAAAGCTCGCATTGTTATAATTTGATATAATATATCAAATGTTGATTTTATTTTTTACTTATCCTATATGTATTTTATGCACCTTGCTTTTAAGTTTTATCACTTCTCAGATTTTTATCTACCTACCCAATAAAATAAGAAAACAACCCACCAAACTTTTGATGAACTAGAAAGTTTATTTCGACCCAGTCTTGCATCTTAATTTAAAGTTCTTCGAGACAGTTTATTTAAATTTTGTTTTATAGTCGTGTAGGTACATAATACTAGTATGTACATTTAAATACTCAGTAAACCGATCGGCTATACATTAGATTGGGTCGAATCGGCGCTTCCATAAACGAGCAATACTTTCAAAGAATCAAGTCAATATATTCCGTCGCGAAAAGCGCAATTCAGCAGTAGATTTAAAATTTGACTCGTACAATTAGTTCAATATACCTAATTATTGGGTCTTATCTGGCACAGTAGCTAATTTCATACGTCTCCATTATGACTTCGTAACTTTTAAATTTGTCCTGTCCACTAAAAAAATATTATAAAATATTATATTGCGCATTTTCTTCTAGCCTCAAAGGACATGCTGGCTACCGAATCATTCATTGCGAACTAGAGTATTGGTTGCTTTGGTAGTTAGCACTTGAAATTCAGAATGGCATTTCTTGGAAAAATTAATTCTCAACAATCAGGAATATTAAGTGCACAATCAAAGATTCCGATAAACGGTTAAAAGTACGAAAGTACCTAGACAAAATCGCACACAACTAAAACGATCAATTTAGTAACTTTGGTGTCCCGCGAGATATTGAATAGCTGCACTTTGAGTGAAAATCTTATAATCGTGAAAAACACCATCTTGTTGTAGTTGCTTTTGAAATTACAAAAAAACATATTTTCCGTCAAAAATTAGCGAAATCGATGATTTTAAGATTTCTTTTTTCTTTTTAATTATCCCATGCCCAAATGGCTGACACTGTGACCTGAAAGATCTATTGTGTCAATGGGGGGAGGTTGAACTAAGAGACGTTTGACCTCCCTATGTTCTTAGTAGCAGAGTGCACTATCTCTGTTGGTGTACGAGTCTCCCTATTGAAGACCCGTTTTCTTAACCAATGAAGAGCCGGACAGTCACACAAGATGTGTTCAGAGGATTCGATATCCTCCAGACAGAACCTGCATTCTGCTCCCGGACAAAGGTTCATTTTGTTGAGGTGATATTTAAGGCCACAATGACCTGTGAGGAAGCCCGCTAGCTTTCTTATGTTATCCTTACTGAGTTTAAGTATTTCCTTATAGGAGTAAGGATTAATTAATCGTTTGGATTGTCTTACTGTTTTAATCGTTTGGATTGTCTTAGACCCGGGACATATTCCCAGTGTCCAAGACGAAGTTGTTTTTCCCAATCGTTAATTTGCCTTAGTGCAATTGACTGAGCAGTAGGGTTCTGGTCCATAGAGAAAGGATTCGGAGCCAGTCCTAGCTAGTTTGTCCGCATATTCGTTGCCTGCAATACCCTGATGACCCGGCACCCAGCCAAGCCTTACATTGTTGTATTTTGCTAGGGCTTGCAAGGCATCGTGACAGCACTTAACTGTTTTGGAGTCCATTGTATTGGACGCCAAAGCTTGTAAAGCTGCCTGACTGTCTGAAAATATTTGAATGATTGCGCCTTTCATTCCTTTTTGGGATATTAGATCGGCACAAATTTCGATAGCATGGATTTCCGGTTGAAAAACCGTGGGAAACATTCCCATGGGTATCGAAACTTTGGTGTTGGGTCCAAAGACGCCAGCTCCAACTCCGGAATCCATTTTGGATCTGTCGGTGTACCATACTAAGCTTTTTGGGTTGAATAACGGAATACCGTTGGTCCAACTTGCACGTTCAAGTATTTCAACCTCATAAAGTTTTCCGAAACTGTACTCCCTACCCATAGTGTCTGGGACGGAGCAGAACATGTCCAAGTTTGGGATTAGGTTGAATATTTTCAGATGTCGCACATGGCCAGCTGATTTAAACCTATGATTTTAAGATAGATTTTGTAGATTTTTTATTCGTTCCTTTGATGTTCAGCGCAACGTTTGAATCATATCGTGTTTTTATTTTGGTTTTTGGTTCTTGTCGCAAATTAATCAACTCCCAATACAAAACAGCACAAATTACCGTCAATTGGATCATCCATAGGAAAACGAGATCGTTTGATAAAATCGATTGCAAAGGAACCAGTGGTTAATTCCTCTTTTTTTTTTTAATTGGATAATCAATTTTTTTAATTACATTTAGATAAATGACCAGTTAAATATGAAATTTCATAAGAAAACTAAAAAAAAAAATATTCTAAGGATGAACGTATTCTTACCTTCCATAACCTATACAAAGCATATGAGACATCGCTTTAAATAACGCCCAAGAATACTGTTCCAGCCAATATGCCTCCTGCAATACAAAATGACATACGTTAGTCGAGAATTGCAATGAGAAAAAAAAAACAAATCTATTCGAAACAAATTAGTCGAACTTTTCTACATAAGAATATGTTTAAAGCATAACGGCATCGATCATGAAATGAAATTTTGAAATATGTGAAAGTATTGAAGAAGGCGATAGTGTTAATAATGTTAAAAATAAAGCTTGCTATTGCTTTTGGTTGTGAAAAGAAGATATGTATTATAAATCGTTCAATTACAAAAACAGAAGTTGTGGACTGTATTGTTTTGGAGGTTATTCCTAAAGTAATATGCCAAACTCTAAGGCGTACATAATTAGAAAGGTGGAACTGTAGCAAAAAAACTGCATATCGCGGCTCAAACCTAAAACCGCTCGCTATGAGCGAAATCAACAGACATTATTGGTTTTAAAAGAAAAAATACGGATGATAGATATAGATGAACTGATGAACATGCACAATCTATTCTGATACTTTAAGTCAGGTTTTTTTTTACATTATTTTGTTTATTCACCTAGACTGTACTTTGGCTTTCTGTACATACTGCAATATGAAAGACACAAGTCTACTACATTGTTTACTTTTTACTCGTTGCCAATTGACATAGACCAGTGAGCAGTACAAGATCCAAACACTTGTAGACCTTCATGGTTTCGATAGATGATATAGGTATAGCCGTATAGGTCATGTGAGCAAAAAAAAAAAACCGAATCTAGTTCAATGCCGGCCTGTACTTGACGCCTGTACCTACTCATATCTACGAATTATGTTTCATGTTTGATTTTTCCAAAGTAAAAGACAGCTGCAGCTGAACTTTACACTGGTATGGAAAGTTGAAAAACAATTATTAGGTATTCTTTGTCAAAATCGTAAAATAATATGGAAGTTATCATTTTAATGATAAGTATAATAATATATTCTGTCACTGCAATATTTAATGACGAAATTGTTTTTGCTTAACAAGTACCCATTATTTAAAAAAAACGGACAAGTGACTCTTTCCCCACTTAATTGTTCTCGGTACATTATAAAGATAAAAAAACCGTATTCTCCTAGATTAGGTTGATACCAAGAAATTCGTTTTAACTTAGTTTTTGAAAGTGATTTAATAGCAATGTTTAAGTGCACATTGTAAATTTTCCAAAAATTGTCGTTTCGAAATAAATACGTTTCAAATGTAACGCGTTAGTTTATTACAATACATCACCATAACATTACAGGGTTGTGGAGGGAACAAAATGCTTGTTAAACACCTGCGAAAATTCGTAAATAGCGTAAATTTCAAAAGTCGAGTCCATCACAAACAAGACAAGCAGGACATGGGAAATGTTAAGGCGTTAGTTTATGTTCTCAAGACCTTGTATATCGCGTTTGTGCGGTCGATATTAGAATATGTCTCTATTGTGTGGTGTCCGTATTGTAGAGTTCATAAAGGGTGATTTTTTAGCTGGTTTGGTTTTGGCAACACTGGTTTTGACAGCTGACGTGTGTTTAGTACCTTGTGTCACTGTCAAACAGCTTCAGTTTGGTTTGCAATTTAACCATGGATCGTCTTACAAAAGAACAACGCTTGCAAATTATTGAATTTTACTATCAAAATTCGTGCTCGGTTCGAAATGTTCATCGCTGATTTTTTATCGAAAAATTGTGTTCAGCGATGAGGCTCATTTTTGGTTGAATGGGTACGTAAATAAGCAAAATTGCCGCATTTGGAGTGAAGATCAGCCAGAAGCATTGCAACAGCTACCAATGCATCCCGAAAAAGCCACTGTTTGGTGCGGTTTATGGGCCGGCGGCATTATTGGGCCATATTTCTTCAAAGATGATGCGAATCGCAGCGTTACTGTCAATGGTGAACGCTACCGAGCGATGATAACAAACTTTTTTTTGCCCGAAATGGAAGTTCTTGACTTGCATGATATGTGGTTTCAACAAGACGGTGCCACATGCCACACAGCACGCGAAACAATGGCGCAATTGCGAGGCGAGTTTGGTGAACAGTTAATTTCACGTTTCGGGCCGGTCAATTGGCCGCCTAGATCGTGCGATTTGACACCATTAGATTATTTTTTGTGGGGGTATGCCAAGGCTAATGTGTATAGGGACAAGCCCGCTTCGATTGACGCACTGGAAGCCAACATCCATGCATTCATTCGTGAGATACCGGCCGATATGTGTGAAAGAGTATGCCAAAATTGGACTCAGCGGATGGGCTACCTGAGACGCAGCCGCGGCCAACATTTGCATGAAATTATCTTCAAACATTAAATTGCAAGGTTCAAACTATCGATTCAAATAAATATTTCATTCATTTTTTCGAATTTTTTGTGTTTTTTTTTTTTAAAAAAGTTCTAAGCCTCTTAAAAAATCACCCGTTATAACTAGAATTGAATGTATACAAAAAAAAAGATTTTTAAGATTCGCTCTTAGAGGACTTCCTTGGTTCGATCCTTACCCCCTTATTTAAATAGGTTAAAATTAATTAAATTAGAATCACTGGAGCTTGGGAGAACAGTAGTCAGAGTGGTCTTTATTCGTAGGGTTCTAATACGAAAAATTCGTTCAACGGACATCCTAAAGCTAAGATTAGACTGTATGCCAATTAAGCATATGAATGCCAAAAGGCAAATGACCAGATTAGCTGTCAAATGAACAAAATGCCAGGATTATCAAAACTGTATATTAGACTATACGACCAAAATTACCAATACGTTCATATTTGACATGATTGTCATTTGAGGCATTTGGTATTTATTACCAAAAAGAGAACGAAAATTTAAATGAATCACAATTCTACGAAATCAAACACCGATGACAACAAAATAATTCCTGTTCCATCAAAAATGCCATTAATGCCATAATGAAATTTAAATTAAAAGCATATGGGCATATAAGGCTATATGCTGGCATTCGTACCTATTGTCCCATTACACCATATGCTATATGTGGCATTCAGGTCATTAGAGCATATGAGATATGCCCATTACATTGTGTGACCATATTTTGACAGGAGAACTGTCAGATATTGGCATTTTATGACCAATTGGCATACCGTCTAATCTTACCTTAAGTCTTCTCAATATTAATGTTCCCTCGTTCGACCTACGAAACTCTTGATTTTCTCATACAAAATATGGGCTTTCTTCATCAATGAATGGTTTAACGTCAGCATATAATGCAAATATCACTTTAATCGATTTCAACTTCCCAGTTTCCTCTATAAAAAGAAAATTACTTGAGAATGTACAGTCATAGTTTCATGTTTTACGTTTACTTTGTGGCCTAGTGTCTATGAAAGATTTTGTTGTTCTTTGGTGATAATTAAATAAAAAAATAAATAAAAGTGGCGCGCTAAGCTGTCCCTTCTGTTTTTTGAATTGGTGTCGTTGATCTTTTCATTCATTTTGTAGCCTTCCATATTGAGAATATTCAGAATTAACATCGTTTGTCAGATTTGCTAGACCTATTTCGATCGACATACGAGTACCTATCGTAAACTCCTTAACCTCTTTCCTAATCGTATTGCTTATTAAGTTATTAACTGCATATTCTGTCTTATATGTCCTATCTGTTAATACAATCATGTGAAGCAGCGAAAAAAAATCCTAAATGGCGGGAGGTGTAATAAAACATAAAAAAAAAACAGAATGAACTGTCCGGTTACTATGTGCAAGTGTATGCGTGCGGCTAATTTACTTTAACTTGTAGGCAATTTCTCTTAAGTCGTCTAAACTGACGGCCTATTTAATAATTATTTTATGGTTTTAATGTTTCCGAAATAATCGAAATCAGAGATTCGTGGCTCGCGTGCCTTTTTGAAAGTATTACTTTGGGCACTGACAAATAAAACAACCCAGTCTTAGTTTGAGCATTGACTTTGTGATTAAGTGTTTGCTTGTGACCAACGTGATGCAGGCACTGATCATAAAGAAATAAAATAAAATCTAAAAATAATAAATGATGTATCTACTTTTATATTTTTAAAGTACCGGCACTCCAAGCAATTGACAATTCGTTACAACGATACAAATATGTGATGGTAAAAAGCATGTTCTTGTATTTCTGTTTCTAATTATGTACAAAACAATCACAATTTAATCATTTCTTTTCTCGATAATTGTCTTAAATTTTAACAAATGCCCTCAAATAGTGTCCAAAAACAAATTTTACAAGAAATTATGCCGATTGTACACCAACTTACCAATAGGTACATTTTGTATGACTTTTTAGTTCAGTATTATCAGGGATCTTTATTAAATTACCTGTAATTCATTAATTGATACCCAGGAGTTTGATGGAAATCCTTGAAGCATTGGCACTAAAAATTGTAGACACCCACTCCAGTGGCCTATTAGTAGCATCATACAAATTAAATTGAAGATTCGCATAAATACAGACGCCATATTAAGAAACTGCAAATAAATTGTGAACACAAAGTCTTAGTAATCATTATTTATACTGGAACTTTATTAGCGATTATTGCATTTAACATAGTGTTATTCTACATTGAGCGAACTAAGCAACCAATCATGTAAAAATTATTTATAACAAAAACTAGGCTGATTTCAGCTTAACGCGTGATTTTATGTGAATATTTAAGTCATATCTTAAAAACATCAGTATTAATTAGATTTTTTTTTTTCAAAATATAAAAATAAACAATGCATTGACCACAAAAAAAAAATGTAAAAGATTAAGTAGATTTGCAAAAATCTGATCTTATATAAAAAATGCGTGGACTGATTTTATAATCTTCTGATTCGCTACCTCAGTATTAACAAAAAACCATGTTATATTGATTCTGCAGAATCTATAATAAAATGACTCAATAATTCAAACACAAACCAAGCAAAACTTAAAAGAAAACCCTTAACACACTATCAGAATCATTAAAAGAAAAACTAGCAAACGGCTGCAAGATATTAAAGCAAATTTAAGGTTGAAAAAAGCTGTTGCAGAAGTAATTTGAAATCTTAACCAAAACCAATGCAGTAAGTCTAATTAATATTTACACATGAGTTTTATTTTTTTCTTATTTTAACATGTTCTGCAAAGTTAATGGACAAAGAAATAGACTTGTATCCAACTAGGAACTTGCGCCACAAACACGGTGTAAAAAGAGACAGATGCAAAAACAAATAAAAACCGACAAAAACAGTAGTTAACAAAACCGAAAGGAAAACATAAGAAAAACGTGAAGCAAATTATGTATTGAATATTATGATTTTAATTTTTTTTGGAATAGGGTTACCTTCAAAATGAGGTTGCTTTTTGTTAAGCCATCTTTGTCTTTTCTGTGCATTCTCCCTCTTCGATCAGCACTTTTTTTTTGTAGATTCTGCAGAATCTAGAACCATATATTTAAGCCCTGATAAGCTAAATCTGATCTCATAGCTTTAGAAAATTCTACAATAGCATTGGAGATATCAATAAAGTGTGTGTCTCAATTTGATTTATTGTTATTGAATCCGTTTTTGTTTTAAATCGATCATAAAAGTGTGTTTAATGGAGGTACATCATAGGTAGATATGATAATAACAACACAAAAACAATTCCTTATTTTGTTTGCTTGAACTTTTTAAAAATACTGATACATATCTGAATAATAAGTGTAGCGAAGGTATGTATGACCTGACTCCAATCAGTAAAGCAGAACAAACAGCGATGTTTTTAGTTATTAAAAAAATATGCTTGAAGGTTTTACTCTAAAATGACAGCGACATTGCTTAGCCTTGTACACAGTACCGTTTAGATCAATTAAAACACGAATTGTATTTTCTTTTTCGTGCCAAAAATGTTGATAAGAACACTTGGAAACTGCGTACTCGTAAAAGGGGACTGAATCGAATGTGTGGACGCAAAATACCTTCTAAAAAGATAATATTATGCACAAAATCATCTTTTAATTGATCTGCAGATACTGCGGTTATCGATCTTTAGGTGTGTAATTATGTAAACGGACAGAACAGATAGGCAAAATCAGTTTTCAAATAAATATTGACATTACAACAATATAATGTTAAATAATATACAGTGGTGACCAAAACAAAATGTAAACATACGATTGACCTTTGTAAATTTTAGTGTGCGGAGAACATACAACTCTTCTTTTACTTTCTAGGTTTGTAGTAATTTTAGACATTTCTTACTTGCATACACATAGAGAAGGATTTTGCATTAGAAACTGTGAAACTTTTATGCATTTTCGGGATTTAACTAATTTGCATATCATAAAGAAAATTGCCAGTAATTTTGTAGCAGTCAATAGAATATTGAAATATTTGTTCTAAAATGTAAAATCGGAAAAACACAAAACGAGAACCAGTATAAGGAACAATAATAAAGACATGAGCGATATTAGAAGTCGGAGTTTTAATTAAAATTAAGGTGCAGTGTGGTGCTTTTCTGATCGCTATGTATAACTGGTGCCATTCTTGAAAAATAAAACCTTCGCCATTCAGACCACGCTTTAAAATGTTTTATTTTTGTGTCTGCTCTGGACATAGACATCCATCAAATGCAAAAATAAATGTTGTTTGATTTTAATTGGCCATATTCCGCTTTGTTTATAACAAAACTGTGACATGCTTATAACATAATCAAACATTTTCGCGGTGCGGTTGCATTATCACCCCTATCGAGGCATCCGATCGGAAAAAATTCCGAAACAAAAGGCATATCCCTTCGGAACTCAAATTCCATTCGAAGTATCCGTTTCGGAAATAAATAAATTAAGCATATGAACGCGTTAATTTCGGTGAAAACGTGCCGCGTAGCTGTCAAAAGTAAGTGACATAACACGGAACAAGTACCACGCAATCCGGCAAGGTGCTGGTGCGCTATAATCGGAGAATATTTCCGTTGTATCGGAACGGTTAGTACGAATGGAATTTCTCCGATTCGTACGTTTCGCTCGGATACCTCGACAGTGGTGATATCTATGTAACAATCTTCATTTTGATGGATTTGGTATGCGCAAATATCTTCTTACGACCATTTGCTCGTGTGCGCTTGTTTTTCCGAATGAAAGGGACCTATACATTTATTCTGGTCCAAACGATGCAATGAAGATGCAATTTATGTTTTCCTTACAGTATAGTCAAACCTGACATCCTCGCTCAACAGTCCTTAGTAACTGTGTAGTACCTACGCTACATAGCCCACAGTATCCCATCATATCTCTGTTTTTTCACACAACTCCTTTCACAGCACACCCATTATCCTATCTTTACCCTAAACTCTATCTTCCGTAATTCAATATGTCTGAAGGCTAAGCCCACACCAAATAAAGCAGAACCAAACAAAACAAAAACGACTGTTGCTAACCCACACCAGAGAAGGAAAAACAAATACGTTTATTTTGATTTGCCTTAAAGTATGCATGTCCTGAGAAATTTTTAACGACAATTTGTATACAATTTGACTTTTAATTTAAATTTATATACTTCCGCAAGATTTTAAATTAAAAATAATAATTTCTCATGGTGAATGAAACATAAATACCGATAGTCGTCGCTCACATGCTTCAAGCATTTTATTTAGTTTTGCATGTTTGACTAGTTTGGTGTGGGCGTTCTCATTTGATTTCTTGGGTTTCTCTCCTAAACATGCCTGTATTTTTTTCCCAACTCGTTTGTTTTGCTTAAAATGATTTTTTGCTTATTCTGGTGTACGTTGCTTCATAAGCACACGTGTAAAGTTTGAAACAGGCAGTGGAACAAAACGTTTTTGTTTTCTTGCTTTGTTTTTATTCAGTGTGGGCGCGCGTATTTAGATGTGTGTATTTAAATTTTAGCCACACACAAAAATAGTTCTGTTTGCCTAAGGAGTTTTGTGCCATCCGGTGTGGAAGCTCACTTACGTCCACATAAAATACCAAAGAAATGACCTACAAATGCGTCACTATCGCACCAATGCATCTCACATTCGCACCTCAATTCCGTAAACACTAAAATGCAACCATGTATGTTGATACAACAACCCATAAGGTACACTCATATGAAATACTACCCACTACGAGTATCGTGTATATCAATAAAGGTGACGTATGGCGACCGCTGGGAAATGCTGATAATGATAACGCATTTGACTCATTTTGCGGGTACAACTCATTATGGGTGAAGTGCCAATGACATATTGCGACACATTGATGATATAGCATATTGTTGGACACTATGATTATGAGAATAGGTTTTTGGGATAAGAAATGCCTTGGGTTGCTGATCCTAAGTGATTGGAGGGGAATCGAACTAGGAAAATTCAAAATTCAATATAAAAAGGAGTGGTAGAAAAGGTCAGGCAGAGAGTTGTTAAACGAATTTCAAACAATAAAGGTCGCAGCCAATTTGAAGCTGTATATTTATGATAACTTCGCAATTAACTATGTCAAATAAACTTTTTACTACGAAACATTGTTAGACCCAAACGTTGCGAAACCAATAATATATCGGTCCTGGAAGCATGTACGTACATACATAAAATATGACATCTTCCGTGCCGAAGTAGGTATATTTAGAAGTACATTTGAGGTCTGCAAAGTGACTACGTTTGCAAACATTCACAACAGCGGACTAATTTTAGTATGGGAAGGGCTAGGAACTTTATTACAGCGATGTTTAGATCACCTTTTTGCTTACAGAACTTATACATTCTTGGCTGGTAAACAATTAAACTAATATATTTACTTATAAATGTTTACACCGATCAGAGAGGTATCTCTTCAACGCCACTCGTGGGTTCTATACTGAACAAACAAATTGTAGTTCTCCTGTGCTGGCAGCCAAGGATTTTACCTTCAAGCCTAGTGTCGCCGATAGCCGCGTCGACCGCTCTATACATTTCGACTGTCAGTCCGGGCATGCATGGTGTACTTCTTTGAGATAGTGGCAGCGAAGATTGGCTGCAATGTAGAGAAAGGTACTGCTTGCATACATCTGGAGACCTATGGGAATGTCTCCGAAGATCAGCTCTCTGAAAAGATGATTAATTCACTCTGGTTGCTCTACAAATTTCGGTTGAGGAATCCTAGTCCCCCAACCACCGTGTCCTTAGGCTTAAAAGTCAATTGCGTGGTAGAATCCTATCTCGGACAAGGAAGAAGATTCTGTTTAAAATGTTGATCATCCCAGTTCTATTTTATGGCGCTAAGGTTTGCACACTTTACCAAAAGGAAACAACGATTATTCGTAAAACTTTCGGCCCAGTTTGCGTTGATAGTAGAATGATAATATTCGGCCCGTAGAGTCTACGATTCAAACCCATAGGAAGGTCATGGCGCACACAAGTGGTAGGGAACCTCAATAAATTTGGACTGCGCAAGATGAGGCAATTAGCCAAAGACCGTGCTGACTGGAGAGGCGCCAAATAAGCAAGTAAGTTCGACAGTAAATGTGGTTTTTGAATCGGATAAAGGCTTGCAAATATTCTTAAGTTACTATTAATTTATTTACTAAGCAGTGGCTTAGTGGTTAGTGTGTTGGACTACTAAGCGAGGGGCTCAGGTTCGAATCCCGCAAAAACCCAAATTCCAACTTAGGGTTTTTTCCACTGCGCCGCCTCTCGCGAACGTCTGACAAACATCCGAGAGTATAACTGTCTTAAGAGCTTCTCAATTAGCCGTTTGGAATCGGCATAAAAATTGTAGATCCCTTCCATTCGTTCCAAAAATGAAACTCACACAAAACGAATGGTTGTGAGAAGCTAGGCCTTGGGTCTCTACAGACCTGTTGCGCCAACTATATATATTGAGATATAAATTTGAATGCATACTGAATATTCATAGGGTGGAGTGAAATAACCCCCACGGAATTAAAGAACTATCTCCGAAAAAGAAGAAGAAATAACACCCACGGTCCAAAAACAAAAAAGGCATTAACACCCACAGTTGTTATTGCCATTCAGAATCGGTATAAAGGCCCACATGATAATTCTGTTTTGCATTCGATTTATAGTGCAATTACTACAATATTGTAAAATAAGTTCCAATGCAAAAAAATAGAATAGAGCTAATTTTGACCGTGGAGCGGCAACATAAAGTATGTACGATTAAAGAAACTTCGCAAATTCCAAAGCTCTACTGACCCCAAACCGGGGGGTTGCAGTTCAAAAAAGAAATAAAGCCCGTGGTTTTTTTTTCGGAAATATGACCAGCTTTAATTCCATATTGGGGTTATTTCACTGCAACCAGATCTTAGACCCATAAGTTTTTCATCTTAGGTGGGATGAAACGTCCACGGATGAGTTGTGTTAAGGTTCAGAAGTTCAGTTGTCTCATATATATCTATAAGAAGTATGGCTTTTCCGTAAAACAATCGACCGAAAATCATGTGACGGTAAAAGAGGAAAACTTTGTACAGCTATAGCTGTTCCACCTATACGATCACCGTGTATTATTTTAAAAAGATAAAACTGAAGATTGGGGCTAATATTTTTGGGTCACCCTCTACCTACATCAGGGATTCACACCGAACAACAAATTATTTCCGTATTCTCTAGACAAAGAAATTAATAATTGGAGACCAAAAAATGTAAATGATGGGTAAATAGCTATTGTTTGAACTTCATCGTCGGAACGATATGTTAGAGACATTTTGTGTTAACATTATGCAAGCAAGCAATCAATCTAAATTACTCCTTTACACGACAGTAAATTAGTTTATTACGTGAAGCAAAACTATAGAAAAGATCGAGAGAGCCGAGAGCCCTTGAATTTTATCAACAATTTTTGATAAAATTAATTTGTTTCGTTTTATGTAATAAAAAAAGTTTCACCTAAAAACGATTATATTTAAATAGCAAAAAGAAAGGTAGGATTGCCAACTTGACTTGAATTGAACTCAGATTCAATCTGCTTCAACGTTTGTGAATTCGAAGTTTTCTAATTTGCATATTATCAAACAAATTAAAAAAATAAAAAAATAGCTTTTTCATTTGCTGGAAACATGTAATCGTTTAATTTTTCTGCAGTTTCTGGGTCTCTGCAATGGATGTCACTGTGTTCTATGGAGGAAAACTGCGTGAGGTCGAGACCGATAAAAGGTATTTAAGTTTTATACTTTTGCCGTCGTTGAACCAAAAGAGTTAATGCTTATTTTGATACGCTTTTTTGTAGTTTCTATTTGACATTTTACTAGAAGTTCATGTACAGTAAGGAACAGAGTTATGTTTTAGGTTTTTTATCCCCGCATTTGTGTAACCCGTCCAGCAGAAGGACACACAAATTCCAAATATCCAGAAATAACTTAAGACTGCGAAAGCGCGTGAATTTTCGGTCTAAATAGTCACAATGGTTTAATTGATGATTTAGCAGCAATTGCTGAAAGTGAACCAATTATTATTTTAACAAAGAGAGTGCTGAATTTAGAATGAATGGCTTGATACCCTTTCCACACCGGGTTTTCGCGAAAACACTCGAAAACGTCATCGGCAACAGAAGTTTTCCCATACATGTCTCAGTTTTCAAAACGAGTCGCTAAACGTCGTTTTCCACGAAAACGACTTATAATCGTTGGGTTGTTGAAACAAACACACCTTTTGCAATATTCAGCATTCCACACTTAATTGAGGGGCCATTATTATTTTTAAATGGTCTGAATTGATTTTGTTTGTTAATTAATTTGGTGCTCGGTGTGACGAGTTTTCGATGAAAACAGGGTTTGCGGTTCGTTGTGAATAGGGTATACATAAGCTTTTCGAATATTTTTCGAAACATTTTGCGGAAAACCGTGTATACAGGTTTTAAAACCCAAACCCCGGCAAATAATTTCTTCTAATCCCCAAGCAAAATTAATAAAATTACTGGGGCTTTTTGAAGTACAGCTATTGTGCATCGTATAGTTGTGAGTGCTTTTTAAGTTTTCCAAACAAGCAAGAGCAAGAACATGTGATGTGGACATTGAAGCGATCTTAAGAGCAAAGTTGTCTTTTTGGTCGAAAGGATGTTTAACTTGGTTGGTTCTGATGGCTTATCATTCATCATTCGACACAATGAAGGAGTCATGGTATGGGTTGCAATTTCTTACAATGATGCTTTGAATTGGTAAACGTTTCCAACAAAATGACTTGTGTACGTGGTATGCTAACAAAGTTTTTTGGGGAATACCTTTTCCTGCTATCAAACGCTTTTTGAACATATTCCATGGAAATTGTCCTTAGGTCTTTGTGTGAAAGCAAGCAGTATCAAATCAAGAGCTGATCGCATTGATCCAACCTTCTTTGGCAAAGATTTACTTGAATTGCATTAAAAGTTTTGATGAAAATAAATTCAGGGAATAAACAATCATTATATTAATACGTGAACATCCAAAGTTTCCGTACACGTTTTTAGTATTTATTATGAAATGAGGACACTGAAACTTATGTTATTTGAAAGGTACTGTGCCATAGATGTGCACATACAAAAAATCGTGGTTATCTGTCACTATTAAGGCTGCTAAAATGAAGTTATGAATCCCCCATACCATAGTAACGTAGGTACTCAAATGTAAATCATCTTAGATTAGGTATAAGGACCTGTTTCTGATGGAGCAGCTCATGTACGTATTTTGCGATATCAAATGCCGCTCTTTTCGATTATAAAAAAATTAAAATAATTGTGGCACGTTTTTTAGTATTACATTACATAAAAGGTATGGTCGATTTTCGACCACAAGCGATAATAGTTAATATTAAAATGACACGGAATTTTAAAAATGATTAAGAAGTATGCAGGTTCGACCATTCAAATAAACCTGAAAAATGTCGTATTTAGGACTAATGCATAGGGTAAATAAATAAATAAATCAAGAGCTAAAACTTAAAACTGGGGCGTCGATCCAAATCAAACGCATTGTATAATGTATATTAGTTCAATAGTTTGGGTTTGCGTGCTCTTCCATATGTTATGCTTTTTTTTTTTTGTGATATAAATAACTCTAACCGTGGGTCAATTAAATGCTGGGGTAGGCACTGGATAAAGTTTGAACGATTTAAGTACGTCCTATCAAAACTTTTCACTTTTAATTATAGATACATAAAATTTATTTTGCATAATTTAATTACTTATGTGCTACCAAAGTGTTGTTAATTTTAATATTAACTTGCCCCAGATTGTTAAACCTATATTTTTGTCCGTGTTGGTATTTTGGTCACCACTCTATATTAATATATTAATGCGCAACTTCGAAGAATAGGGACGAATGTACATCTCGAAAATATCGCTTTCTTAAAACCCATAGTCGATATTCTTAAAACGAATAGAAACAACAATCTTTCTGATCATAGCCACTGTTGCAGGTGAGATACAGATCAAAGAATGGACTGAGCTATCCAGCCTACGTACGTCAACGATTTTGAAAACAAAAACTCTCTCCTCCTCTTTGAATTAAGAACTTTCGCAACAAAAATGTAAATATATTTGTGCGCAAGCGTATGCGGTATGCGAGTACCTACCATTTAGATTTACTAAAACTACATATTATACCTACTCTTGTGTATCATTCAAGAGGTTTTACTGACCCCACTAGTTTGCTGATAGTTTGAAGGGAAAAAGAGTTAAAAGTTTTCACCAAAAGAACGTAGGAAAGCTGGGTAGGTACCTTTTGCAAAATCTTGCCTGTGGTTTCTATGTTCTAAGAGCGCGATACATGACACCGTTTTATAGCACATTAATGCTTTATTCATTTTTGTAAAATAAGTTTATTAATTAAAAAATGATTGCCTTAGCGAAAACATCAACTTTTGAGTAAATAAAACCAAGAATTAACTAATAATCTTTTTTCTAAAATTAAGGTAAAGCAGGTACTATTTAACTTTGTAAGCAAAATTATAAAATAAACAACTGACACGGATCCACAAGGTTTATTGGCTCCAATAAAACATGGTGAAAAATTAACACATTAACCATAGGTTCTATATATACGAGGTGTACTTCATTACATCATTTACGGACGACTTAAATCAAGAGTTAGGCGTCCTCGATCTTCTCAAATATCTATAAAATGCGAAAGTTTGGGAAAATATAAGAAAATATAACTCGAATATTGGTTTAACTCGAAACCCGTAAAAAGAGCGCCAACTTGACGTCCAAAAGGGCAGCTGATGGAAATTTAAGTAGAAATGACTGATGAAACGATCCTTGGCGAAATGACCACTGTTCAGGAGCTTACAAATAATATATAGGATACGAATATATTAAATATAGGAATAAAATTGTTTTAAGTGGGATACCGCAACGAAATAAGTTTTCGAAAATACCTACTGAATGAAGCTGAATGCAAATAATTAAATTATAAAATTAAAAAAAAAAACATTTTTCTGTAATGCGAAGAGGCTAATTCTTTTTGTTTATAATAGAAGTATGTACATAAACACATAAGTTTGTAAAAACGAGTGACGTCTCTTCTATATACTGCCATGTCGTCAGCATGTCAGCTGGAATATCAACAAAGTTAGTAACGAATTTATGTATTTGAATAAATACAAAAATCAATTAAATGCTGACACATAACTTGCGACATATAGTTAACATTTCGCAAGTGTGAGCTCTATGATCGCTTGATGAGGACAGATAAGGCCAGATCTGTTTAGTGGCTTTCGTTTGTTTCAATTCCGCAATCTTGCAAATGAAAATATATTTTTTAGCAACCAAATTCTATTACAAACAAATATTTTGCATCCTAATTTATTGATTTATTTACACTTTCTTTTTTAGTGGCACTTTTAATATGGATTTTTATTTTTTCCCCGGGACGAATCTAAAAAATATTATTCGCCCGATTTGTTTTAGTCAAAGTCATTCGCCTCAAATATTCAAACTATTGCGTTATCAGAAACACCAACTAACTTGATTGTGATAATCTTTACTGCTTTTCAGTTACAAAATAAGTGACAAAATAATCGATGTAAAGAAATAACGTCCTGCAAGCCATTGGAAAATATCAAAATATAGTTTTTTTTCGTAGCCTCAGGGTTAGAAAACGTATACCTAGCCATTGTTTTTACAAAATATGACAACATTTGCAGTTTGTTTGTATCTATATTTGTGTATGTAGGTATATAAAGCAAAACTTATTTCTCGCCTCAGGTGGAAGTGCAGACAAACAAAACAACTTTTTTTAACAATTTTATGCCGAGTTCAAAACTCCGAAGGGCTAATTGAGACGCTCTTTATGATTTGTATACTCTCTGATGTTGGTCAGACGTTTGCGATAGGTGACGCAGTGGAAAAAACCTTACTATGTTATTTGGATTTTTCCGGGAATCAAACCTGGGACCACTAAGCCACTGCGCCAACGTGATACAGGTTCATTATAATACGTGCAAATCGAAAGTTTTCGTACGCATTTATAGGGCCATTTATAATAAATGAGGGGAAAGAAGTTAATGTCATTTGAAAGGATCTGTGTGGTACATGTGCACAAAAGAAAAATCATTTCCATTAGTTGTCGTTAGGCAGTTAAAATGCAGTGAACCTTTCCTCACACAAATCGTTTGGGAAACAAATAATAGATGTGTGAGGAGTGGTCGATTTTCGACCACAAGAGAGACTATAGTTTCTAATTCTAGTACCTATTGTTTGTCTTCTAGATTTTTAGAACGATGTTTCTTAAATTTCATTGTACAATAGGCGTCTTTTTTTGAACATTGATTTTAGTAAATTAAACAAAAAAACAATCTCTACTTCAAGCTTTCGAGATTACCTCTAATTACCAATTTATATTTACAAAAAAAAATTCAAGATATGGAAATTGCGGAGCCTTCAACGGCTTTTCTGTCGGTGCAGGGAAATAACTTCACGGGCAATAACTTCACATGGGAAATAACTTTCGAGTGGGAAATAATTTCGCTTTTTTTATGTGAAGTTATTTCCCACTGAATGTGAGCATAACTTCACTGTTTTGTGGGAAATAAATTCTCTTAATATGCGACGACAATTATGTAAGTCCACAATTCATAAACAGTGGGCAATAACTTCACAAAAAAAAGTGAAGTTGTTTCCCAGTCGAGGTGAATTTATTTCCCTGCACCAAACTGTCGACAAAGTTCGACGATTATTATACGGTTGTGCTTTTGAGGGCAAAATCGTGAAGGATTGATAACGATTTTGTTCGATGCATACATTATATTTTTCATTCGGTACATTTTACAAAACATCTGTAGATTGATCTAATGAATTTTTGAAACCCTATAACTGGGTTTTGGATCGGTTAAGATAATTTTCTTTAAACGTTAAATTAGAATTTATGTTTGAAAATATTGTTGGCCAATTACATCTCTTTAAAGATGAAATGGATAACTTTCGTACTTTTGTCAGTTTGGCCTTAAATTTTAAAAGTATATTAACACGGTATTGTGAATTTTAGTACAATCAAAGGATTGGTTAATGAAAACCGAATAGCAAAAAACAGTTTAAATACCTATATATAATTTCATTCACCTACTTTTAAAAGAAGTTCAGTAGGTGGCATGTCCGACGGTGTCTGTACAACATACCGACATTTTAAACTTTTGCTTCCTAACCCTAATAGACTACTAGTTACTTTTTATCCCACTAAGGATTGCTTACAGATGACCAGAACTGGGAGAATATTCGAGTTTATCAGAAGTGTGCAGGACTTCCACGATACTACTAATATCAAGTAAAAATAGATAAGAAAAATTTACATGGATCAAAACTTATTGAAATTAGCGGTAAAATTAATAAATCAAAACTATGTTGTTCCAAACAAGTGGCGATTTGTCTCTTAGAAATTTTAGCTCAGTAGATAAATAGAAGTGTATTTTGACATTGTTAAACAATTTTCATTCACGAAGATCTGCATATTAAGAAGAATATTTTGTGGAGAAAAAATAGTTGAGAAATGTGATTTGCATCATTAGTTATAAGTACTTGGAGTGCAAAATATTTATGTTTGTATAAAATATAGTTATGCAAATAAGTTAAGAATATGTATACATACACAGTTTAATAAAGGTGAAGCAAGTAAGTTGTGGAAATATTCTGATGCCGACTATTTTTAGCGATCTTCAATTTAGTAAATAAAACTAAGTTTAAATTTAATTTGTTGCACAAACGCTAATTTGGGATTAAAATATTAAGATATCTGGCGAGTTGGTTAGTTTAAACAAAGCAATTTAAACTATTGAATAAGCCATTCATCGGATTCATATGAAAATATATAATACAATCGTAAGTAATTGTAACGAACTATGAATCTCATATATGTATCTTTTGCTTTTTATATATCTATGTATCTTCGTGTATATATTAATAAAGAATAAGAATTGAAACGAAAATAAAGAAAACAGCATAGAGACTTAATATTGTGTTTGATAAATTCTATTATGTAGGTCTTGTGGCGTAATCTGCTATTCACTTTCTGATTGACTAAGACAGTACTTAATCATGGAGCTAATCATTTTGTTGAGCTTATGTTCATCTCTTCGTCATATAATGTTGCAACTACATACATTACACTTATGTTATACGGTGACCATTCGTTCGTTATAATAATGCACAGTTCTATATTTGAAGACAACGTTCATTACAAATTATTTTGTATACAAAAACAGGTCTGTCTTTTATAAATTGTTCGTTATTGGTTCCATATTTCACTTAAATGCTTAAAAACAATAACGTCAACATTAAGAAAACCAAAATTCGATAAACAAAATGAACCGTAGCTTCCTGAACGATAAAACTAGTATATATTCTAGTACTCAGAAATGTGTTCTATTTAAGTTCATTTTTATAAAGTAAGTACCTATTTATCAAATGAAATAAATATTAGGATAATTAAAAATTATGTTCAAATTTTTTCCTTTTTCTTTGTTCATTATTTGGAATTCTAAAATATGGTCACCGTTCTTATGTATGTAATTCAATCAGATAGTGTTAAGCAAACTGATGTAGTATTAGTATTTTAAAAGATATAAATACTACTTTTAGGAGAGGCAGATAAAATATCGCAATCAATAAAATTCAATCGATGTTATCCAAACGTGAACTTTGAACAACGTCTTGGATTAAGTGTATGATTATTATATTGGCATGATTTCATCTGCCTCATGCAATCAATTTAGGTATTTGGTATCTGATAACAATAAATTGCAAATTTGCTGACTTGCAAGGATATTGTATATTTTTTGTATACGAATATAAAAATGCTTACATATACTTCTTCCCACTGGGATACATATCTGACTAGCCTCGATAGTCTCAACAGTCTAACTAAAGATAAAAGTTTTGCTAAGCGAAGTATTCGTAGCGCTCGGCCGGCGTGTAGGATTTGAAATGAATCGGAGAAATCCTGCAATTTCATAATCTGAATTAAAGAATCGAGATCTGTAAATATTTCCTACTTACTTGGTTAAAAATTAAAAATATATAATCAAGCGGAATTGATGAAATCAAATCAAGAAAAAACCATGTTTTCAAGTAGTGTTTAGCAATGAGCTTGGGGTCCAATATCACCTGTTCCGCGTTGTCTTGTTGCATAATTCCTGAAATAAAAAAGAACACAAACATTTAATTTGGAACCTTTTCGAATAGTTATTTTTGGGAGCTTAATTTAGCCTTGTTTTGTAATCTATTTACAATAGGATAGATATAAGTTTTAGTGAAAGCAACCTAACCGCAAGAATTGACTTAAAAACCGACTGTAGAGCTGCTTACCCAACAAAATCTTTGTGGCGTCACATGCCTCAAAGACGGCCAAGCATCGCTTCAAGCTTTGTGAATGGATTTCCATCCCTAGACAGACTTAACAAGGTATTACATGCAACGACTCTGTGAACGAACTATATAAAAGCTGGGCCAGAAACACCAGAAAAGTATTAAAAAATGTCGAATTCATCTAAATAGTAACTGGAAATATTACACGAGGTCTACAAAAAGTTTAATCTGAATGTTAAACGATTTTTAGTAATGCTCATTCTTCGTGAATGCCTTAAACTACATTTGAAAACAGTTTTTTCATAAGGACCTCTTATGCAAAGGAGGTCTCTGACCTCATACGGTATGTGGTACGTATCTTAAAGCAATGGAACCTTTAGTCAGGCCTTACTAATAATCAAGCACTAATATAGACAACCACATAGGCTGCCAGCTTTAGTAAAAATGTACCTACAGCATTTGTGAAACGGTACCGTCTAATAAACAATTAGACATCCGAATTTCCTGGCCCGACAATTTTCTTAAAATCTATTTGTTGTCATCGCAGAATTCAAGTTTCATATTTTCTTATCGTGAAAAACGAGAGCAGTGGTTTCTTTCACAACGAGTATTTTATTCTAAAAAAACGAATACATCCGCTGATCTATCAAATATCATATGCAAATCAGTAATGCCCTATCGTTCGATCGGACACAATTTTAATCAATAAATAGAACACATTTCATTAAAATGCCTTGAATAGTTAGCAAGTGAATATTTTTGAAAATATAATAATAGTCTCTTAATACAGAATTATTAAATTAAAACTCAACGTAGGAAGCTATAAGCTTTTTAAGAACATATCGCTTCCGTTTTTGAAAATAAATAAAAGTTGGTCTTTTAAAAATTGATTTAAACTCTCGCAGAAAAATATAAAGCAATGGCGCACATTTTTATGCACGAAGGTTGTCTTGGCTTCCTCCTCTATGAATTCACATATATACTACCTGTTATTCCTCCAAATACAAATTTCCAAAATGTACTAAAATTAATTTATAACTATAAATGCTCAGGCTAAACAACAGTGTTTTTTTATTCGCTCCTATTACGAAATTCAATTCCAACAATTTGGATGGTTGGGCAACACTCCTCCTCAAAATGACATTAAGGGACGATTTATTTATGTGGTATTCGTTTGGGCTTCTTCAGATTTGCCCTCAGATTTCAGATTTCGTGCGACTTTAATATGTGTAGTCTTCGACTCTTTTCTATTCACTGGTTAAATTTTGTATTAAAACATTCGAAATTTCCGTCCCGATTGATTTCTTAATATTTGTACACAAATAATTTACGAAAATAGATTCACCCGATGCAATGCCTTTCTTTGCTGTAGAAAAAATTCACACAAATGTAAACAAAGTCCACAAATTGTCAAACTCAAATGCACTTGTATTGGTAGATCTGAAGCAAATCTGAGAAAATATCTAGATTCGCAAAAGTGCTCTGAAATCTGAAAAAGATTGTTTTTTTTTTGTACCAAACGAACATAAAAATTGATCTGAGAGCGCCCAATCGAATACCACATTAGCTAATTCCCGCGTTAAACATTGTTTCTCAACATTAACATTTTACCCTACAGCTATCGATATTCTGGCAACTATATTTGTTTATTGGTAAAGGGATTTTGGAAAATGTGGAGTCTTTGCGTAAGCTGCCAGACTAAAATTGATTATTGGTAAGGCCGATTACGTTTATAAAAATGGGGAGGCACACCCCAAACGCCGCATTAAATAGGATTGTGTGGCAGCACTTACGACTTGTTTGGTTTCAGTTGTAAAATTATCTACCGACAACGCAAAATAGTAGCAAAACAGGTGTGAAAATGTGAACATTTTCAATGGTGGGAAAAATTTAAGTGCACGTGAAATAAATTCAAATCTATATTTTATAAGCTTTAATAGATTTTTGGGAAAACAATTCTTACTCGTTCAAAACCGTCATTTGACAGCTGATAAACAAATTTACACTTATATTAATATTATAAATGAAAACTAGTCGAGAAGCGGTGTGAAAATAAGTTATCTGTGCTTCTTGTTTCGTTCCGTTGACGAAGAAAAGTTTTTGATGGAAAAATTAATAATTATAATTATTTAAATTCTTTTCTGAAACAACAATGTAGGTATGTACAATTTCCGCTTGGCTAATTTTCTTGACACAAACTTGGGAAACTGTCAGAAAAATAACCTGTCCAACGAGCCAGGTAATTATCAACTGAAGATTTCTTTCGCTTGTTCTTTGATGTAGGTTTGGGAGGAAATGGAGTTTTTTTCATATTAACCTCATAAATAAATTAGAGGTAAAAGACCCGATCAGTAAAATCAATAAAATCACAAAATCGAAATAATCGAATACCTATTATAATTATTACGTTACTGATGCTGATGCTGTCACTAACAATGATTTGTGTTATAACTTTAGCAAATTACCTATTTACTGACAGTGTTACCTAAAAACAATTTCCGTCAATGCGTTATTTGATTACGTTGAATGGATCTACTTACGGGTTTATTTTATAAGTTTAATTTTACATTATATATGTTTGTTCATATTTTTTTATAGAATAACTTTACGTACCAGTTCTAAAATTGACTACGATGTCTATTAAAAAAATAGTATCACTTAGGCAGTTAAAGGCAATCCATCGTGTGCTCAAATCATCATTAAAGAATGATATAGCAACTGGCAGGATAATAAGATTTGCTACTAGCAGTAGAAGCATACAAAGGTCCCAGTAAAATCTGAAAACAAATTTACATTAATTAGTTGCATGACCATTAAATAGTTACAAAAACACAGATACCTAAATGAACTGCAAGGGTGGATAACCCAATGTCCGGAGGTTTTTTGTCTTATTCTTTCTTTTACCAATGCTTTTCGGCTGCCAAAAAGTTTCATGGCAAGCCGATTGTCTGTTGGCTGGAACCATGATTGCAATTGACTTTTTAAGAAATTCGCTGATACTTTTTCAGATACTACTGGAATGGAAGGCATTGGCTCCTCTTTAGGGGTCCCATAAAGAGAAACGTCGTCAAAGTGCACCTGTTACAAAAAAAAAAAAAAACATTAAATTTATTTAAAGTTTTATTAAAACACCATGAGCTTAGTCTAAAGATGTACGAAAATCAACACAATTAACCTGTAATAATAATTTAATTTACCCTAAAGATGTAAGAAAACGACTACAACTAACTCTTAATAATAATCTAATGCACATTATAATATAACATAATAGGTACTGCACTACGTACGTGGGTTGAGTAACTTTCAAAATGATTTTTATCTCTGCCCTAAATTAGTTTCATAAGAGTCTTTCCTTTGCAAAATAAAATAACCAATTTCGATTCTACCATAAGATAAATACTGTTTATTGTGCGCATATTAAAAAAATATAAACAAAACTAGGTATACATTATTGAAGCTTGCACAATTTTAGAAGATACTGTATCTGTTAAGATTATTGCAAATAAATTGAAATTGAAATTGAAAAATTGTATGCTTTTGGATGTTTGAAGAACTGCTGATAGTCACATATTTTCAGAAAACTAAAATTTGAAGATATTTAGGGTAACTATGCTTAAGATGATATACCCGATAAGATGACATACTTGCTATAACTCTTTAACAATAAGCGCCACAGTTCTGCCAAACACGTCTGGGCATGCAGTTTTACGCCCTCAGTAATTCGGCAGCTAGTTTAAATGACAACGTACCATTTTCCTGGTTAATTTTGTAAGAATGACGTTAATCCGGAGTTTTTTAGTTTTTATTTTTACTGAGCGCCCCGGTATTTTTCACTTTGATTCATGCAAAAATAAAGATTCCAACCGCTGACCGACAAAAATATCAAATTCTGAATATTGGTAAATTTTTGTTTGTTTTTGTTGTAGGACTTAAAACAAACATCCTATCTCAGCAAAAGTTAAGTACAACAACTAATGTCACCTCCTCCGAGGCATTCTGACATTATGCAAGCGTTTGATGAAGTGTTAGTTACAAATATCTCTCTTTTGCTTTTTTATTTAAATTTCGGGAGGTAATCTCGTGAATCGTGTCCTAAGGGTCCGATTCTGGTCAAATATCCGAGTTTACAGGTGAATAAATCCTTAACTTGGTACAACAAAAAGTTGATGAACAGCTGTGATATGCATTATTATTCATGTACAGCGCATTAAATTTAAATGAAAATTGTAATATAATTTTTGTAGTTGTAGCTTATAATAATAAATAAAAAAACTCTTCATTTAAAAGTTAGTATTCCCTATGCAATAAAATATTTCCTGACGATTCGAAATATACACACGTAGTCTAAGTTTTCACTTCTGTCGGCTCATGTTTTTTTTTTTTTTTTTGTATTGAGTTTTAGCTGTAAAATTCCTGAAAAGGTGAGTGTTGTTATTTGTATATTTAGTTATTACTATGCGACATTTTCACCTCATAAGAAAATGTTGGTGCCAATAATCTGTTAAACATTTTTACTCATATCGGGCAAGATGACATGATTAACTTATAAACTTCGCTATGGCTATATGTCATCTCAAACCTAAGTATGCCATCTTGAACTTGCTGTTGAACTTAATTCAAAAATATTTTTAAAAATACTACTTATTGTTTTAGACTATTAATTTAAATGTGTTTTTGTTACCAACAAATGAATTAATGGAATTCACTTTGTTTTCATCCTTACGATAGTAAATATTTTTATTTTTCACTTTCGAGAAAAAGTATGACATCTTGAGCACAATTCCCTTATGTATATTAATGGACTTATGACTACCGAATATAGGTAGGGTTTTTTTTTTTCATTTCGTGTTATACGAGTACATTTTTATTAAATACGTACACACTAGTTTTGTGTACAAAATTTTAAATATGCTGTTATTGCCTGGTACTAACAAGTTAAGGATCTGATGCACATTACGATTACCCCTGACAAGTGGAAATCTTGAAGTCACGAGTCTATGTCAAAGAGATTATCTGTCAAGAATGCGACGGAATTTTGTGGCAAGAGTAATGGAAAAGGCCATAAATTGGCCCCGAATGGTCTTCAATTCTGGCGGCTGCCAGACATCAAATAAACATAAACCAAAATGTATTTCCAAATAAAAAAGAGCAGAATCTAAACGCAAAATTAACGAAAAAGTGGTGGAAAATTTCTCTTTATTCTGACAAATTATACAAATTATTTAAAAACCGAATTAAGAAAAAAATATCCCTTGCATGTTAAAAAACATAACTAACAAAGTGTTGCTTCAGTCAATGAAATAAATAATGATTGTACAATAATTATGTAATACACAATTTAAAGCAACGTTTAGTTATAGAAAAATGTTATATATTGTGTCAATATAATGAATTTTAAGATTTATTCCTTCCATCATCATTGACGATGACGGTAAGGTATTGTAATGAAAAACAGTCTACAATATCTATGCAAATAAAAGCCACTTGGGGGTACTTGTAAAATTCGCCAAGCCTCCATAGAAACGAAATGTGTTTTTTATTTATAAAAAATGTTTAATTAATCTTTCATTATAGATAACCTTCAGTCTATTACATCACTAACTAAAGTCCATGGAGGAAGCTAATAGTTAGTACGATACTGGGGTGGATTAAATCGCGAATATACGGCTTTGTACCATAACTAAATACTGGTAGAATGACTGGCAAACATATGCACAAGCGGCTTAATGTAATTCGAGTTTTTTAGTTGGACTGAAAATCGTAGAGATCTATATATACTGCAACACATACGTTAGAGAACTGTGTAATGATAGTGTGCGATAGATGACACTATAAAAAGACGGTTTTTCGATTAATGGCAAGTGAAAGACAGTAAATTTTGAAACAATAAGCTTTGGTCAAAAGCTCTACCAAGCCGTAGGAGTGAGAGTTATGTGATATGCACCTACGGTATTTGAAAAACCTTTAATCTTTACTAAATATGATATACCGTAAATTAAATGTTCGGGTTATATGTACTTGTACATATTCCTGAAACTGTTTGCACATAAGGACAACGTTATTGCTCATATCTGGTCAATATTGCAAGTGGTATTTACGTATGAACGAAAAAATCTTTACTCCATTGAGCCTTAAACTATGTTTTACGTTCCACCTCAATAGTTTGTGTTTTTAATAAATAATTATAAATTGAAAACCATTTTGAAAAATTTAACCTATTCTCTATGCACTTCAAATGGTTATAAGTATATAATAATTGTCACATTATAACTGAGTATTGTGGGGGAAGTAGCTCAGTGTGATGGGTACAGAGCAGAGGTCTCACTTTCTCACCTCTTACAAATATTCGACTAACGCAGCTGTCATGGAAAAGCTGCTCAAATTAGAAGTTCGGAAGTGGCATACTTCTAACCGAAAATTGACAATTGAAAATTGAAAATATAAACCACAATGAAAAAAAATGATCTTAACTATTTTTGTGTAGGTGCCTATTCTGTTTATCTATTTCGAAACCCATTTCATGAAAATATTTGACATTTGACATTTATTTATTTCAAAGAATTAGTTTACAGTAAGACTACATCTTATAGTTAGTGAAGGCCTTAAAAGATTTAGAGTTCAAGAGCAGATTTAACGTTGGACTACATGTTATTTAATTGGAAACTTACATAAGAGAATTAATAACAAAAACAATAACAATATATAATATTTGACATAGATTTATATCTATGTATCACTGGCCAAGTGTTTGAAAAGATAAGTTTTAGATGTGCTTGTGTTTGTGGTTCTCCTTAGTGTAATGGGTAATGAGTTCCATAGAAGAGGGGCATGGACGAAGAATGAGCGCTCAGATTGCAAACAATAGGCGTTTTTCTTTTTTAGTTCAGAGCTGAGCACTGAACTGAGGTCGAGCATTATGAGCGCGCTCTGAACCGAGCGTGCTCAGAGCTATTCTTTTCTATCAAATGTGACAGGAAGTGTGCTTGTTCATGTGTAATCAGCTTTTTCCTCAGGCTGCTTAGTCAATTTATTCTGAGCTCATGCTCTGAACGAAAAAAAAAAACAAATTTGAGCTCTGTTGTGTCTGAGCTAAAAAAGAAACACGAACTTGTTGTATAACAGTTCAGGTTCTGCTCTGAACTAAAAAAGAAAAACGGCTAATAGAATCTGGGCCGAATCAAGATGGCTGTTCTTTGTGAACTTGGAAAATTTAATCTGCTGTACAAATACTCAGGCTTTTGGGTCTATAACACCAGGTAAGAGGATTAGCGTTCTGAACTTAATGAGGCTATCGAAGCTGAGGCCCATTATTTGCAGAGAGTAACTTGATATGTGGTTGTAATACCGCATATTAAAAACATATCTTGCTAAATTGTTATAGATGATATACATGCCTAGTGTTATAGCAGATAACTTCGCAACTATATATAGCAATATAGGTAATAAAAGGGACTTAACAAGTAGCATCTTAGTTTTGACCGACAGAGAGTTTTGCGTTACACGTTGCTAAATAGCTCACCTTGCAAAATAATTTACTGTCCAAAAACTTAAAACGAAATATTTAATGATATTCTATCAAAATTATAAATTAATGATTACTGCCCGTGGTATGGATAAAAGAATGCATAACTTGAATTTTCTGTTACAGACAAATTTTTGCAATAAAAACATTCGTTAACTCACAAATATCATTTATCTTCTGCTCTATTAAAATTCCCCGAGGGGAACTTTCACCCAAATACTAATTTTTGTACTATAAATTCCGATTCAAGATAAACTTGTCGCGTGTCGTTAGCAAACTAGTGATTATAAAAAGCAATTGCATTTTTCACTTTTTTTGTTTTTTGGAAAGCTGCACTTTTTTTTTGAACTATTGTATTGAATTGGTTTTGTGAATATGATTTCGTAATATGACATTGCACTTATGAGCGTATTGGATTACAGATGGACCTCGATTTAATTTTTGAAGTGTCAAAATATACGTGCTTAGGGCCCAGGTATTCTGAATGTATTTTCGACATGTGTTGTATTAATTGAACTGTCAACAACATTTAAAACTATTAGGTATACCACGATCGAAATTCAAACACTATCTATCAACAAGTATTACAATCACAACCACAAATTCAGCGCACCCTTACATTTGCCGAACGCAGATCCCGATCAGTGCTCACAGAAATTTTATAAAAACAGTTCGTAAGGGAACACGTACACTCTAGTTAAAATTGACTGTTTATTATTTTCAACGACACAGCCAACTACATATTATGTCTATCGTTATTATCTTTGCTATTGCTTGGTTAATATTTAGTGGATAGCGAAAGATCGTTAAACAATCCAAGATGGAATCTTAATAGACTGGATGCTTCGCGGGTTAATTTTAAAATATAAACTTGACTCAGCAAGATAGTGAAAAGTTTTTTTCTATCGAATTTTATTCCCCTGTTGAAAAGCGCGTTAAGTTGATTTAACGGATACTTCCAAACGACGCTTATAATATTTTTTATTATTCGAATCATCTACATTTTGCGAAACACACAATCAAAATCGAAACATTTTTCATATAAAATTGTCCATCCTGATTTCTGCCCAATAAAATATGTATATGAGGTGAAGGTTAAAAAAATAATTATTAGTAGATAAGGCCCCATTGTGTCGAAAACTATTTATTATTTAAAGAGCTGCATGGTACTACGTATTAAATATTATTTTTATTACTTAATAAACATTTTTTACAAAATTATTATAAATTCGCATTCTTAATGTGTAAACAAAATCTGTGTGATAAATAGCGCTCTTAAGGTTGAGACTACCAACTCCGTATATCGGTAGGAATTTTAGTTCCCAAACGTTCCAAATGTAAACCTAAACTAACGTTTTGACATTGACATAACGTAACAAAAGTGAACAATTAAATCTTGCTTTGCTACAAGCACCAGCATAGACAAATCACACTGAGACCCCCCAACTCAAAATCCTCTTGCCGCTGAACCCCTCAAATTGAATGAAACTATCTACAGGATATGTTTTATATATTAGAAGCATATTAGAACAAACACGGTTTCCGCTTTTGGATATCATTATCTTCGATTTCATGTGTAAATTTTTCACCTAACTGAAGAAAGTTTGCTAAAAATGTTTTTATTTTTCCTCAGCCAATCTTCATTGTTTATTTTGCATAGATAGTTTAAGCTTATTCCTAAAAAAAAATAACTGTCCACACGTAACGAATATTGCCCAGCGGTTGTGTTTTTTTTTATTTTCTTTGCCGGTTAAACAAATTATTTGTAGACAATAATTTTTGAGAAAAATTAAAATAAAATTGCTAATCATGTTCAAAGGAGATCTAGATTGTAGTTACTACCTTTTGGGAAAACAAAACAAAAAAAACCCAAAGGTTTTGTAGAATAAAATCAGCGTAGAAATTATTAGCAAATGCTCAAAGTCAACAAAATAGCACAATTGAAACTTTCAATGCAATTGATTTGCTTCCACGTCTTATGTCATTTTCCATTGACTAATTCTAGCTGGGTTGTATAAAATACACAACTTGCACTTGAGTGAGTGCTTCTTAAGTGGATTCAGTCTTGAAATCGTGCACCGAAATTCTGTATTCCGAATCACCAGAAGAATATTTTGTGTGAAAATGGAACGATCTTAGAAGTTATTTAATTGATTTCGCATTCAGAAAACGGCATTAGCAAAATGATTCAATTTTGACATTTTTACTCCGATTAAGAGCAATTTCTAGCTTTTATTTATACTACTCAATTTAATACGACTCCCTGTATAAGTATCGCTTAATCTAAAACACGATATCTCATCAAGTAGTTTTTAAACGTCATAATTCACATTAAAAATCATAAAAACATACCTACATTATTATTAATTGAGTGTAACGAAATACGTTTCTAAAATGATAAATTATAAGTAATTAGGTATACCTACCAATTTGAAAGTATTTGCACAAAAAAAAAAGAAGAAGAAAATAGTTTCTCTAATTTAAAAAAGTTAATTGAATTTTGTTGCTCTAGACATTTTTTTCTTGCATTCAAATGTGCGTTGATCAGTGTCATTCCAATGCAATTATACTAGTTAGGAGGAACTACAATTTGTTGTTACATTTATGTGAATTAGATAAGCCTCACATACACCGAATCTAGTTTCGCTGAAGCGATGACTTCGACTTCGAGCTTGGTCACTAATGAAATGTCCACACGAATACCGATACATCTGTTTAATGTGGAAGAAAATACAAATGGATTCGACGTGTGTGAGGCTTTATGCTTTAGGTTTAATTAAGTAATTGCTATGAAACTAATAATAATGGTATTTATTTTGTAATAATGTGTGTTTTGTTTCCAAAGTACACAATAAACCTTTGTTCTTGCCATTTCGCTTCCTTGGTCGCATATTAGAAGAGCTTCATCGTCAAAAGCGGTCACTAAAGAATCAGTGCAAGTATTTTCAAACGAAATCCTTAAATCGTTTTCATTTAAAGTTGAACAATAAGAACATCGAACTGATTCCTCACTATCACCACACAACAATCTAGAATGAAGAGTTGAAAGTTAATCCACATATTTTCACTAGTAGTTTTTTTTTTTTTGATGACAAGATGAGAGAGAATCACTATGATAATAATATGAAACGATGATATGACTTGATTATGTACGTAAGCCGGTTCTAATATTTTTTAAACGATAACATGTTTTACTTCACTGTTTAGCTGTTTAATGCTATTCAAAAATTTGTCATATTTTACGTAGTAAACATAAACTGAAGATACGAGATTCGTATTCAGTCAGTCCTCTACAATGAGAGGAAAGTATGTAATTCATTAAATGTCATTTGTTTCGGCAGTTCCGCCCTCTTCAGCGAACGACTCAGTAGCGAAAATAATTACAAACCACATGGTAAAACGAATACATAGATATTTACCATTAACGAAGTAAATATTTATTCATATGTCGCTCATAGTTAATGAAGCGCAGTGCAGACGCGTGGTCATAGCATGTATGATTCGCTTATCGAAAGAATTTCTTTTTTTTTTCTTGCTGTTTTGTTGTTGTTTTGTACTTCGTTCGTGCTTTAAGTGGATACCAATGTTAAAGCGTAAGGTCGTTTATATTCTGATGGGCTATTTTCAATTTTAATAACCTGTTTTTAGCAGAATAGCCAGAAAACCTGCGGCATTAACTGTACTTATGCCTACTTATGAGAGTATATTCCAACTTTGGGTTGGCATGGAATGAAATGAATTTGGAAGGAAAAACAACACTGAAATCAATATAATAGTAGTTTAAATTGAAAATAATCTATGTAAATAGGTAGGTACCTTTCATTGAGTTTGTAATTCTTGTGCTTCTTAGTTTTCCTATTAAAACTATTTGTGCAGGAGGCCGATGACTGCTTAGATGAGGAACAGTTTTGTAGTGATGCCTTTATAGAACCCGTCGCAGTCGTCGTCCTGTTGTAATCAGTAGGTGCACTAAGTTGCCGATTGAATTCGGCTTTTCGTCTTGTAATATCGGTTAGACAAAGTTTGTTGAGGTGTCCATTACTTGAGAGCGAGTTTTTTGGTGACAAATTCAGATTTGTGTTATTTGTCCTACAAGTAAGGTTGTGTTGTTCGCAAGCTAGATTACAGCTTTTGTTGATCTTTGTGCGCTTGTTCCTGTAGAGGGTATCTTTCGAGTCGGTCTTTACACGAGGTCGATATGTTGGATATGTTTTCACAGATCCATTTGCTAGTAGAGGCCGTGTCGCCGATAAAGATCCAGTTGATAAACCCGGTTGTGCACCATGTGAACTTTTCTTCTCATCCAAGTATAAATTTAAGTATTTATCGCTCGGGTGTAACGAGTTATCGGATACGGCATTTGATTTGACTATAATTTGATTTTTCTTTTTGACATTACCAGCAGCTTTGAGAGAGAAGTTGCGTAACTTCTTAGAATGCTCCTTAATTTTATTGGCTTTTAAAAACGATGGACTGTTAGCGATGCACTTAAATATGTATGCTTTATTATTAACCAGTGTATGGTTTTTACTACTCGAACAGTTACTACTGTTGGTGTATTCACTTTTCAACGCAGAGTTTTGCTTTCCGTATATATTGCAATCACTGTAATGACTTTTTAGCATCAAATGGTTATCATCTAAATGACTATAACGCGTTATTGGATCAGAATTACTGAAGTTATGAGCAACTATTTTTTTAAAACCACTATAAGAATATACATTACTATCAGCACAATGGAAATCGGGAAAATTTCTTTGATCATCCCCAACGACAACCGCACTGCTGCCAGTGCCACAGCTATTGTGACTACTACTATTTACAATGCTTGTACAATCCAAGCGATGTTTGTTACTTGATTGACCATTGTAATAACTATCATATGAATATTGTTTTCCGGTAGCATTGTTATCGAGTGCACCAACGGATGGATCATCTTGAAAAACACTTGCTAAATCCGAACCGGGGGTATTGTTTACGATATGATCATATAGAAGTGATTCACTGTCATCTCCGTCGACGTTTCTTAAACTTATTCGGTTAATATTTCGAGCACATTTAAGAGATTCACAGCTACACGATATTGATTTTTGCAAATTTAATGTTTTACTTATATTACTGATGTTGATGTTATTGCTGTGACTATTGTTGTGTGCGCTTGTGAGGTTAATCAGAGACTGTCGTAGTAAATGATGACTCAAATTTTGCTGATCGTTCGAATTTTCTCCGCTGGAAATATACAGAACAAAAACGAGAATTGCGCATGAAACTGATTTGTGACTCTCTGTGTATGTTAACATATTGCATGTGTATATTCTCGTACGTGGATCAGCAGTACGTACGTATGTATGTAAACAAAAAAAAAGTGTAACAAAGTAAGACTATATGTGTAGGAATTGTTCGATTAAAAAAATTGCATAGTTTCGAATTCCAGGCTGTGCTGTAAATATGATTTCAATAATTATAACAAAAATTCAAAAAAGGAAGATATTGTTTAGTTATGCAAGCAAACTATTTAAGCGCAATGGTGTAGCATTTATGTACAAGAAAGTCTGATGATCGGCGCTAATAATGCGCTTACATCAGAATTGAATTGATTATGTATTGACTATTTCTAATTTAGTTTTAGAACAAAATATGTACTATGCGGATGTACCTATAACATCAAAGAATGTAATACTGTTTTTACAATGCCATCCCACTTAATACGGAAATAAATAAAAATAACATTCCTTGCCATAAAATACATTTCAGAGGTTTTCTAAAGAGTTTAATCTTATTTATAGACTTGTTTCGAATACAGGTATCTAGTACTTGTATTCATAAAAAAAGATCATGATAATTGCTGCACATTTTCCACAAATTCTCATTCGAGCAATTGAAGCATTTGTAAAATTATATTGGGTAGGTATGTGATGAGTCTGGTCATTTATTTGAAAGTGTGCGGCTAGTATTATTCGCGCAAGCCTCTTTCCGACTATTTGGAAATGTGTACGACAGATTCAAGTGATAGAGTTTATAAGCTATGTACTCGATATTTAAGAGAAAATAGCTGTATTAAGCAATTGGTATTCATAAACACTACTTGTGTTTTATGTTGACATATTTTAAGGTCGAAACTTTCCGGGAAACTATAAAACGAGGGTTGACTGAATGCTTAAGTGAAATATCCGAACACCAAATGGCTTACGGAGGCTCACGCTCAATTTGATTAATTAAAATTTAAATGAATATATATGTAGGTATGTTATAAGCACATCTGATGGTTGTGTAATATTTTTCTGTGTGGATTGGTTTTTTTGTAATAGAAAGAAAATACTATTACTGAATTGGTACAATTAAAGCAATGAACTTATATTTTCAGTAAAACTTGGTAATCATCGTTTGTTTCGTATTTTAGGTGTACAGTGTACCCTTTGCGATCTAGCGTTAATAAAAAAAAAAGACCATAGGTAGCTTGGGATACATTTTTTTTAAATAGTTGGTAGGTACATCAACTATGAGGGACTCATTGACCGAAAGTGTATTGAGATTGAAATAATTAATCCTCATGAGGTTGTGGCCATCAGAGTTAATCCACTATTAAAGGGATTTCAGCCTTGCAGTACAATGGTCAAACTTTTGGCAAGTTTGGAATCCCCTTTTTATAAAAAAAAAGTATAGACCTAGTCACCTTTAAGAAAGATTTTATGTCCATGCCTATTTCATAATTTCCTTCTTAATAATGGAGAACTTTTTAATGTGTCTTTCGAGATTTTCACCTTCGGCTAAAATAAAACATAACATGCTTATATACTCGCATTAGGAATTCAATTTGAAAGACATTATCGTTGAGTTATTTAACCTGCAATCGCATTGGTAGACCTATTATTATAATATTATTTTTAAATGTTACATTTAACCCCAAGATGTTATTATCGCCCCGAAACCAACACTTGATCTATAGTAGTTGTGCAATTGCAAAATCAGCGTCTTATCTCAGTCCCAACGCTTAAAACGTGAGCAGATTAGGAGTGCCAGTGGAAAAATACCAAAAATATATAGTTTAAGGTAGCACGTGTAGCTATGCGAGACATACATGGTGCTGTAATTATTCATTTCCGTAACTTTGAAGTGGCAAATTCGGTCCTTTAAGTAGTGGCGGAAGCTTGAATTAAAACAGTATCTTTGAAGGCTTGTGGAAAAATAGTATCAAAAGTGAAGGGGCAAACTTTGTGGTTCTTGTCCACATTTACAGAGTTCCTAAATTAAAATAAGATTGTAAATTTAGGTACCCCGCCAATACGTAATATAGGTTTCGTAGAAGCATAATATAGATGCAAAAAGCCATCTCTTTTTTTTTTTTTAAAAACCGCAGTTGGCTGGCATTGACACCTGCTGATATTTTTGTATAATTCCAAATGTCGTTAACCGTATCTGACCGCAAGTCTACAAATTGACTTCAAATTATATATTTTGTGGGTCAAAATATGCAATTTTGTATAAAAATGTTGCCATTGTGAGTTCGAAAAATTTATCCTAGATACTTAAAATGATTATTAATATCGCAAAATGCCTAATTCGACGAGAGCGCTTGTTGCTAAACTCAACTTATCGAGTTTTGTACAAAATCTGTTTTATGTTACGTCATCTGCGCAGAACAGCCGATATTAAAAGTAAATTCAACTTATTTGATAATTGTTAATATTTCAATAACATTGAAATGCTATCCTATTACATCCCACAGGAAAATCTAAAATCTAATTCTTTTGAAACTTAATTTCTTAAAGCATTTTTTTTTTTTTTTTTATTTCTTTAGTATACCTACGTACGTACCTAAGAAATAAAAGAGGAACTTTGTTACATAGGAAGAATGAATACAAATGGAGATCAAAGGAGTAACTCCATTATTAGGAAAATGATAAGAACTTTAAGCTAGTTGCGAGCAACAGATTGGCACAGCAGTTTCGACAGCACACAGTTTGGACGATACGAAAAAAAACACTTAACAAAAGTGTTTAGGGCAACTATGTTCCATTCAAATGCTAACATATTGCGGTGACAGGTAACCAGATAACTTAAGAAGTTAGCACGTCGTTTCACTATTTCCTTATAAAATATTTAGCATACAACATTTTCAAAGTTTTTATTGCTTTATCTAAATTGCGTCTCTCTTCTAAAGTTACCCTGGCCAAATTCAAAACTTATAAAAAAAAAAGCAGAAGTCTAACATTTGGAACAAGCTAAACGCATAAGGCTATTCATATCCCCTTGAGCCTGTATAAAATATTAAAAATATTGTTAAAAATAAATTGTGCCGTGTGTTGTGCGAAGGTAAATAGAAGAACCACTTTTAATGACTAAACAAAATAATGTAAAGCTAGGTCGAACTTCAAAGGACAACTACCCGAGCTAGATAATTGGCATTAGCAAAAGAAGTGAAGCAAAAGCCTTTGCTTTTTAATTAAAGCTGTCTCTGATAACGCCTGCTGTCAGTTTTATTTTGCAACTATTCTACAGTTAAAGTTACAGTCACAGAAACAAAACATAACCAAGGAAACACAAAATTGTTAAATGAATAAGAATTGTTATTGTCATGACAAATTTTTATCGGATGTAACAATGACCTGATGACCATTTGATAGATGACTAGCGGTATCTCAAGATTTGAACAAGTCCATTGTGTCAAAATCCATATACGAAAACTAACATCTTATTACGCTGCTCGACCTAAACTAAATTTTACCCGCTTTCCAATCTGTCTCTTCAAACATAAACTAAAATTCTAGTTCTGTCATAGAGCACTCCGTCGATAAGTGTCACAGAAAACAACTGTTAGTTGAAAATATTTTACTTCAAAAATTCAACTCGCTCTGATTTCAACTATTACTGATTTTAAGTCCTCCTTGGCGAGGTATTAATTAAAACAAATTCATCCTTGATTTCTTCTCCCGTTCTCCGCAATACAAAAACGCAACAGAACACACCGATCTGTCAAAATTTAGCTTGAGAAATTATGCTACTCTATTAATTGGGCACGCTAAATTTTGACAGATACATAAAGTACATTTTGAAACAAAATTTTGATTTTGTAGCTCGAGCTGCGTACCACTCGGATAATGGGATTCGCTTATTTAGCTCAGCTAAATTTTGGAGAGAATTTTGTATGTGAGCTGAAATTTATCTCATGCAGCGGACTAAGCTTATCCATCTGTGCCAGAGGTCTAAGCATTTGCCATATAGCGAGGAAGAGAGAGAGAGCTTTGAACAGTTCTCTAAAAAGGTAATTTATTTCCTTTCTCTAAGGCCCGTTTGCTGATACTACTCATAACGATTTAAGTTCCAATTAAAATCTTTTGTGACAGTTTATGACATAGAAAAAGTAGCTCATAAGGTATTTAAGTAGAACTTAAATCGCTATCAGTATCTAGTATCAAGAAACGGGCCTTAGCGATTAAACTAAATGGTCTAAGGTACGATACAATGGGATAAATATGAAGTGTTACATGGTTTATGTGTTCTATTAAGTTCTTTTAGTATAAGTAATACAATTTCATGAACGTACAGTCAGGTAAATGCATTCAACCATAAAATTTTGTGAGGCATTATAGCTAATGAGTCTATTGAGAAAAATACATCTTTGTTATTGACACACGAAACCGTAACCAATTTCTATTGAATTAACCAAAAACTTCGCACATATAGGCTACTGTATGTGAATACATTATTTTGCGGTAGATTACGTACACAATTCCAGTAAAACATCATTAGTTGGTACAAGTATATTCACGTAACTTGTAAAAATTAAATAATTTTAAAATATTTCATCAAACCACAACTTTGTCTGTCAAAAAGTTGTGTTTTTTTCGTTGATTTATAGTAGGTGTTCTTACGTTGGTATTAATACAGATTAAATAATATAAACATTTCTATTCATCGGCGAAATAATAGCCTTTTACAAAAACAAACTGTCTTCATTTGAACATTTTTATAAGAACTTGGATTAAAAACAAGTCTGGGGATCACCACGCTCCGGGAATATTACTCTGACAAATTATTGAACACAAATTAATGATATTCACGATATAATACGTACGTTTTAAACATGTTTTTGGCTGAATATCGAAAGAGGGGAAGTACATGCACCCCTCAGATTATTATTTGTCTAAATTCGATCAATTGTAAGGTGAATGAGCAGCATATTACACCTAAGTGGATTTTCTGGAATCATTTTGAGTGCAGTTGCGAATTATTTCTTGTTTGATTTGTTTACAATTATTAATTAATTGTGTACGGGTAAATAGCCGTTTTAGCAGACGTTTGGAGTACATCGTTTCATTAATTTTTAATTGAAAAGGGCAATAATTAATTCGCGTAATAATAAGAACCAAATAAAATAAGAAATCCTAAATGGCTGTTCCGTAAAAAAATTGTCACAACATTACACTATGCTAACGTTGTAGGATGTGGGGATAACCATTATAACAACAAAACTTAAACTAAATAGTATGACTAACGAATCATCTAAGGAGGATTAGATATTTAAAATTTTACATCCGTGAGAAATAATATCCCTTTTTGAAGTCTTTCAACGCTACGGCATTTCAAATCGTAGGTCTCTCTCAATAGAATAATAATTGTGACCGGGCGAAAATAACACAGCACATTATTAGTGTACTCATATTTTCTCTATCGAATTTTGACCTACCGTTACCGTGAAAGAGTTTTCTGGCGCTTTAAAAATGTTGGTTTTCTCGTAAATAAAAATAAATAATAAATCAAAATAATGTTGTGCTAATATATCAAACACATGGCTAACTTTGATGTTGCTCATTTCAAAAATTCCAAAAATATATTTATAGGTATCATCCTACATTGACCTTGAATTAAAAAAAAGATTATCGTAACTTGCCCATTTATACGTAGCTGTCCGTATGAATTGCAACTTGGGAAGAGCACCTTCGGAAAACAGCCTCAAGATAAGTGATGGGTTAAGTATGCACCGTTAAAAATAAAAACTCGACGGGCCTTAAATTTGATGCCGTTTCCGAACGTAGGAATTGAGAAGTTTTCTCATTACTTTTAGCATATGTTTTTTTCAATACTAAAAACACAGTTTTAAATAAACCGCCGAGTCTTAAAATTATTAATTTAAGCGGAAAACTCGGTACAGTCGTATAAAATTAATTAAATTAATTGTTCGTGCGTTGTTTTCGTTATTGAGAAAATCAGCTTATAATACTACTATATAATATATTGGATAAAAAATTATTAGTTGGCGGAAAGGGTCCGTATATGACCCTTGACCTAGCTTCTCGCAAACATTCGTTTGTGGGAGTCGTTATTTTTTTTTTGTACGAACGGAACCGACCGCATCGGAAAAAAAACTTAAAAATAAATATATCTTTCTTTCAATGCGAGAAAGTTGTGAAATGAAAATGAGCCTTTTAGATCAATTTCTTCTTATTTTCAAATGAAATAAAATAACTATTGTTAAGAGTTAATCTAGAGTTAGTGATATGTTCAATAAATGACTGGTCGTTTTTAAAAGGGGTAGTATATAAAAACCTTATTTATAGAGCATTATGTATAAAAATTAATTCAAAATGACAAGATGTCATTTTACTATGTGTAGGTATTGAACCTACAGGTTTTTGTTCAATTGTTTTTTTTTTAACTAAAATCATATAGTTTTTTAATAAAAATCTTGTGTGCATTTTTTTACCCCCTTCATCACTCCAAATTGACTAATGCAATCATACTTTCGTTATTATATATAATACCATTGTACTCATAAGAAACCAAATAAATGTACTCACTTAATTTGAAATTATGTAATATTTGAGTTGTGGGCAGAGACATTTTTTAAGACTGCATGATAAAGGAGTAGGTATTCAGAGAGAATGTTTCGCTCAAAGGGGATAAAATTTGTTAACCTACCATTTTTTAAATTTATATTGTGACAAACACTAGCTCAAGTTTACTTCTTGACTCCAGCGTTCTTATCTACCTTCAACGCCAGAAACTGAATCTTTTTACACAACATAATTATAAATCAAAGTCCGTCTTATTTGTATAACAGGCTTAAATTTACTCGGTCGTCACGAAGCACCAGCCTAATACCATACCGCTGCTAGTTTCTCAACTCTTCGCGCTTATTTTTCATTCACACAGTGAGACTATGGAACTCCTTACCCCCACGTATTAGAGCAATATTTAATCACCCCAATTTTAAAAAGGCAATTCTTCTATATTTTTCCTCTCATCAACATTAAATCTCAATTGTATCTCCCATCTATATCTCCCCAGCTTTGTTTTAAGCAATTTTCTGTATACTAGTCTTAAGTTATTTAATGAAATCATTTTTTTTTTTTTGAATTTACACCACACTAAGTACTAAAAAAGATTATATCTTAATGTACAAACCATTTTAAGAAATAAAATGAATTGAAACTTGAAAATTCTCGCACCCATGATCATCTGGCATAATTCAGCACAAATCTGTCGAATTTATGATATGATATGCTTGCAAATGTTTTGTGATTTTGTGAACTAAGCAGTCTGCTTCTACTTGTTCATTAATAACCGAAACCTTGCGAACTTAGTGCGGAATTTAGTCACGTGCAGGTTATTCAGCCTGTACTCTTGACGGTGTTCTTCAGCCAATGGTCGATAAATATACCTATTCAGCGATGGCGAACCAAAGGCACGTGTGCTAATCGTGGCACACAACGAAATATTATGGGCACGTCACGAATTGAGAAGTGTTAAGTTTTTTACTTCTTTGCCTCTCGATCTTATAACCAAATTCTGGAATTTTTAAATTCTCCTTTTGACGTTCTCTGTGGTCTCTGACAAGCAATTTTTTTGTTTTTAAAATATTTATTTTTGTTCCTAGTAATAACTAGAAAACTAGATCAAGACTGTATGATGGCACGCCAAACTTACATGAAATATTGCAACCTCTAAAGGCGGAACTAGACTTGTAACGTGTGCTCTGTTGTGGAGTGGTGTGTCAAGTGATCCAAGATTGAAGCGAAAAGCGCCAATTTTGGCGCTTTTTGAATGTAAAAGGTGAAAATCAGAGAAAAGCTTTTAAAAAGCTGAAGAAATAAAAAAATCAGTGTCAAACATAAATTTCTTAAAAGTAGGATTGGTAAATTATTTCATTACTAAATTTTTGCATTCTAAACATCATGAAAGAAAACAGCAATCGACGTCTTCGTACGAATTTCTTTGTCTCTGAATGCATTCACTCGTTATGACTTTTTATTTGATTCAGTTAACTGATATAAGCATAATATGTATATTTTTATGTTATGTGTTTAATTTAAGTTTTTTTATACAAACTGACGAGTTACATTTTTGAATTTTTTCATATGAATATAATGCAAATTTAATGCAATAAATACTTTCGTATTTAGGGAAAAACTAATGTCTTCAAAGTCTGGGGACACTGGGTGTGTCATGTCGTGTGTTGTGTTTATTTAAAATACATATATGTATTCAAATTTTGACTAACAAGTAACACCATCCAGCAGTGGTGCCAGATCGTTGGTAGTTACCCATTTCGAGGGCATTTTGCCTTTCAAAATAAGCTAAAAGGGCGAAAAACTATATTTTTTTAGCGCTCCGAAGAATGGGTTTATTTAGTTGTTTTTCTACGTCGGAATGGGCGAAAAGGCAATTTTTGGGTATTTTTAGTAATCGTCTTGAGCAATTCAGTCCGAATAGTCTGGTATCACTGGCGTCTTGCTGAAACTACAAGTCTTCCCCATCAATATCTTCAATTTCGTACCAAATACCGCTGTTGACCATTATTGTCTAACAGCAGCAGTGTTGGATTGAATTGGATCAACCCAGATATGATGAAATCTTATGCCGAATTCACAATGTCGCGTTGACGCGCGCGTGCGTTGACAGATTATGTAGAAACAAAGCGTTCATATGCTGCCACACAAAATACAGCTTCAGGCGTTGAGTCCACTTTAGATCGTAAATATCGTAAAGTTCAACGCGACGCCTGAGTAGACCTACTTTCGACTATCACGCGCGTTTGACAACTTTCAAATTTCGATTTGTTCGATTTAAAGGCATAGAATGTGCCGTTCATAGTCGGAGTGGCACAGATCCACTAATGTTTATCAATAACAACTTTTAAAGAGCTATATGATGTTCCTTCAATGCAAATTAATTAATTCAATGTGTGGAAATATGAATAATTTTTTTTTGTAGAGCAACTACTTATTTCTATAGATTTCTTGGAGAAAAAATATTAATCAACTATGGTTGCTTTTTGATTTGATAGATGTACATATTGTTAAATATGATTTTCTTGTATTTTAGAGAATCCTTTTTCAATTCGTGCATACAAATTCAGATAGAAGAAAAAAAGGAGTACACTTGAAATTTGAATTCTGCTCTGAATTTGTGTTTTTTAGCCAAGAAACAAACCGAACTTTTAGTCTGTCATACTCTTCTCTCTCAACGCGCATTCGCTTCAAGGCAGCATTTCGTTTTACAAAATTGTTGCTCGCGCGCTTTGGCACTTAAAATCGTAAAATTTCGATAAAGCGTGTCAAAGCGCACCGACGCACGCACGCGTTCAACGCGACATTGTGAATTCGGCATTATACATTTTGAGGAAAGAGTGCATTAGGCAAGTGTGCTTTCAACAATCTTACAACTTTTGAATATTATCACTGCACAATTTAGTAAGGAAAACATTGTCTGAGTAAAGTTCTGAAGGATGTTTTGGAACGTACCGATCGTTGATGTTTATGTATAGCATTCATAATAGATTATACCTGAAATCGAACTACAATCCAAACATAATATGTAAGTTAGCGAGGGGTTGCGAAATGAAGGCCATAAGTACTAAAAAATATTAGCGTTGGTGAGATATAACTTATTAAAAGTTTGATTTTGATAGCTTTTCAAGCGAACAAAATTAACCTTACCTGGTTCCATATCCACTATCAACAAAAGGAAAATAAGTGTTTAGTTAGTTAGGTACACAATGGATCCATAAACGTTAAAAGGCAAAGAAAAATTGGAGCAGCGTGTTTTCTTAAATCAGGTTGTATTCATTCGATACTTAGCGAATGCTTTTATATTTATAGCAAAAGCAATTGTTAGTTTTTGTATAATAAAGGGTTTTTTTTTTTTAGAGGCATAGAACTTCAAGTTGGCAGCACTTTTTTAACTGACGGTCCTTTTGTCAGCTGTCAAGTGATTTATTTTTAGTTTGGTTTGGTATTTCAACATGAATAGACTGACAAACGCTTCCAAATAGTGCAAATTTATTTTGAAAGTCATGGTTCTGTTCGAAATACGTATCGCGCATTACATCCATTTAATTAGCGAATTTTGGGTTTGTTTGAGGTGCCTAGCACTAATACCAACTAGTGCGCACTGAGAAGTGTCAGCTGATTTTCACACCTGTTAAAAACCCTGCTCAACCATGAAAACTAGGCTACTATATCGAACGCAAAATATGTTGCCCTGAAGGCTGTCAGTTTTTTACTTTGAAAAATATTTATCCTTTGGTGAACGAAGTGTGAAGAATTACAACTATCTTTTGTTTATTGTTAAAAATTAGTGAACTCAATTCTTTTTAATACCAAATTTATTCGTATTTACCCTTATCACGATAAACAAGTGAATGACAGCAAGCGAAATGACAGCGCAACTCAGCACTGAATTCTTGCCCCGACGAATTAACTGGGGCAGTTCAGGGTACAACTAGGGCGCTCTAGAAGTCATGTCAAACACAGGTTTTCAGTACCAGGGCGAGTTCAGTGCTATATCGAACACATTAGGGTTAAACCAGTGCGCACTAGGGCCCACGTTAAAAAAAAAAACCTTTTGCTTAGCGATTAAGCTCACTTTTTGTTGAATGGATACGTCAATAAACAAAACTGTCGTATTTGGAGTGATGATAATCATCAAGTGTATGTTGAGACACCACAAAAACTGACTGTTTGGTGTGCTTTATGGGTTGGTGGAATAATTGGTCCGTACTTCTTTAATAACGATGCTGGCCAGAACGCTACAGTCAATGGTGACCGCTGTATAGCCATTATTACAGCAGGAGCTATGGGGTCAACAAGCTGGCGCAACATGTCACACAGCTCGTGCCACTATTGATTTATTGAATTCCTTCAACCGTTATAGTTTCACGTTGCGGACCCGTAAATTGGCCTCCAAGATCGTGCGATTTAACGCCGGTTGACTATTTTCTGTGGGGATATGTGAAGTCGCTAGTCTACACCGATAAGATAAGACTACGTTCGGTCATATGCCAGAAATCATATTTAAATTATAATGCCAGATGATTATCTTTCGAATAAAGTAAATTTCAGGTCAATTTTAAAAAAAAAATCATCTTTGTTTTATTCCATTTCAAAATTCTATACCTATAAAAAAAAACAGCCCCCTTACAACCGAATATCTGCTGGAGAATGAGATTTAAGAATAGGTGAGACCCTATGTCGCCCAGAGCACACTTCTTCATAGAAGTGAGCAAAATTTGTACCGACTTCTTTTTATAAAAATTTAAAAAGTGGAAACTCAACGGTTGATTGACGAAGGCCTCGAACAATAAACAACTCAAGCCGTGTCGGTCCCTAGCTAGCTGCATCGATTTATCTCCACCCAGTTGATTAAAATCACTGGACCAGATGAATACTAGCTCGGCCATAGAGCACTTAATGACCAGATCAATAGCTAAAGAATGGCTAGCCCAGATTAATAACATATGGGCACAGTTATCGATTAAAATAAATATATTCCCGCAAAATTATCGCTGTTAGTATTTTGTTTAAATATCTAGCTCTCGCCCTAGAATGAACCGATGTGTTTTAATAAAACTGACAAAGTAGTTTGCATTGCTTTTATATGAACAGCTCTGATCATAGGTATGTATATACAGAACGAAATGCTGCGATGCTCACAGCCACATTTATGCGTATTGTATGAGTTTTATTTCCTGAACAAATAAAACGAACGCTATAACCAAGCGGCAAAATCGAGACAGTCAAAAAGTCATCAAAAATGCCATAATAGGGCTGTTAGTATGTATAAAACTTCAACTTCAGAACCACACCTGCTACAGATTTATTTTGTTTTTTTTTTTTTTTTTTTTCAAAACAAATAAGCATTTTTCTGGCAGGAGTAAACATTAATTAATTAAAACTTATTTACTTTAGATTTTTTCATATATCCTCTGTTTATACAACTATGTATGTCCTACCTACTTCTGGTGAATATATTCAAGTGTATTTATATTTATCGCGCGATCATATTCTAAAATAAGAAAGAGCGAAAAAGAAAAAAATCGTGCTAAATGTTGCAGTAAAACTAATGTGATATATAATATATATTAAGATATAGCGATATTACCATGCAGATAAGCACTAATTACGTACTGATTAGAGCAGGGTTAAAAATGTGAATTGCAAATTCGATTATATAAATGCATATGAAGTGTTTAGATGAAAGCTGAATGCAGTTTCTTGTGCAATTATTGGTATAAACTCTAAAGACTATAGAATTTCTCCCACAGTCGTTTGTTAACCAAAGATAAAAGGATATTAAAGTCATTACTCTTTGTTTATTTGAGTTGGAAAAATGTTGCAATCTAATTAGAATTATTTACGGTTATTATTTTACAGACATGTTTTAGTGTGTGCTATATACTGGTACTTTAAAGAAATTTAGGATTGTTTTAAAAACTGCTGTCTATACATATCAGGGGACGAACTATAGGAAGTTCAGATATGCACGGAAAATGATTTATGATGAAAGTAACACAAGCACTTGTGGTTAACGCATTTAAAAGGAAGATAGCATGTTGCAATTGATAATAATGGGATCAAAAGGGCGAATTTCGTTTATTAATTTAGATTTTAATGAATAGGAAAAGGAAGTAAGTAGTTTCAAGTGGAGAAAAATGTCCAGAAATTAAATATTTTCGCAATACCTTCACTGATGGGATGTAGGTATTTCTTCCGTCTGGAAACACGTTAACGGGCAGAAATTATACATTTTCTGTAAAACAAACAAAAATGTTTGTATATAAAATACAATTTAATGAGCAAAAGTACAATATCAAAAGAAAAAAATTATAGTAAACTAAGACTTATCGTTAAAAAATAATAAAATATTCTCTTAACAAAAATGTTCATTCTTACAAGAGAAAATCAAAATGACAATTATGGAGATATTTTGTGCTGATTTCGTGTGCGCAAATTAACTGGTAATAATGCTGATGTGATTGGATGTTCAAATACAGTAATGGACAACAATAATTCAAAACGGTATTAAACCTTATTGTCTGTTTGCTTCGGTTTTATAATAAAGTAGGTAACAATCCAAATGAAAATGGAATTAAAAAGAAGTATGCTACCAAGTTTTGCAGGCGCAGTGGCTTAGTGGTTAGTGTGTTGGACTACTTAGCGAGGGGTCTCAGGTTCGAATCCCGCAAAAACCCAAATTCCAACTTAGGGTTTTTTCCACTGCGCCGCCTCTCGCGAACGTCTGACAAACATCCGAGAGTATAACTGTCTTAATAAGAGCTTCTCAATTAGCCGTTTGGAATCGGCATAAAATTGTAGATCCCTTCCATTCGTTCCAAAAATGAAACTCACACAAAACGAATGGTTGTGAGAAGCTAGGCCTTGGGTCTCTACAGACCTGTTGCGCCAACTATATATGCTACCAAGTTTTAAAAGAGATTGTAACACATCAGGGTAGCAGCAATTCGATGGACCAAGATCATTAAAGGATTTCAACCTTTCTTAATTTTTATTAGGTACACTATAGTTATAGGTGTTAGTTACTACAAATACACAATATATTTCAACTCTTTGTTGTTGGGTTGGTTAGATTTTCTTTACTTTTTCTTACTTTTTTAATTTTTTTTTGTCTACAGTTCATTTTCCTTCAAAGGAGGATTGAGTATTTTTATTTGTTGTTAACTTTTTATGATAATAAACAAATTTAGGAAAGAAGTATCTGAAACTGCTATTCGAATATATCTGCTCGCACCACTGAGTGACAAGAAGGAGAACTTTGAAGTACCGAAGAGCGATGGTGCTAAGATGGAGTTTGCATCGAAGAGTGTAGAACTAAATAATAGGCGCACTTATGCACATTGGGTTTAATTTTTATTTGTTACGAGAATGGAAAACCGCGGAAGGCAATCCTATTTGTGTTTTCCCATTTTTAGCAATTTGTCCTAATGTAGGCTTCAAAGACAACTGACTCGATTTTGTATTAAAACGATTGAAAAGTTGCCAGAACACAAGGAGAGCTCGTAGAGAATTAACTATCGGTATTCAGAATCTTTTATTATTGATTTATTTCAGAGGTAGTTATAAATCTTATTATTAGAGTTGACATGCTGATTCTCTACTCTTAATATTAATTTACTGACTCGATTTTGTATTAAAACGATGAAAAGTTGCCAGAACACAAGGAGAGCTCGTAGAGAATTAACTATCGGTATTCAGAATCTCTTATTATTGATTTATTTCAGAGGTAGTTATAAATCTTATTATTAGATCTAATTATTAGAGTTGACATGCTGATTCTCTACTCTTAATATTAATTTATATGTATACAAGTTTTATTGAATGATTTTGGATTTTATCCAACGTAATTTTTGGTGCATCTGACCAGATTTAAGAGTTACAGGTACTCAACTTTAAGTCAGAAGGTGGAAAGTATTTTCTGCATTGCAAACAAAAAATAATATATATAGGAGTATATATATCACCGGTAAAGGTGAACTACATTTAAATGCCACTTTGTAATATATATTTGTATTTACTCCAAAACTGCAAACATTTGTTCGCTTGTATACAGAAAATTCTTGCTAATATATGTATTTAGTTGATTTCATTTCATATATTTATTTTAATTTTTCATCTCACGCTTGTCTACACAACAGATTAAAAAAAAGATTTTACTTTAATTATTTAATGGTCATTCCAACGAATAACAACAATGGGAACCAGGCACATTTTTTCAGTAGAGATTCCATATTTTTTAATGAAAAAATAAAAGTTTTTTATTTAATAATAATTTGGAAAAAGTCGCTGCATTTTAGCGACTACCAGCGCTATCTACAGTGATGTCTTGTTTTAGTAATACGGATCATGAATAAAACATGGCTTACCAATAAAATACGGACAGCTTCGTGTTAACAATGAAGAGAAATTGGGGCATATTCATAGATCTTTGATGAGCTATTACTTTGTTATAACTAAACTAAACCGGAGTTTATGTAATTCAGAGACAATTTAAACCCATTTCTAAACATAAACTCGAGTCTCACATTAAAAACGACAGAACGTATGTTTAAGTTGTTTTTAACTTAATTATATGTCAAAACCAAGTGAACGAAAAGAATTTAAGAATTTCGCAAATAATCTGATGTTTGGTTTACAATAAATAAAATAACGTAGTGCGTGAATAATTAACCAAAAAAAAGTAAGGCAAAAATGTCGGTCGATTGTAACATTGAGGAAGATTTTGGTATTTTGGAAGATATTGCTATGGTACCACCAACTAGAAGACTGAAGCGCTACAGAACCCGAATCGATTTGTTTCAATCATTGACTAATGAAGAATTTTATGAAAGATACTGCAACTTTTATAATTGATTTGTGTAACATTCAAAACCAACCATCCAAGAGAGGCTTGCCTTTATAGAGAAATACAACAAGTCAAATTTTTGCAGTTTTTTTTTCGAAATAATTTAGACATCGGTTCTTTTATCGCCCACAACATTTAAATGTCTCGGATCAACGCACGCAGCATTTTTTTTCTGCTTCTGACCAGTTTTGTTCTCTTGTTTGCACTAAAATGCACACCTTATTTTTGTTAAAAAAAAAAACCCCAAAACCCAGCAGAACCACAACAAAACGATAATTACAAGTTTTAAATCCTTTTGACTTTTTGCTGTCAGAAAGTATTTACGTAATAGATTTGTAGTAGAATACACGTTAGACTCGGATCTACCAAATTCTTTATGAATAGCACTTTGTATTTAACCTGTGGCTTAACTTTAGATTCGAGTTTAGTTAGACCCATGTTTATAGTATAACTATGAATATGCCCCATTATATTTCAATTGAATGGAGTCAAAATGTTTGTCCAAAATTGCATAAATCAGTCGACATACAACTAACTTTGTCGTTATAACCTGTTATTAAATTTAAAACCACGAAAAGAACATTTTATTCCCTAGTACGGGCAGTCAACCATCCGTCATTTTTATTTCAAAATTTTAATTTTTAGTTTTTTTTTTTAAGATTCTTAAAGAAATGCACCGGATTTTGGTGCTAAGTAACAGCGTTCTAACTTCAAAAACGCTCTACTGATACACGATGGCTATAATTTTCCACCAGCGTGTTTGTCAGTGTTTTTCTACGTAGATAAAGTTTAGTAAAATACTAATTGTTTTCCCAATTTCGATTGCGAAAAATCCCTGAATATGGTAACGCGGGGGGAGACGTGTCAACAGCTCCTTGTATCACCGAAGAAAATCGCACGCTCATTGTCAGTCTATGACAGTTGGTCATTATGTCCCAACAATATTGTCTGAATTAAATAAAGTTTTTGGAATGAAGCAAAAAGGAGGCCAAAATGCTTATGTGGATTCCTGCTAACCTATATAAAGGGTTTTTCAACAGGGACGCTACAAAAGTAGAGCGACAGGGACAGCAAACGACGCCGAATTTCTTGCCGCTCTTTTGACATTTCTCTTCAGTAAGGTTTCCATTTCATGATGGAAAGATAAATTATTAAAATTTACTACCGAAATTCGGAGTCAGTGGCCTCAACGTTATGAGCGCTACGTCCAATTTATGGTCGTCATAATCGTCCTAGCAGATCAACAATTGAGCATCTAATGGACAAATATGAATCCACAGGCACAGTACAAATTGTTCCCGTGCCAGTGAGACAAAGAAGTGCCCATAGTGTCGAGAATATTGCTGCCGCTGAGGCTTCAGTTGAAGAAAGCCCAAATTTGTCTCTCACATGTCGTTCTCAAGCGTTGGGCATCTCTGTGACGTCGTTGTGGCGAATTTTGCGAAAAGATCTTGGCCTACATCCTTACAAGATTAAATTGACGCAAGAACTGAAGCCGCTTGACCACCAGATGCGTCGTATGTTCTGGCAGTAGTATCGGTCGATTTATGCTTGAAAACCGTCGAAAATTGGGTTCAGCGTCTGGACTTCTGCGAGCGTGACCGTGGTGGCCATGCAAAAGAAATCGAGTTCCATACATAATGGCATCGAACGTACTTTCACAGGAATAAAGTTCGACAAATGTAGCCTGAACTGGGCACTGAAATGATTATTAGTATAGCGGACTTTTTTTTTAAACTAAACGGACATTTAAATAATTACATTTCTGACGTGGCTTGTGAGTTTCGTACAATTATTTTAAGAATTTTATTGAAGAAGTTGGGTCACCTTCATCGCATTTGGTTAGTCTTGAAGTTAACAGGATATTTAATCCAACAAGCAAACAAAACATCTATCCGATCTTAATCGGTGGTGTGAATAAAACGTTCGATCCAATTTACCTAAAGAGGAAGTTTTTCACGCCTGTAAAGGCTAAATAGAACGCGAACTCGCTGCCCATGCACACCAATTACAGTTCACGCGATTCATCAACGTAGTGTGAATTTGAATGTGCTGAGTGAATCATTCTTTGTCAGCCGAGTGAACTGAATTCTGTTTGACTTAATTTTTGTTAAATAGGTACTATCTGTTGGTAGGTATGTAGGGAAAATAAAAGTGAGTGTAAGGAGACAAACTAGACGAAAAAATCGGTATAATAATGTTCGTATATAATGTTGTTTTTCATTGGAATTTTCAGATTTCGCCCCCAGATTTTAAATTGCTCGTACCCAATGGAAAACAAAATGATATCATTTCTTTTTTTGCATTTGTGTTATAAATTGACAAAAGCTGATTTCTAGAAAAGAAAATGCTGCGTTGTTTTTCTTGTCCATTGGACAACGACATAAGAAAACAAAGTAGGGTAAATGAACAAACCTTTCTTGAGCAAACTCTATATTTTCCTCCATATAGGTCGTTAGGTATTAATTTTGCTCATCATTGTAATTTTTAATTTTCTTAAAAAAATAAATCAGGAAATGAGAACTGACTTGACTGAACGCCGTCACTTAACAATAGCTGGTTAATGGTATTCTACTGGGCTTCTTCAGATTCGCTCTCAGATTTCAGATTTGTTGTGTCTGATCGAACGTCACTTGCTCTTTGTTGTGCTGACATTTGTGCGATTTGAATATGTATGTGTAGCCTTCGACATTTTTCAAAGCGTTTTCCATTCACTGGTTAAATATTTTATTAAAACATACGAAATTTGTGTCCCGATTGATTTCTAAAAGTGTAGGTATACTACACAAATAATTTACAAAAAATAGATTCACCCGATCCGATGCCTTTCTTTGCAGTAGAAAAACTTCACGAAAACGTAAACAAACATTTGTCAAACTGAAACGTATTTGAAATGGTAAATCTGAAGCACATCTGAGAAAAAATCCAGATTCGCAAAAGTGCTTTGAAATCTTAAAAAATAGTGCTTATTTTTGTACCAAACGGACATAAAAAATGACTTAGAGCAAAAAGAAGTGCCCCTTCTCGTTTTCATCAAACTAAAGTGGCTCAAACTTTTGTGAAATGGCTTAGTTCCAAAATTCGCACTCTTCCGCAATCGAAACAAGTTAGTGTATACTTTTGTTCGTGTACACAAGAAAACTCGCATTCTTCAGGAATTTGGACCCTGGACACTAAATATGGTTATTAGAATAACGTTATTGTGATCCAGCTTATATAGGATCTTCGAGTCCGAGCTTACAGGTCCGAAACAGGAAGGAACGTTGATTTTTCTGTGTCAAATACATCTTTGGAAAATTATAAAAATTTATATATAAATCTCGAGAGTCGAAATAAATAGACCTGTAAAAAATGCTTAGTTGTCCTTAAAGCAAAAGATTTCAATTTTAATTAACCCCGTCTTTATATTGTTTATGTGCCCTACTTATACGCAATCCTAATCTTCATTTCTAACCTTCACTTTAAATATTTTATAGGTCACAGGTCATAGATAATTTTCTAAGAAAAATCTCATTATTAGATATGAGTTCGTAAAATTTAGCCTGCGCACTAAAAATGATTATTAGTATCGCGCTATGTTATGCAGATTAGAAAGACGTAAAAAATTAATTACGGCTCTAATTCGGGATGCTCCAATAAAGAAAATGCCTGGCATTTCAATTGGGTCATTTAGTTAACTACATCGATCTACTATGGTGTCGCAATTAAAGGCACTATACTTGAGCAAAGCTATCAAGCAGACTGTACCAGTTGATACCAGCAGATACTGAATTGGAAATAGTGATAAAAATACTGTAAGGTAATATTAACTTATGCAGATTAACTTTTGTCATTTTTAACGCATATTAATGTGAAAAATATGTTAATAGGGTGTACGAGAGGTATAGATGTGGGTTATCCCCTTTGCATTTGAAAGTCTTAATAATGCGAAATGTTCCTCATAAATATTCAAGATCACACATATTTTAGTTCCGGATTGAACAAATAATGTAAGTGCATTTGTTTATACAAATCAGTTTTTGTTTCTTTTAGAATTTGTAGTAAGGACACCTAGTGCGTTACTCGTGACTAAGCGGCCATAAGCAACAACAAGGTACTTTTCAATCAGACTGTAACTTGGTAAACTTGTGTGGTATTCGATTGGTCCCTCTCAAAGCACTTTTTGTTGCTCTAGGTAACTTTTTTTGAGTAGTACTCGTACGAAAAAAGCATTATTTGTCAGATTTCGGAGCACTTCTGCCAATCTGGATTTTTACTCAGAGTCGCTTCAGATTTACCAATACAAATGCGTTTGAGTTTTGTGAAGTGTTTGAACTGCAAAGAGACACATTACGTCGGGTGATCTATTTTTTTTATTTGTTTTTGTGCAAATGCTTACAAATTGATTTTGGTGCACATTTCGAATGCTCTAATATAAAATTTAACCAGTGAATAAAAAACGCTTAGAAAAGTGTCGAAGGTCACACATATTCCAATCGTACGAATATTATGATAAAAAAAAAACACGAAATCTGAGAGCGAATCTGAAGAAGCCGAATCGAATACCACCTTAACGAGTGTTGACCTATAACCATAAACAGCAGAATCTATGGCTTCAGAATTCAAGTAGACAATTTGAAGTTCAACTGCTTAAGCAACTTAACTTAAATTAGTGTTGAGGACCTTGGAAGGCTGCAGTGATTGTGTGATTTTGGAACGATCCATACGTACAAATGGCAGCTTCATTTCATAGAAGATGTTAGTGATAATTTGATGGAATTTAAAGGCGATCCTTAAGGAGTTAATAGAATTTAAATTCGAACCACAAATCAACTATATATCGATGCGATGCTCGAACTTAGCATCTCAGTTTTCAAATTCCCAGACTTCTGGTGTTAGTTCAGCAATTTCAATTCGAATGTTGTTCTTAAGCTTGTGGTTGGTTTGTTTGTGTACACCTATTCCTTCAAATACGCCCATGGGAATAAATCCGGAGTTTAATCAGTGGATCATGGGTGCCAGTTGGTATTACCACTTTTTGACATTTGTTGGTCGAAAGCAAATTCTGATCTGTAAAACTCTATCACTCCAATTTCGCCGCTGATCTTGTTAATTTTACTGCAAAAATTTTGAATTTTGAACAGTGTAACATAATAAGGATATTCCTAATTGTTGTGCATTGCGTTGATGAGAGGTACCCGGACTTGGCGCAGGTACGAAAGTTCCAAATTTATTTCAGGACTTGCTGCATTGTGAACTTTGTTGTAAGAACAATAGTAACATACTTTTTTGATCTTGTAATAATTGCAAGATGTGTATAGTTTCTGTCTTTCAAGGCTGAATGATGCGATAAGAGTTCTTAAAGAGTTTAATATTTATTGATTTCTTTTTCTCGGCTTCTTGTTTTTATTATTTATTTGTAAAGTGGCCCAATTTTTATGGTTATTTGTTGAATTTGTATTCAAAATTTTATTTCGGGACCTGTGTCCCAACCCATTGCCCATATTGTAAGTATGCCTGGTTTTTAATTAATTCCCAGTGTATACGCACAGGATTTACTCAAAAAAATAAAATTATCTCACGTAGGTATTCCCAACAATTATTTAAATATTTATTAATTTCAAACATAGTTGCGTACGACGTTTTCTGGTTCACTCTCTACGAACTATGTACGGCAAGTCTGACCAATGCGAAAGAAAGTCGACCTGGAAAAAAGCACCCTTAAGTTGACACAACAAATTCTATACAGTACTCTTCATAGCCTCTCGTTTGTGTGTTTTTATTTTTGGGGATAAATGGATGTGACCTACATTTTGATGACGAGTCTGAACGGACAACCTGGATTATCTGGCGCAGCACTGATGATGGACCTGCAGATTTGATCAATCATGGATCACTCAATTCGTATAGAATAAGCAGCAGGTCCCCTTGCAATATAGGTACAAAAATACTTGGTTTCACAGGTCCGTATGTATCTCTGGGTCTAGCTTCTCACATTCACAGCCATGCTTTTGTGTGAGTTTTTATTTTTGGGACGAATGAAATGAAAAGGGTGCCCCAAAATTCACTCAAGATTTAAATTAAAAAGAAAACAGTTTTTTTTTTAATTGTATTTCTAAACATAAAGTAGATAGGACAGGGTTATGTAAAGAATAACACAAACCGCAAATGACCTCCATGGCGTTGTCATTTTGCATAAAAGTGGCTGAGTTTTGTTGAAAAATCTCCTCTTCAATGCACTACTGAATAATTAACCCCAAAGAAGGAAATCCAATGGTGTTAAATCACATGATCTAGGGATAGGGAGCAATTCTGATCACGGAAACGAGAGAGTAGATGACCAGGAAATGCCTCATGCAGTAATTGAATAAATGTCGCGCCGTCTAGGTAAAACCACATGTGGACGTAGGACCACATGAATATCATTCAATTTAAGAAGAAAGACCTCGGTTATCATGCCGCGATGTTGTCTCATTTTCGAAAAAAATATGTAGGTACGAAATTTGCGAACTGTGACAGCCATTATGTCATTATTTTTAAATATTGTTTAGCAAAAATAACGTCTAGTTCTTTTTCGTCAAACTGGCGGAAAATTCAAAAACTTGTGTGAATTTTGAAACACCATTTATATCTTATTTACACCATTAGTGCATTTTTGGGAATTTAATAAAACTTTCTATGTGTGTATGGGAAAAGTACTATCCCATTGAAAAGATTGAAAATTGATTCAGAAAAACACAATTTCACTGATTCTCTAAGGTGTAGATTCTAAGGTTCGTAATAATAAACATCGTTTATTTTTTAGTAGATCGTCTCGAAAAACTCTGTTTGTACTTCTCTATTTAAATTGCTAACTACTGCTTAATCCATTTTGGAAGCATTTCATAGCTAAAACAAACAAATAAATAATAAGCTGATGTTATGTATATATTTCAAATAAATTATATGCGCCCCATTGCGATTGTCATTTAGGCGTGTTTTTTTGAGCTTCGATCTCAGCAAAGTAAAGTAAAGTATGATTTTCAATACGGAATTACAACAACTACGTTCTACTTGACACTTCGAGGATTTATATTTGCATGGTGAAAATCCTACTTTACTTTGTGTTGGCAAGACCTCGAATAATTTACTGCATTAGGCACCTGCCGAAGTACTAGAGCGCTAGACGGCCATCTTTTCCCTTGTATCCGGCCTCTTCGATTTGTTTTGCTCTTTCACTTTGACATTCCATCTTGCAAGAAGCAACACGTCACCATTTAAAGCGCCCGGCTTTCCAGGAATCCTAGGATTTTAAAATTAAGAAACACTTTGTAGGTAGATAATGTGAACAAAGCAAAATAGTATTATATTAACCCTTTATGCCTATATAACGAAATAAAGGTTGTAACTTGACCACGAGGTTTGCCGTTTTCTTTACATCGTGGGAGTTGACGACATTTTTCTGCCAGTTGGTACCAAATTGCACCAAACTTTATGTTTGACGTGGCTAGCACTAGTGCGCACTGAGAAGTATCAGCTAATTTTCACGCCTGTCAAAAACCCTGCACAACCCTGAAAACTCGGCTACCATATCGAACGCAAAATATGCCGCCCTGAAGTCTGTCAGTTTTTGAAATTTAAAAATACTTATCTTATAGTGAACGTCAGCCGTATTTTATTATCAGCGTGATCTGATCCGAATCAGATCACGAAAATAAAACAATACGGATCATAGAAAAATTTTATTTTCGAGTTGTGGCAACAGTTGCTTTCAAAACACAAGGGATAATGTATGAGTATTACAAACTTCATATTGCCACCAGCCATGTTGCAAACATTCTGTACAACGTGACGTCACAATATGATGACAATTGACATAACATTTCATTTGCTTTTGGAGGGTGTTACCATATGAATCAAATTAATAATTATTTTTTTTGGATATTGTTTTTAAAAAAAGTAATTTAAAATTCTATGTTCAAAAATGCAACAAATAAACAATATTTTGCTGCTGTATTTCGGTGTATTCATGCGAGCGAATGATTTTTTTTAAACATTTGTGAAATGTTCTCGATTTGCTTCAGAAACATTTCAGAAACATTTGTCAAACATTTCTGTTTTTGCCGGTGTATACGCCGATTAAGTATTTATTAAACATTTATGAAATACTTTTTACTGTCTGAAATTCAGGAAATTCAGTTTACCTACAATCAGTTCAAAATGTAATGGAAATCTTAATGCAGTTTGCACCTCTGGTCCGCTCAGATTGGAATTCTTGGACAAAGTAAATGACAGCGGTTTAGGCACGAAATTCCAGAAGAACAAAAAGATGTTAGAATAAGATTTTTCTGTGATAAAAAAGAAACGTGTTTCCCAATAACTAGGTTCGAAAACAATTTAAATTTATGCAGGCAGCTAGTTTCGATTTTTCATTATTCCAAGATTTTCTGGACATTTGTATTTTATGTTAAAAGAACAAAAAAACACCTGTGAAACAAATTATTAACGAACTGCATTTTTTTTTTGTTAAATAAATGTTTATCAAACATTTACTTAATTATTTCGCTGGTCTGGGCATACTTTTATGGAATGAAAAAGCAAAATCATCTCGAAGGCGGGAAATGTATTCGATGTGAAAAAAAAATGCTTTTTGATTTTTTGTGTTATGAAGGGTGTTGAATATTTTAGTCTGGCAACGTGACTGTGTGGCTTGGCTAATGGCTATCGTTTACAGGTACACCAACATTGAAAAATGAAACCAGCCAACTAGTACAATAAATTTTCAGATCATGATTCGTGATCTCGATGAATATCAGGATCATGTGCTGTTGTTGTAAGTGCATGTATTTCGATGATCTATATGGATCCTGGCTGATAATAAAAAAGGGCTGAAGTATGAAGATGATAACTCTTTTTTTTTTGTTTATTGTCAAAAATTAGTGATCTCATAATGCAAACAAGTTGATAAGACTGTTTGCAATATAGGCAATGAATTGAAAAATGTGTGTAGCTTCCATTCCAGCTTTTTCCTATTCCATTTTCCTACAATATAAAGTCTTAGTTCATAAACGTTTTTGTTTTCAAACAATTTCTTTCTGAATATCAAATTTATTGTATTTATCTTTACCACGATATCTCAACAAACGAATGACAGCAAGCGAAATGACAGAAAAACTCAGCACTGAATTCTTGCCCCGGCAAATTAACTGGGGTCACTTCAGGGCAAAACTAGGGTGCCAGGTTTTAAGTTGCAGGACGAGACTAAGGCCCACGTCAAACAAACCTTTTGCTTTGCTGTGTTGAAATCGAAGCTCAAACAAACACGCCTATTATCAATTGACTCACTGTTAGGGGTTTGGAGTAGATTTGACATCTCGAGCCAATTTACTTTTTTGTTATTCATAATGTTAAATTGTGCACACATTGAGAAATAAAATGCTTAAGTGACTGTTTAAACGAAAATAGTTGTTTTGTATGGCTGAGAATTTGTTTAAATTTTTTTCTTTCGATCGATGGAAATAATTCCAGTAACTTTTTAACAAATAAAATTAAAAAAATATACATATTTGCTTTGAATGGAATCAGAAATAACGCCTATCGAGTGAGCTATTAGATTCACTTTCACTTTCTTAAAACCTTATAATTACAACATAGACATACCATATTGAGACCACCAACATCGCCCGATTTTCCGTTAATTGCCTGCAAGCTATGTTTTTACTAAGTGGCACTTGTACTTTTGCATAGTAGTTCGTATTAACAAATATCACGGAATTTCAAGAATCCCGGCTCACCAACACACCCGCAAAAAGATATGAGCCACTTCCGCTGTCGGCAAAGTTGCTGCATGGTTCATAGAATTTTATCCGTTAAATTTGAAATTATTCATTACGTGTGGATAGTTTTATTTTTTACGAATAAGTGCTTACAATATTTATGAAAATCTGCCACTGCAGAATGGTTGTAGGAAAATAAAAACATTTTGAGCAATTTTTCTTCAGTTATGTAGGAAAAATGTACACATCAAATCGAAGTTAGCGATATTCAAAAGCGGAAAATAACCAACCATGTTTGTCCTGATATGTTTCTATTATATAGAACATCTCCTCTAAAAAGTTTTATTAACCAAACATCAAAATAATCGCCTTTTCAAAATATATAACAACTAACCAATAGCATTCAGTTATGTTAAAATGTTAACGGTTCGCAGCATTTTTTGTATGTTTCTGCATGTCACACGGATACGGATTCTAATTGACATAACACCGATAATGAAGCAAAATGGCGGAATTTGAAAAAAAAAAAAAAAAAAAAAATTGAGAGGGCCAGCAGCAAGAGGTTTGCGAGATGCGGGCAGTGTTACCTCTGAAGATTTTCAGAGAGAGTCCAAAAAAGGAGTACTATTCCCATCTTACCTTTTTTCTTTAAACTCTTGTACTTAGAGGCAACCATTTTTTATATTAAACATTACCTATCTTCTTATATTTATATAAATAAGGAGGGCAAACCGTTAAGAACCACTTTCACTGCCTTTAACACAATATATTGTCCTTTTTTTTTTTTTTTTTTTTCTTGGAAAAATTGTACAGAGATGCATCGATTTAATTATGTAATTCGTTTTCCCATATTTTGTGTATAAGCCAGGTTACTATAATGGTAGCATTTCTACCACGGGGCGAACTCTGGTAATTATAATTCAGACGCAGAATGTAGTTTTTTTTTCACAAATATATTGACAAGTCGTACAAATTATGTCAATACAAATGGGTTTAAGTAAATGGTGTTTACGGATTAAGTCAGTTAAATGGGTTTCACAAGTTTATGATTAAATTACAGAAAAAGCGTCCTACATTTGAAAAAAAAGAGTCCAATTTCACTCATTTTCAAAAAGATGGCTCAAGGGTCCGGGCTGGGCTGTCAAAAAGGAGTCGTAATGACTCTTAAGCGTCCCGAAGGTAACGCTGGTTGGGGGTCTCAGTATGGGTATTCGAAATATCCGCTTGTTCATGGAAAAATTAAATAATCCCGAGTATTTCCATTAATAGTTGAAGCAAAACATATAAAACTAATAACACCCAAATGAAATACCCATGACCTTAGGCGTTTACATCATCTGATGTTGTAAGATATTTAATACCTACCCACTCAGAAAAAAAAAAAAAATATTTAAACATAAAAATCTGCACTAAACTACTATACAAATAGTCGTCAATGATTGAGAACAAATAGAATTAAACTATTTCGAATGGATAACTACATAAATCAACTACAAACATTTTCTTAATTGCGCTTTGAATTTGAGAGTGGAATTAAACTGAACTGAAATATCGAAACTGTCAATTTCGTTAGTGCGAGATGAGATAACCTTTTTCGCAAGACGTACACCAACAAATTATATGAACTAAAAATGATTTACAACATATCGACCTTTTTGCTCATTCTGAAAACATTACTTAAACTCATCATATCATATCATATCAATAAAATGACTTGTATTACCCTAGACCTGCATATGAATGTGTTTGTGACTTCATGTTAGATGACGAAAGCAATAAGTTTACGTACAATAACGTGATTTGGTGTTTATTTAAATATTTATGTTTCTATGTATATTGCATTACGGAATGTGCTACACATTTATATGGTTATGAATTATCGCATTTAATACTCTCAGAGAAGAAACAATCAAACAAAATGCTTACCTCTCCAAAATTTTGGATTTTCTTATTAAGTATAAGCACTTGTGTAATCAATGATTCAATCGTTTAAAATTATTTTAAGATTATGTGAAAGAAATGTAGGTAACGAAAAGGCAAACTAAAGTAAGAATCGTAAGGACTTACCAAGATTCACTGAAAGTCCCAAAAGCTCCGGGTCCACTGACTCTTCGTTGATAATTTTTAACATGCATTGCAAAACGGTGCTTATGAGTTTTTGTTTAAACAAATGAAAAACTATTTATATTATTTATATCAATTGATCGATTTTCAGCATAGGACTCATCTGATGTTGGTGGGCACAATATATAAACTTTCTAAGATCAAGCTAATAAACACGACTAATGTGATTTTGATTATTCTAAGACTCTCTGCATAATATTCATTTATGTACATACATTGAATGCGTGGTGCATGGGCATTATATGATTTGGTCACCCATGGTAACAATTTATATACAATATATATATATATACTATATTTTTTTAATTCTATCACTTATAGGCACAATAAGAGACTTCCTGAACTGTGGAACTATATTTTATTTTGTACATAAGTTATTTTGTTTTTAAATAAGATTATTTTTGTTTAAATTATAGCACGAGCAAAGTAAACTGCGAATAGACGGACTCCTATTGAAATACATATTTAGGTAGTTCCGATTGCACTATTTTGAAATTATTCCGACAGCATTTTATTTAATTTTCAGCAGGAGGACTACTTTTTCACTATTTCATATAAGTATTTTCTACTTTAAATACATACGGTTTTGTAATTAGTTTTTTTATTTATTTACTTTTATTTTTTTTAGTTATTTTAATTTTGCAAATAATAGTTTTTATTAGTAGGTATAACTTATTTACAAAGCGTTTTCTTTAACTAATAAATATTACACAGGTACGTTTCGTAGGATTACCCTTAACAGAGTATTACGAACTGTAGTTGATTATGTAATTCCTTTCATTTTCTATTGACCGACATTTTTGTACGAATACATACGTATTATCTCCTTCACTCAATTCTAAGCGCTGCTGTGAGAATTGTTCCTACTCATCACTTACAGTTTACATATTGATAAGCATTTTACATCACAATTTTTATAATTTCTGTCACTTGAGCTGTAAATTAAGCACTCTAAATTATATGCCTATAGCTTTGTTGAACTTCAGAAAACAAGATACAGCTAACATTACTTTACATATATATGTTATATTTTATAAGATCACACATTTGTAATATTATAATTTTTTTTGTTTTGATTATTTTAAGTTATTGCATCACAAAAGAAATTAAATCAACGTGGAACAGAAAACTTTGATCGGTTTTTAGATACGAACTAAATATCCGATGTACCCATTTCTTTATTTTAAACATCTTAATTGTAAACTTCTTGAGGAAAACCTTAAAAAGGTCCTTACAGTATGAAATACACACATAGTTTGAACAGGGAAAGCTGAAAGGTTCAATCCAAAAAAGGAAATCAATAAGTTAAGAGCATTTAACGAAGGATTCATTCTTAAAAGAGAACTTTGCCAAAGCTTTATTATTTGCAGGAAAAATTGAAACAAGTTGAATGAAGGAAGGCATAAAATGTGCACAGAAAAGCTTTTGTTTCAAAAAATTTCCTGTTATTGAACAACTTTCCGCTCGTTGTTGTTATCTAATAAATCGTAACAAAGTCCGAGGACATTATTTTATATGTGTAGACTGTAGAGAAAACATACTTTAAGTGCACGCGAACCTGCAGTATTGGAGCCCATTGCCCTCACCATTAAGTCAGTTCCTCCGGTTGAGCTTATGTAATATACTACCTATTAATGAGGGGAAACACATTTTCCGAGAATAAGTTTCATATTAATTTAAAAACATAAAGAAATTTATCCTAAAAAAAATAAAGGTAAACGGAAATGCTAAGACGGGAAGTTTCGTGTGAACAATTTTAAGGAAACGAAAATAACTGGGTAGTTAAATAAATCGTAAATATGTTTGATGTCCATGTACAACAATTTCTATACGCTAATGTTTCAAAGGACAAATATAGGAATACAAATTTTGTATCCGAAAATTAGAATCAGCGGCATAAAAGTTTTGACAACACCAAAAGTGAATATAATCGAATTTTTATTTTCAAACTAGAGGACTAAACTTCTACCCGCCAAAGACTTTTTTTTTTTGTTTAAATATATTCGAGCATTCACGATTCCAACCGAAATAAATTAGTTTGGACGAATAGCGATCGATGATTGATTGAATGACATAAAATACAGGAAATTTGTACTGAAACTTGAAAAACATTTGGAACTACATGATGACTTATGTCCATCCTCTGCATTGCAGAACATGAGTGAATATTGCACTCTGTCGTATGACGGATTGGCCTTATAAACACCGTTCGAGCGTGATCGCCTGGCGATAATGGCAAATCATATCCATGGCCCCATGTGTCCAATCGAAACAGACGGCAACGGCAGCTCGCTTTAGTGAAGTATATTCGAAATCGGAGCAATGAAGTTGGACGTTCACGGCACTCTGTCTCACTTGACGATGTAGATCGCTATCAGAGTCTATCCATCAGTGATGGATATACTCTGATCAGCAGGCGCATGTGCTTCTCGTTATTCCGGAGTTTGTCCTGCGCGTATTCGCGACTGTTCCTTAGGGGTTGAATTTGCACGGCGCATCGCCAATCTCCGTCCATTGCGAATGCATGCGCCAATGCTTAAGCTTCTGACCGGCAAAATTATTTATTATTCATATACAGGTATATGAAATGTACAAAATAATATAATACAGCGCTAGCTATAAGGCTTTCGGCTGAGCAAAATTATTTATTCACAAATGCACCATTAAAAAACGTTGAATATTTCCGATAAACTCACCATTTCACTACTGATTGTCAAAATCACCAAACTATGCGAGCAACGAAACAATATTGAGGTACTACACTTGAATAAATAAATATGAAGAAATAATCAATGTCTCACAAATTACCGAAAAATTCAATTTTAAACTAAGCACAAATGGTTTCCGAAAAGAAAATCTTCGAAATCAAGATCAGGTTAAAATTTTGACAAACACAATCTCACTGTATATATTATAATATGATCAAAATTAAAATAAAATATAATTCCCAGTACAAAATGTATGGCAAATCAACTATTACGAATTTTTCAACTTCCCTTTTTAATTTTTTAATTTTCTCGTCCTATATAGTTCTACACAACAACAAAGAAATGATAGCTCAAATCGGACGGTCCATTCTCGAGTTATGGGCGGTCTTAAGGGATGCAACTTTGTTTTATGTATATAAATGTAGTAATATCTAATTTAGATTGACTAAAAATAATAACATTTTGACATATAAGTTTCACTTCAAAGTACCCATATATTTGCCTTTAGCCTTATATATGGAACAGTTTGATGAGTTTTTGAAGCATTTATGCAGGAAAGACATCCCAGAACTTTGGTCTCATCCCTGCTCCGAGTCAGAGAAACAGTTCTTCTTTCTTGAATGTAAACTCATACATTTTCAATAATAGACCTGTTTTTTTTAGCTTCGATCTCAGCAAAGTAAAGTAAAAGAGGATTTTCAGCACGCAATTCCAACAACTACGCTATACTGGACACTTCGAGGACTCACAGTAGTTGTTGTTATTTCCTAACCCATCCCTCCTTTTCATCCCTTCACTTCCGTTGGGCTGAATCAAGGCGTCAGACGTACCGTGCCGAGGATCAGCCAGGCCGTGAGCCCAGGTCTCAACAAAAATAGCACTGATCGAATACGGTGTTTCCAGATTACAGGCGCCCTCTGCATTAATATGCCTTGTCTGCAAAATGCGGTGCTCTGTGCAGATCGAATTTCCTTTCCCTAGCTACTTGTGGGATCAATATATCAAACCTAAACAAAAAAAAACACAAAAAACAAACAACTTCGGCAACCAGCGGTTTCATACCCATGCAAAGCGTGGAAGAACATCTGCAGGAACTCTGCTTAAACGATACTGCCAGTGATTGCTCGTTGCTTTCCACTGCTGCTCTGTGCAGCTTTCCGCGTCCCGCTACACCCATGTGGCGACCAAGGCAGCTTTGCGTATGTTTGCCCGTCTTCCTTTGAAAGGCGGAAAAAGTATGGCCCGAGCCGTAGAGAGTTTCCTACTCATGGGCAACGCAATGGGTGTTGAAACACGCGAACAGGGATCCCACCCCTTCTACTTCAAAGGTTTCCATCCCGAGAAAACCTACTGTCCCGCCGCTGGGCACGAACCGACCGTTGGTAAGGAAAAACCAACCTCGGAAGACTAGCTCATCGAGTGTTACAGGGGGTAGGACTGCAGTAGCGACCGGATCTGTGCCCGAAAGGTGCATGTCCCTTGATGAGGTGTCCAACGCATCGAAGAAGGCTAGGAGCTTCACCGTGTGTTCCAAATCCTTCTCTGACGCGGCCAAGGACAGCATAATAGTCGCGGTAGTAGACCTACCGGATGAGGAAGGTAAACTAGAAAACAGAGTGATGAACTGCCTCTGTGAGTACATGTCCAGTAAACAGCCGCCCATCATCTTGAAGGACGCTACAACGGGCGGTCAAAGAAGCGGAGGACAAAAAGACCGGAATTGTTATAATGTTGTGACACTAATGCACACCATGACCTATGGGGCGGTATCGACACTAACCCTCGAGGTGAGTCTTTATTTGGGTATTTAGTAGAAACTAACCTGGTAGTCTACAATAGAGGTGATAGTGCAACCTTCATTGTTAAAAACCGGAAGGTGGTAATAGATCTTACTTAAGCCTCTCTTAATCTTTCCTCGGCATAGGAAGTGGGTTGTGTCCTCAAGAGCTTCATCACCGCAGCCTCTGCAAAGTTCTTCTTCCGTCAAGCGCAATTTCTTCATGTAATACCGCAGAGTGTTGTGGCCCGTTATGATTCCTACGAAGATGGAAAGAGATTTCCTATCCTTTCTTATTAGACTCTCGGTTCTTGCTTCATTGAAGGTTGGCCATAGCATTCTTGTTGTATGGCAAGTTTCTAGTGCAATCCATCTAGAGTTCGCCTCCCTTTTTATACTCTAGACTGTCCTCCCACCATACTGAGAGAAGACAAGAATTACCGTGGTGGTGTAAGCTTTACAGAGCTAAAACAACGAAGCTAGACACGGAATAGGAAGCGTACAAAAACAGCCCAAGACTCTTTAAAAAGGAAGTCCGAAAGGCACAACGCAGCTTTAAGCGAGATTTCTATGAGAACATTAACAACACTGCTCCAGATTGCTGAAAGTACTAATCGGCCAAATTCTCACCTGCAGATAAGTGTTAGCTATACGTTCGGCAGCAGTGCTGTCAAAAAACTTGTGCAACGAAGTACCCCCCACTCGCCTTACTCACTTCAGAAAAGTATCTTTGGACTCTTTCCGATATCCTGCAACTCGCTTTACATAAACTAGTCGCCTGGACCAAAAGCTGCGGTCTAACGGTCAATCCGACGCAAAACGGAGCTAGTTCTATTCACTAAAGGGTGAATTACCATTATCACCATTCCCGAACGTGCTAGGAAATCCCTTGTGGCTCTCTACTCCTGTAGAAGGGCTGTCGGCTTAAGATGGGCCCTCAAACTCAACATACTGCATTGGCTTTAGACCGCGGTTATTAGACTGATTATTCTTTACTGCATTGTCGTGTGGTGGCCAGCCTTGGACAAGAACTCCAATCCAAAGGCCTTTGAGAAGACTGGACATCTAGGACTAGGACATCTCCTAACTCGGCTCTACTAGTAATCTCCTTCCTCTAGACATCGTCAAGAATACGCCGCTGCTCGTCAAGCCATAGCGTGGCTGTCGATTAATGCAATATCATACAGGGATATTGTAATATACATCATCAGATCCTTAGTATCCAGCGAAATAGGATCTAAAGCGTTGGATGGATGGCATATTTAGGAAACTACTTCCTCGATGGTCTTAGTGATCTAAGCTATACCAGCGCTGCTAACATTCTTAGCTTTTTTAATGGTTCACATGAGTTAGCAGCAAAGGAACCCTTAAACACCAGTGGTATGCACAATGGGCCAATTAACTCTCCCCGAGAGCCACTTTAACATAGCATACATAACGTTAACGCGGGACCCCAACTGCGTTGACAGGGTGATCACACGACCAACGAAATAGGCGTACGCGAAGAAACATGGGGCCATGGGGCCATGGGGCCGTCAATTCGACCGTTAAGGCGTTAACAGTGTTGAATTAACTATCACACGACTTGAATTCCTTTGGACGAATTTTCACTTCGTTTCGACGTCAGACCGTCAACGAGTTGACCATGGAATCGAGATTTTGATTTTATTTATGAATCTTTAGGATAAAAGAACAAGAAAAGAAAAGAGTGTTAGTGGTCGGAGAGTCTTTGTTGGCATCTCTGTGTGTGCAGACAATAGTAACCGTAGAGCAGGGTGAAGCCTGCAGTACCACACTTAGATACTCGTGGACCCATTGCGATGCCCTTTTGGGGTTACCCGCATGTGTTGCATCGGTGGTCTTCAGCTTCTCCACTTTATGGTTACACGACGATGTCTAGCCATCCCGATGTCCTCAATAACCAGTAAAGAGCAGACAGTGAGATATCAGAAAGTTCTTGTTATAGCTTCCAAATTGACAGAGACTCCGGGAATGACAATGGAAGTGAGGTGTGTCATCGCGAACATCTTTGTCTCCGCAACCTCTAAACCATATGTCGTCATCTTTGAGATTTAGTTTGATTGTGTAGTTTCTTAGGAAGTTTTGCCAGTTAGAGCTTTGTTGTTCCGTCCAGCCTCTGTTATGTTCTGGCCAAAGGTTCCAAAGTCATACTTTGCTTTGTTGTTTTCACTGAACATTTGCTACCGTGAAAAACTATTGGACCCTTCGGTCAAACGTTTACAGATGATGGTCAATTGGCTGGAAAACGCTTGCCCGTTAACACTCAGCTGATTTTGTGGCTTAATTTTTGCAGTCACATTCTTGAAATCTAGATATTAGTTGAATGTAAACATACGCAAGCGAATTAAAGGATCAATAGGATTGCAGAAAAGATACGCTTCATGAATACAGAGACCTAAAAAAAGTTTTTATTTGGTATAGATGCATTGCTTAATATGTACCCTATTCACAGAGAGCCGAAAATCGGGTTTTCGCGAAAACAATCGAAAACTTCATCGTAAATAGAAGTTTTCGCATACCTACATATTTCAGTTTCAAAACGATTAAACGACTCGTTTTGAAGGAAAAAAATCTTCCAACCATTGGGTAGTTGAAACAAACAATTTTATTTGTAAATTAGTGCGAGCGAAATTTGTAACCAAAATAGTTTACACAGAAGTTCCACGACTACTGTCTCACAGCTGATAGTGGCCGATAGAAACGTCAAACGAAAACTAGTTGGTGTGAATGCATCGACTAGTAGTTTACGACGAAAACACGGTTTTCGGTGCGGTCGAATAGAGTATAAGAAGCCAGTTTTTGGAATTACTTAAGACTGACGTGAATTTACTGTTGTAGCGTAATGCTTGTGGGTGGCCAAAACAATTTATTTACAAAATCAACAATAAACATAAAAAAATATTGGCAATTACTATTACTATCTTATATAAGTTGTACAATGTACGCGTTGTTACTGTGATCCATTCATAATGGCTTTTATATCGTCTGCATCTAGTGTCTCATATTTTAGTAAAGCTTCGGCTAGGGCCTTATGTTCTTTTGCATGTTTTTTCAATATAGCTTTTGCTCTCTCATAGCTTTCGCTGAGAATCCTCTTTATTTCCGCGTCGACTGCTTCTACGGTGTAAGGACCTAACGAGTCGCCTGTTCCTAATCCTTTTGGACCTTCTATTGTACGCAATCCTACTTTTTCGGACATACCCCAATCCTTGACCATATGAGTTGCAATAGATGTAGCTTGTTTTAGGTCACTGCTTGCACCAGATGTAATTTTATCTATTCCAAATATAAGTTCTTCAGCTGCTCTACCACCCATCATTGTGTCCATCATAGCCAATAGCTGAGCTCTTGTCACATGATACCTCTCTTTTTCTGGTATGTATGCTGTGTGCCCGAGGGAAGGCCCTCTCGGCATAATTGTAACTTTATGTAAAGGATGCGACTCCTGTGAAAAACATTATTCAACTGAATGTGGTTTAAACAAAATTTGTATGTATATTGTAATAATTACTTTTGTGTAGTAGGCTACTATGGCATGACCACCCTCGTGATAAGCAGTAATGAGATTCGCCTCTTCATCTGGAAGTCTTGCCTTGCGTTCCGGTCCCATGAGCACTTTGTCTCTGGCCGATTCTAAATGTTTCATAGTCACAGATTCCGCACCATCTATGGCCGCTCTAAATACAATACCAAATTTGCTCAAATGAAGGAATTATTGTGCTACAAGCTTACCTTAGGGCCGCTTGATTTATCATGTTTTCCAAATCAGCTCCAGTAAATCCGGAAGTACCTCGAGCCAACATATCAATATCGATTTCATCGTGTAAAACTTTTGCCAGGTAAAGTGACAAAATATCTTTGCGACCAGTAAAATCAGGTGTAGATACGACAACCTATACAAGAATGATTTTACTCATCTTTTAGAAAAGCAAATAGATTCCTTATTGCATTACCTCGACATCAAATCGTCCGGGCCTTAAAAGTGCTTGATCTAGATCATCCCTCCGATTTGTAGCTCCAAGGACTATTACGCCGGCATTTTGATGGAATCCATCCATTTCCGAAAGCAGTTGATTGATAGTTTGGTTTGCATAAGGATGTAGAACGGAGTTGGTTCGCTTTGCTCCAACGGAATCGATTTCATCAATAAATATAACGCAAGGCGCTCTCTGTTTTGCTGCTTCTGTGAATTTAAATAAATAGGATGCATATTTTCAAAGTTAATCTGGTCTATCTAATAGTTTCAATAGCAATAATCTTTTCGCAGTTTGTTTGTAAACAATATCTTTGAGAAAATTACATAACAGCGTTGATTCCGAATATGCTAACGCTGGCACTTTGACTAGCTTTTCTATCAGTGAATGATTAATAAAGGTGCCCAGAATCACAGAAAAAGCATTTAGAGAGAAAAAAAATGTGCTCTACAATATTTCTTGATAAGGCACAAGTTTTCGATAAAGTATGGCATAAAGGACTGACCCACAAACTACAAAAACAACTGCCCAAGCAGTATTCGACCATTCTGGAGTCATATATAACAGATCGATTCTTCAGAATTAAACAAGAGACAGAGTACTCAACATTAAGAGAAATTAAAGCTGGTGTAGCGCAAGGCAGTGTACTAGGTAAAGTGCTATACCTATTATTGACTAGCGATCTGCCTGTTAGTGGAGAAACTACTACTACGGCGGTCAATATCTGAGAAAATATCCAGATTCGCAAAAGTGCTCTGAAATCTGAAAACGAACATAAAAATTGCTCTGAGAGCGCCCAATCGAATGCCCCATCAGAGTGGACTACAAAATGGCAGATTATATTGAATGTCCTAAAGTCAGTCCATATTAATTTTACGTATAAAAACGTACCACACATTCCAATATACATTAACAACAATATAGTGGAATACTCGAATACAGCCAAATATATAGGCATGACTCTAGACGCTAAACTGCGTTGGAAAGCGCATGTAAAGATGAGTTGAACATGCGATACAAAATTTACAAAAAATGCAGGTCGTCCAAAATAAAGTACTAGTGAACATAGTCCATGCACCTTGGTACATACGTAACGCTGATCTACATAGAGATCTAGATATTGAAATGGTTGAAGACAAAGTTAAAAAAATTGCTCAAATACAAAGACGTAGCACAGACCACGTTAGCTTAGAAATAACCGAATTATTATAACACATAATCTAATCACGAGATTAAGGTGGATAAATACGCTTGATCTATTAAAATTAGCTAAGAATAGAAATTGGGTTACATTTTCTACCAAAGTTCAGAAATCCGACAACCGTCGGATTTTTCTTTTAAATTTTCAAACAATGCAAAAATAAATTGACGATTAGTCGAAGGACTAGGCGCAATCACATTCGGGATTACGTAAGTCAGTCTCACAGGGAGGTTTTTTAGATGGGTTAATGTCCCACACTATTGCAGAAGCAATGTCGTTCGATGCTTTTCCCTTCCAGCGAAGCCCCAAAAAAAAAAACAAAAAGGAACATATTTCACCAACAAACAGATACTGCTGGCTGCAATAAATCAAATCAGCTGCAAGAAACTAGGTATTAACCATAGTTGAGAAACCGAACGCACTGCGGTATTTGTGTTTCATTCATGAATGTGTCATCGCAAAATTATTATATTTGACCGAAGGCACAATTTTAAAGTAGAAAAACATAGCAAAGTTCATAAAAAAGTTTAATGTTTACATTTTTGATTGCCTTTTCTATGTTTAAAAGGGGCAACTGGTTTTCTATGCTCTCAAGTAGGAGAAAACTGATAAAGCATCTACTGCTTTTTAGTAATAGTCTCTTGGGGTTTATTACTTTCTGTTCTGTTGGGTGTAGAAACACCCTTACTCTGTACAAAAAGTGAGTTGTCTACTGGCATGTGCAGTCTTGTCTGCTGTATATCTTTCTAATAATCATCGAACTTGGATAGCTTGAAAATACAAAGTCGTATTAAAGCATTCATTTTGAAAAAAATAATTTTCAATTCTTACTCATAATCAATAATCAGCAATTTTATCTACACATCTACAAATGATACTTACTGAACAAATCACGTACTCTGCGAGCTCCTTGGCCTACCAGTACTTCATCGAATTCGGGACCAGCGGCATGGAAGAACGGAACGTTCGCCTCTCCGGCTACAGCACGTGCGAGCAGTGTCTTTCCGGTACCAGGTGGGCCAACAAGTAACACACCTTTTGGTAGCTTTCCGCCAAGATTTGAAAACTTCTCGGGGTTTTTCAAAAACTCTACAACTTCTTTGAGTTCCTGTTTGGCTTCATCACAGCCTTTTACATCATCAAAATTAACATTTATCTCCTCTGGATCCACTTCTACCTGGTTACCCAATTGAATTCTAGAACAGTGAAGTGTCATTTATCGCATTTCTAATATTCGCCCAAAAACATACCTAAACATTGAACCACTTGAAGATGAAAACAGACTAATGAGTATTCCCAGGAAAACAACTATAATAAGGAGCTGTTGAAATACCTACAAAGTTTATTTGTATTTCGTAAACGATTTAAATGCTATGGGACTATCTTTCAATTACCTTCAAATATTTCATGGTCTTCCCAGACTTGTGCGTTTCGTCAGAATTTAGTGCGGCCAAATAACCTTCGGCAAAAGCAACCTTAATATTTTTCTCCTATAAACAATACAATTATATAATATTAAAGCTAACAGCTACTACCTACTTACTTCATCCTTTTGAATTCCATTTTCACTGGTGTTCTTGAGAAGTTTCGACAGAGTTTCCGTATGAACTGTAATTGATGGTTCGAGCTTAGTCGACGATCCTCCTAGGGAAAATGAATATGTATAATGTGTTTATGAAATCATGATCCAGACGGAATGTACCCAAAACGTTTCGTATCCTAGTCGTTAGGGAAGGATTTCGCTTCCACTCCGCTTCAATTGCTCTATCAGTTTTGAAGTGCCTGACAAACTTACTGTACAAAAATAGAAGTTTTAGTAAAGTAACAACTTTTCGCATTGAAACTTACATTTGGTAATTTGGACCCGACAAACTATTCAAGCCCTTTCTCAAATTTAGTAAGCATTTTACATCTGAATTGCTTGTACTAATCATGACATTGAGCAGGTGTTTCGATTTTTCTCCATTATTGGTAATCTGTTTAGCAATAATACTCGCATTTACAGACTTCAATGAATAGGTAATATCTTCAAGAGCTCGACTAATCCTGTCGTTCTCAAAAAATGTTCGCAAGCATGCATTGTGAGTTGTAATATTCCGAACACTTTTTTGTGAGTTGCTTAATAATGTGGCGAGTTCGTCTAGAACAGTAGTTTTCTTATTATCTCGGATATTTTTCGATGAAAATTGCGAAGACTTCTTATGTATCGAATAGTAGTTTGATTTTCGTCCTATGCTGGTTAAATAGCATGATGGCTAAAACGAACAATTGTTTAGTGTTACTGCTTAGCGTATTCCCTTTAAAAGTTTACCAAATTATGTGAATACGCAAAAATCATTTTCAATAAACACTGGAATTTATTTTTTGCTATAAGTACAACCGCGGTGTGACTGACAATCGTATGTCATTGCAAATGTTCAGCAAAGCAATGAAACACAGCGGTCATATTCATATAGCTCTTCTAGTCTCCTGACCGTCAGTAAACCGCTGCAATGGATTCAGGCACATAGGTAGGGTAGGTGCCTATCAGAGATGGATATCTTTCGTACGTCTATCCCCCAAAAACCAATTTGTTTACATTTTTTTTTTTTTTTTTTAATTTCAATCCCTGTCTGTGATACGTGTGACCTTAAACAAGCATGTTTCTAATGGCCGGCCAACATTCCTTTTGATTTTATGGGCATCGCGCCGTTAAGGCTTCTATTAAAATAAAAAAAGAATAGTGAAATACATATTTTGGAATAGCCAATTCTTGCATTAAAGTCCAGTTCATGAAATCACATATACTAGAAAAGATATGAGAATATGTGCGTGACTTCATGAATTTTGCGGGAAAACAGCTTGTAGGCAGCCACTGGAAATTAATATATCTTTGCATTCCATTCCCTTTGCTTACTCCCAAAGATTACTGCTCTCGAAATTCAGTTGCCTGTCAGATTTGACGTACCATTGGCGGCAAAATGGAACACCAATTTTGCGAATCTAGATTTCTGAGCGAGATTTAAACCTTCTTACACTTACACCAGAACATTTTGTCCTTGGTCAAACTTTAAAGTGTGTTGTTACTTCCGTTTTTAGATCACACGGCTGTGAAGAAGAGACAAATTTATGTTTGGACGCTGCAATGGATATCTACATAAATTGATTGGATTTTTATAAACATTAATTACAATTTAAGAACAGCTGACTTTTAAAACACGCACCATCTCAAATGCGAAGAAGAAAAATTTCGTTTTATGTTCGATTGGGCACGAAAAATCGGAAATCTGAGAGCAAAATCTGAAAATTCCAATGGAAAACGACATTAGGTGGTATTCTTTCAGATTTCGCGTATGTAATCAATTATAAAAACCAATAAAAACGTCACTTGCACTTTTTTTCTTTGATATTCGTGCGATTTTAAAATGTGTAGCCTTCGACACATTTCCACGCGTTTGCCATTCACAGGTTTAATACTGGTGCGCAGTTCAAGTGAAATCCAATTTTTCATACAATTTTTTCACTGCGAAATGTGAAAATGAATTTTCACACGAAAATTTCACAGTACGCAGTTGGTTGGGGGTCTCAGTATGGGATTTCGGTGGCACTTACCTTGAAGGTTAAAAATTATTATTAGTAGAGCTAAGATTGATTGTATGACAACTATGCAAATGAATGCCTTAAGGCAAATGACCAGATTAGCTATCGAATGAACCAAATGTCAGGATTATCAAAACTGTATATTAGACTATATGACCAAAATTACCAATATGGTCATTTAAGGCATTTATTATTTACTACCAAAAAGAGAACGAAAATGAAAATAAATCACAATTCCACGAACTCAAGGTAAGATTAGACGGTATGCCAAGTGGTCATAAAATGCCAATTTCTGACAGTTCTCCTGTCAAAATATGGTCATACAATGTAATGGGCATATCTCATATGCTCTAATGACCTGAATGCCACATATGACCAGGCTGATTTTGACAGATAAAAATGCCCACATAGCATATGGTGTAATGGGACAATGGGTACGAATGCCAGCATATAGCCTTATATGCCCATATGCTTTTAATTGAAATTTCGTTATGGCATTAATGGCATTTTTGATGGAACAGGAATTATTTTGTTGTCATCGGTGTTTGAGTCCGTAGAATTGTGATTCATTTTCATTTTCGTTCTCTTTTCGGTAATATATACCAAATGCCTCAAATGACCATCAAGTCAAATACGACCACATTGCTAATTTTGGTCATATAGTCTAATATACAGTTTTGATAATCCTAACATTTTGTTCATTTGACAGCTAATCTGGTCATTTGCCTTTTGGCATTCATATGCTTAATTGGCATACAGTCTAATCTTAGCTTCAGACACCGATGACAACGAAATTATTCCAGTTCCATCAAAAATGCCATCGATGCCATAACGAAAATTCAATAAAGTGCATATGGGCATATAAGCCTATATGCTGGCATTCGTGCTTATTGTCCTGTCCCATTACACTATATGCTATTTCGACATTTTTATCTGTCAAAATCAGCCAGGTCATTCAGGTCATTAGAGCATATGAGATATGCCCATTACATTGTATTACCATATTTTAGAAGGAGAACTGTCAGAAATTGGCATTTTATGACCACTTGGAATTCCGTAAAATCTTACATCAAGTCCCCTTGTAACCCAATGAAAACGAAGTATTAAATTATGAAAGTGGTATTACTGGTTTCCCGGCTGAACTTGAAACTTGACACATCACTTTCGACATTTTGTTTTGGTCAATGGAATGACAAGTTTAAAAATGTGTATTGAAAGGTTCTGACTTGGTAAAATAAAATATGATCAACTAAGAAAATGCATAGAACATTTCTATTGCGACCTAAATTTGAATATTAAATTGTGTCACGTGTAACAAGTCTATTACTAAATCGGAATAAGCTAAACTAAACTGGATAACTTACAAAATAGTGAAACTTCTACCAGCACCGGATGACAAAATTTCTATTTGTGTTAAAAACGAATCCAATTATAAAGTTGGGTGATTAATTTTTGTATAATCTAATGGTAAGTGAATAATTCAATAATATAACGTTTATCTCTATGTACTGTTGCGTATTTTGCCGTCTTTGCTTCCCTTACCATTAAAGTAATATATATAAGCACCCCTTTTATATCCAAATTTGTACTTACATTGCAAAATGCATTCAAACTTGAAATGAAATCACCATATTCAGCAGGTACAATTGTACTGTCATGTTTTTGCTATTATGTACCTTTGTGATTGAGTAGTCAAACGCCCATTATAATCCAATGAAAAATGTTTACCAAATGTTTTTTTAATTAAAGCTAAACTCTACCCTTTTGTAGTTTAAAAACATGTTTTTACGAGTTGTTTTTGCATGTTTGAAAATAATTAGTTTAATTTTAATTTTAGTCGTCAAAAAAAAAAAAACAGGTTTTGTTTTTGTTTGACTAACACTTCTTGGTATATATTACACGAAATCGATTTTATTGTTTAACATTTTTCTTATAGAACAAGAAAGTGTCCTTTTAAAACCATCATAATATTAGAGACTATTTAACAATTATTGTTCGAAAAGTAATTATGGATCGCAGTGTGGACTCAATTGGAAGCTGTTCACTTGATGTTGATGCAGATTCCTCGGATGTCTCAGGTACATACATACTTGTAATGAGTTTTTCTAATCAATTAGAAAAATATCGCGATGCAATCTGTAATTCTTATTTTTTATTAGAGTTAAGTAGAAGTAGAATTTGTACCTCAGCACATCCATAACATGTTCGAATATACACATTTTTATGGCGACTAAGCCGTCTATTGACAACTTTCTTTAAATAATCATTTTAAAGCACAAATTTGATCTGGATTCTTAACAATCGCCATACCAATATACCTATAGTTTGAGTTCCACGAAAGAGTAAGATATACATGATTGTCTAATATACTTTTTGTATTATATGTGAAGATAATTATTATTTAACTTATAAGAACTCGCTAAATGAGAAATGAAACCAAAAACATGATAGGTATATCCCTAGCAGAGTTTAATACGGTATACGTTTAAATGTGGTTTTATAATGGGCATACCAGATTTTTTGTGGCACATGGAACATAAAAGATTGAACATCTTTTCTAATTGCATGTGTTTAGTACTTGACAGCTCCGTTAGTTATGAACTAAGTACTATCTACACTGTTTCCACCACATTACGTAGTACAGAAGCAGTCCCTACCGAGGTGCTTGTTTCTACACCAAATAACTGCTTAAGATTCACTGAAAAGGTAGGTCATATCCTCCGCGCCTTGCAGGCCGTCACAATACGTGCATCCCATAGCGTGCTATCAATTGTCGAGATTTGTTTGTTGATTTTAAATTGACCTACAATGCCTTTTAAACCCTGTGCCACTTTAAGTGTGACCATCTAGCTTCTGCCGTACAGCTACTTTTATCAAGAATAATCCTAGCCACGGCTATTGATGGCAATATTCTATGTGGAGTCGGAGGCAGACACAAATTATTAAAATACACACTTTTAATAAAATCCATATTAGAAAATTAAAAAAAAAAAATACTAAATCAATAACTAACTCACACGTCTCACGCACGCACTCTCAAATCGCAAATCTGGCCTACGCATGTAAAATATATAAAGAGTCATATTGTACCATGTCGGAACTCGATAATTCTTTGTCGTTTATGTTCATCGGTCGTCTCGTCAACGATGGTGGTCCGAAAAACCTCCGATGTGATTATATCCCATTACGTCACCAAAACGTGGTCTACCGAAAAAGTATTACTGTGGTGGCACAGAGTGTGATTCTCACGTCTTAATTTCTCGTCGTTCTCAAGAACTTGATCTTTCCTACACTTGAGTTGAACCTTTTTCTGTAAAGCATTTAAATAGAGCAATCCTACTGACAATTCCATGCCTAGTGCATTGTGGAGCTGCCTCACACTTGCGCCAATTTTGCAAAAACAACGCAAAAACAACTCAACAGCGACAGAGGGCAATTATTTTAATGAATGAGTGAATGACAAAGAAAATATATATCTAATTGGATGCTCTACAAAGACCACTTTGAAAATTTACAATTTCCCATTTTGAGAATGGGCAATTTTGAAAATGCGCCCTACAGATCCAAAATGCATACTGTTTTCACATTTTACATCATTTTGCTGTAGCAGAAAGTATTATGTATAGAAAATATTTGTATCGCATTTCCTAAAATTTAAATTCATAAAACTAATAGTTGTGAGAATCTAGGGTAGGTTCCAATATTATACCATTTACTCTAACTACAAGGTGGCCAAAATTGATGACCCTATCGGAAGATGTTATTGAGAAATGGAGGGTGTACCCTAGCGACTATTTGGACTCTACTAGACACACAAGTTTGATAGATAAGCGAACAAATATACGTAAAAGAAGCTAAGCTAGATTAAATATTTAAATATAATGGAAAATAAATACATTTGTTAATTAAAAACATAGTAATGGAAAATAAAGAAATTCCGTTGGATCGAGCGTCTCATTGTGGTGTACCTCAGTGTAACTCATATAGACAAAATGGTATGACCATGTACAAAATTCCAAAAGAAGTTTTAAACTCTCGATTCCTTTTGAATCGAACCTGTTAATAAGTATGAGACATGCTGCGATGTGCTGGCATTTTCTTCCTTCACAAGCTTTGCACGAGCAAGTACAAATCCAAAATTTCCAAGACTTTGTAAGACATCTTAGTTTTATTTCGTGGGGTTTTGAATTCATTGAGGATGCAATACTAACCAGACCAGTTACATTACTGTTTGCTGAATGTGGTATCACACCTACAGCATAGACCAAACCAGCCTTGACAAGCTCTTTCCCTTCGCGAATGGAGCGTTATCGAGAAAGCCTAAAATAAATCTCGGTTAGGTGGGTTACCTTTACAAAAAAACAAATTGGTATTTTGATAATGCTGCACAATAAATAGAATATTAACGACAATTTAAAGAACTTTAAACAGTTAGAAAAGAGTCTAATCCAAAAAACAACACGAATTACACGAATTCAACACAAATTTTCCATTCCACCCTTAAACGATTCAAACATATCTTATGGATCCGGGTTATTTTATTTTTCATAAACAATACTTGAATTTTAGACGGACAAGGCATTTATATCAATTAAAATAGTTTGTCATATATAAAGTAAATAAATTACCTTTACAAAAAAACACGTACCGCTTACCGATGAAAGATTCCAGTATGTCTGATAGGGTTCTTGTCTTTGCCACCAGATATCGCAGGCCAACTTGTACATTTATTAATAATTTTCGCAACTGGTGTCGTACGTCAATCATGTTTGACATTTGTGAACTAGACAGCTGCAGTATAAAACAGACAAGTAATGGCTATACTCCGTAAGAGCGTGGAATAATAATCTCAACAACGAAAAGGACGATTTTATGTCGAAAATCATCATGAGCGACCAGACGCATTCCCACTTAATCGGTTACGTCAATAAGAAAAATCTTCGTTTCTTCTTTGCTGGCGATCGCTAAAGGGCCATGATAAACGAATTCTTACACAATGGATATTGTGAAGGAAGCGTTTCCTGGTCGCGTAATCTCCCAGACTTCTTTCTTTGGGGCTACTTGAAGTCGCGGGCTTATCCCAACCGGATATTCTATTTTTTTACTGTTACTTGATGGTAAACTCTCGCACGACTCACTTTTTATTATATTGCAAACAATGTCACTCATTGTAAGACAAGTCCACTAAACACATAAATTGATTTTCTTTGTATTTTTAGATACCAGTGGTAGCTTAAACTTTGCTACTCCCATATCAGCAAAGGATATAACACGAGAATTTACTGCGAAAATTACGGAACGCTGCAAATTATCGCAGAACACGACTACTTACCTTGATCCTGTTTCTGGGCAAATTCATACTATTGTAACACCAACAGAAATTTCAGCCACCAGTCCAGAAAAGAAACCAAGCTACTTAAACTTGGCCTGCTGTGTTAATGGATATTCAAATTTAACTACATATGACTCAAAAGTAAGACAAGACATTAACAAATCACGAGAAGTGTCTCCTATAAGACCATCAACGAACAGTATTCAACATTGTAAAAAGAATAATTCCTTGGCACCACCATTTATTGTTTCCGCAAATAATACTGTTAGAAACTACAAAATAACCATGACCTCAAACCAATATTTAAATAACAGCGTTGGAAGCAACGATGCGGTAAATATGACAGATGTCGATACTCAGTATTCACCGCAACAAAGTTTTATCCAACAACGAGTTGAGCGACTTTATGGTCCCGGTGCACTTGCTCAAGTTTTCTACAGCCCGAAAAAAATAAAATCAAGAATTTCCAATAACACTGTTCTCCATGAGCGATCGGCAAACATTCAATCGGAACTCTGTAAAAAATACCAACAGCTCTCTTCTAACAGATATGCAAACCAATCTAATAAAAACTCAAATGAGTCAAATAGTATTCCCAGAGTTACAACTACTGCTATAGATGTGACAGATCACTCTGTTAACAACACCATTGATCTTCCAGTGCTAAGGCATTTGAGTCAAGAATTTAGAGCACAACTACCCTCAATTTCGCCGAAACGTTCCTATATGGCATCTTCTAACAGCACACATTCAAATATTACTAGTCCTATTGTTGAGAGTGACTCACAGGGTATTAAACTTCACAATAATATTGGATTACAGGAAGATAGCAATGGGATTGAACAGGGAAGTAAAAGTTCAACAGAAACCTCTGCAGAATCGTTAATATTGGCTTCTGAAAAATTCAATGATGAACATTTAAATAAGATTTCGAATAGTAAAGAAAACGACGGAAATTATTATTTAGGCATTTTGAAAAAAGAACAGAGTCGATTATTGGAGTTGGCGCAACGGGCAGAGAAATACACGTCCTCTTTAGATGTATAGTTTTTTCGATCGTTTTTTTAAATAACAAAGCTAATGCTCCTATCATTTCAGAATAATGCAGACGTATCAGAAGAGGTTTTAGGGCTGCTTAGATCGGCTTCCGGAAAGGCGCGTCTACTGGCTTCGCAAAAGTTGAAACAATTTGAAGGTATTTAAGTGATACTCAGAAAATACTGTGAAACTTAACTTTTCTGATCACATTTTTAAGGACTATGCCATAACAATTTAAATCGATCGCCGGAGGACGCATTTCCGACAACAATACAAGACTTACAGGGCTTTTGGGATATGGTCTATTTACAAGTGGCGCATATAGACGCTATATTTCAAGAAATCGAGGATCTGAAGAATAACGACTGGAAGTTGGTACGTATTTTGTATTTTACTAGTACATAGTTGTGAATCATTGTTAAAACAACATAATTTATAGAAACCAGTTCTGAATGAACCGTCTGCGATATTATCGGTCAAACCGCAAAAAGCCTCAGGCATTTCTAAATCAACAGGCTCCAAGCAAAGGACAAATTCCGTACAGAATGGGAACAATGCAGCGGTGAGTATGTCCACAGCTGCTCTAAAGCGCGAAGCTCAGAGAAAACAACTTATGGAATTGAAACGAAAGAACAAGATGGCAATGAATTCAGACAATGCTCCAACTAACACTGCAAATGCTATAGAAATATTTTCCAAGGAGAATAATAGCTGATTGTATTGTTTAGTGTATTCTTTAAATATGTAGATAACTAATTTATTGCTAGTCTATTGCAAGGACATTTATTCTCAAGACTACCCCAGTAAAATATGGCTTATTATTATGAAGAGACATTGCGAACTGCACATTAAAATGACAATATAAAAAAAAAATTCTCTGTTCCACAATGCAATGAATCTAAAAAGACATTTTAAACAACTTGCAAGAAACAACATTTTGATTATACATTTTTTTTTTGTATTAATAATTAGGTAAACAAACAATTAAATCTCACTACTAGACTAAATTAAAGTATTTTTTTTTTACTGTTAACTCACATCACTAATTACTGATATGTTGTTACGTTTTATATTTGATACGATATAGTCGATATGTTACACATCTGCGTTTTGTTAACATCAGAAAATAAAATCTAAACTGCAATGGCAATTTGTTTATTGCATATTAAATTCGTTAATTTTGTGCATTTTTCATGTATTTCGTAGAAGGATTCTAGACATTCTAAGAATTTCATATACATAACTATCTTATCCTTGAATGGTACCTCATGAGTAGTAGAGTGTCAGTGTTTGAAAAAAATATTTTCCTACAAACAAAAACAGAAAGTGCAATTTCTTAAAAAAAAACAACAATTTTGCAAATAATTTTATCGGCTTCCGGGGTTTTGCCAGTGGCAGTGTTTCTTAACAATCGGCTTTATAAATCTAACTTACCAACCTCTCCCAACCTTTTGTAGTGTATTACATTTCTCTTTTGTTTCATAGCTACAGAAAGTAAAATTGTTAATTTTCATTCCAAAGTTTATTTTCGAGTATTTAACAGTGAAAGTTCTGCTTTCGGGCTGCTTAAAATTTAATATTGAAATAATAAGCTTTCTGTGAAATCCCTGATGCTAAAACGTCAATACGGGTCGTAGTCGTTGTGATTCTAACGACTTAAATATGTTTCTTTTGCAGGAAAGAATAAAAATTATTAAGAAACAAATTATAGGGTGTATCGGCGGCGATTTAAAATTTGAGATAATGAACAATAGTCTATATCTTTTGCAAACAATTATTGGAATCTCTATTCCGTATACCTTACTAGCGGTACCCCTTCCGCTTCGCTGGACGCTTCCTTTATTTGTTTGCTAAATTAAAAAACATTTATTTTTTTATTTATTTTAAGGCTCTGTGATAAACCATATTTTTGGTTTTTCCTTCACGTGCAAACACAAACAAATCAACAGGTTTCCCTACGCGTGAACAGGCTTGTCCATGGGAGAAACAATTTTTTTTCCAAATTCAAACCACACGCTTGCAAAGATTGTCAGTGCGCTTTATTGATGCTCAGTGCAAAAACCAGTCGCACTGGAAACAGCAAACGTTTGAATTCGAATGGAATGTATGTTGGTATCATCGGGATACGGGGAATAAAAACGTCTTCACCTTTGAATTTCCCAATTCAAATAGGCTTCAATAACGTCGGTCATTAGCTTCTTAACCGCAAGTCTTGTGCCATTGCACAATTTTGGTTGGTTGATTTTACGAAGCATGATGTAATGTAGTGTCATTTCCAATACAAACATTTTTGAATTCTTTGGATGTTTTGGGCTTACCGCATCACAATTTGAAAGTCGGCTAAGTTACGCAACCTCAATCCACCGAAACTTTGCAACGGAAGGCGTTTGATTTGATTTGAAGAATCTCAAATCAAATATCATGCAAGCGACGATTATGAGGGGAAAATTCAGAGGCACACATTCTCATTCCGCTGATTCCGCTTGTTCAGAACGATTCGGCATTCGTATTTATGTGGTATTCGTTTGGGCGCTCTCAGAGCACTTTTTTTGCCCTCAGAGCAATTTTTATGTTCGTTTGGTACCAAAAAAAGCAATCTTTTTCAGATTTCAGAGCACTTTTGCGAATCTAGATATTTTCTCAGATTTGCCCTCAGATTTACCAATACAAGTGCATTTGAATTTGACAAGTGGTGGAGTTTGTTTACATTTGCGTGAATTTTTTCTACAGCAAAGAAAGGCATTGCATCGGGTGAATCTATTTTCGAAAATTATTTGTGTGCAAACATTTAGAAATCAATCGGGACGGAAATTTTGAATGTTTCAATACAAAATTTAACCAGTGAATCGAAAGCGCATAGAAAAGTGTCGAAGACTACACATATTACAGTCGCACGAATATCAACACAAAAAAAGAGCAAGAGCGTTTTTATGTTCGATTAGGCACACGAAATCTGAAATCTGAGGGCAAATCTGAAGAAGCCCAAACGAATACCACATTAAACTTCTTCAATTTCCGTGCGTCTCGCTTTCACATTATAAATAATAAGTTGTAAGGCCAGTCGCTGAATATTTGTAGGATCAATCTTAAATTCCCATGTCGTGTACCATAAAGCACTTTAGTGAAAAAGCGGAAGGTTGGCAGGCACGTCAATCATTGCGGCTTGATTGAAATACATCGACATCGTTATACTTCAGTTATTTCTATTGTATGAGTATAAGTTTTGAATAAAGAATTTTAAATAACCGAATTACATAAAGGTGCAAAAATGTGGCAACACAAACTAAAAATTAAACAAATGAAATTTGATTTATTCGCAAAATAAAATCAAAAATTTAAAAATCATACATTCCTACCTACAATGTTTATTAGCATAAAAACAATGCGATGCCGAATAAGAAAAGGAATAAATCCTCTTTTTGATTTTCTATATATTTTTATTTTATTTTTTTTCTCCGCGACTTATTTTTATTTTCGAATAAAATATTTGACTGACTAAATTAAAAAACCATATATAGGAAATAAAAAATTAAAAAAGAATTTCAAATACATTTAAATCAGAAATAATTTAATTGTAATGCTCTGTTGTGTTGTGTTACACAACTTTCGAAATGTAAGTCTTTTAATGTCACCTTTCATGGGATATTTCCAGAATCAAAATCGGTTCACGCATTACATAGAACATCGGCGACAAACACAATACAACTTATTTTTATATATATATTTAAAAGATAATAGGTGATATTTTATATTTTTACTTGTAACATCTAGATCTGCAGAAAACAACAGAGACGCTATGTAAATCGCGCTTAAAAAGCCAAAAACGCCTTTTACTCAATAAAAGTGAAATTTAATGGAGATAAATACATTCTTTTAAAATCGCATACGGGAAAATTCAAAAATGTAAAGTCTAGCACTTTACAAAAAATAAAAAAAGGCATTTTTCACGATAATTTTTGAAGATGATACACTGAAGTTCAAAGTTCTCGTCGCAAACAAAACCACACCTCTCATTTGATGAATGAACATGACTTCAAATATGATAGTATAGGTACTTTAACAGACACGTCATTTTGAGAAATTCTGCTCACCAGAGATAGTCGTATGTGATTTTTATTTTTTTTGCTAATTGCATTGATAGGTCAGCTACACCAAATCAAATGGCAATTTTAATTGCTTTCCTGAAAGACCACCCGGACTTGGTCAATTGTTACAAGTTAAAGAGCTACCAAGGAAAGCAGAACATCAATAAAATAATTAAAGTAAAAGCTAGTCTAAGATTTGTACAGAATGCCACAAAGCCTTAGATGTGATTCAAATCTTTTTTAATTTTCACAATAACACCATTTTAGTGATAGGAGCTATATTTTTCGTATCATATAAAAATGCCATCGTACACCTGTATTGAAGCTGTCTATAACTAGTGCTTGCCAACAGCAAAACAGTTCCAACTAACTAAATTAGAATATATGGCTCTTGAGCTGATTTAAGTTCGATCCATCACCTGTATTTCATGCACCCCAACATTGTTCGAGTTTATTTTTCATATTTCATATACTTAAATTTGTATGTTGAGTATTCATTTATAGACTACATAATACTGCCTTATCTAGATAGTTAAAGGTTTTTCTCTTATTAACCTCATAGTCAGATTGTTTTTATTTTATTTAATAATCCCTTCCCTTGTTTTCTTTATGCAGGCCAATGTTTCTTATGTATGATCTACCGAAGTCTGTAGAACCTTATTCTGAAATGTTTGTATTTTCCGTAAATTTGTTTTGTTTATGCATGCCCATATGTGGAGCCCTTAGGTCAACACGTGTAAGAATTTGCTTAAAAATCCGTACTTGATGGTAATTCGCCAAACAAGACTGTTTTCCTATAAGCCAATAGGTACGGATATTTGGCTGTGTTCGAGTTTTTAATTTTTAAAAGGTAGATCTTTAAATTTTATGGCGTTTTTCATTGAAGATCCGAGAGAATTGCCCCGAAATTCAGAATTGCTCTGTTCAATGAAATTCGTTGGAGCACTTTTGTAATAGTGGTAGACACCATATGTGAGATTTGGAATTCTGTTACTACTTTTTTTTTTTTTTTCTAAGGTAAATATCAATGTTTTAATAGGCCAATTGTATATTTTCGGATATCATAGGCTGAATTTTGTTTCGAACAACACAACAAACATTTCAATCTGGCATTTTTCAAGTGTGTGTTGGTGAGTTCAGGCCAATTCTATTAAAATATTCCGGACACTAATGTCGTTTTAAGAATTAACCACTTTTTATTTCAATGAAATATAGGAAACATAGAAAGAACTCTTCCAGATTTGCTCTTTTCATAGAAAGGGCAATTCTTTTCTTCAGTCGAACATACCAATACCCACTTTTAGTCATTGACTTACTATATTTAGACTGGTAGTGAAATGTCAGTTCCATACAAGCTCTGCCCAAAAAATTACGGCAACATAACTTGCGCTCTTTGTTCAAAGCGAATAAAAACTTGGAATTCTCCTATTGGGTGTTAGTAGATTTGCAAATTAAAACGGTTGAAATTCAAATTGTTGCGCAATGTCTTACAATTGCCGTATTTTATTATCAGCGTGATCTGATCCGAATCATGCTTTTTGATTTTTTGTGTTATGAAGGGTGTTGAATATTTTAGTCTGGCAACGTGACTAGCCACACAGTCTATGGCTATCGATTACAGGCACACCAACATTGAAAAATTAAACAAGCCACCTAGTGGGAAATAGTACAATAAATTTTCCGATCATGATTCGTGATCTCGGTGAATAGCTGTTGTTGTAAGTGCATGTATTTCGATGATCTAAATATATGGATTATGCCTGATAGTAAAAAAGGGCTAGTAATTCAAGCCATTGCATTTTTAAATTTTATTCAAAAAAGAAGTTGTCAAGTCCTTAATAAAAGACTCTTTATATGGCGAAAGAGTTTTTACATTTGTTTAATATTTTGCAAGAACACTTGCATATATTTTAATTAAGAAAATTTTCTGAACATTTTTATAAATTTTCAAAATGATAGTTTGGATTCATAAAGTCTGGAAGATGTTCTGGAGGCGCGAAATATTCTGAATGATGGACAGGCTGCTTCCGAATTGTACAAATATGGTACAGGGGAGCTATTGAATAAACTTACTCCCTTGTTCAACTCACAATGTATTTTAAAAAAGTTATTTTTAAATTCCTCATACTAATAATAAAGCCCATAAAACCTGCTTTATTTCTGCTTCCAGTAATTTGTTTCCAATTTATTCCGCCCTGAACCAAGAGTGTTAGCGGTAATGTTGGAACCAACGCGAAGTGGGATAAGTCCATGCTTTTAGTATCAAATATTATTTAAGCTTCACATCCAAAATCCAGCCTTGGAATGTAGGTTTCGAACTTCGGTAAGTATAGTTCCAGAACCTATTCAATTTGAATTTATTTTGCAGAACATAAATTTACCTACGAAAAGAAAATTTATATTAATCTACACAGACGCGTCAAACAAAGATTGTCTATAATATCAGGAAACATATACACTGGTCAATCAAGCTTCTTTATCACAATAGTCTCTTCCAAGCGAAGGTGATCACAATCACGCAAAATGGTATCAATCCGGTCAATAACAATATTACTAAATTTTTTGACAAACAGGCGGCCATAAAAACCGTTTCTGCTACTGCTACTACTTTCACGAACAGGGACACAGCTGGTGCTTTCTGTATTTCGGTCCGACTCCGAAAGTAGAATTTCACCTAAACAGCTTTTGTTTGTGGTTTTTTTTTTTTTTTTTTTTACTGAAGTGATATGGAAGTTTGGTATAGTGAATCACTTACTGGGACGTAGCCAATAATCAAAACATCCAGACATTTTTTGAGAGCAATACGTTGGGTAATACAGGGTCCGCCAAATAACTTTTTTTTTTTTTTTGAAAATGCTATAAAAAAAAAACTACTGAATATTTTCTCAAATTTCTTTTTTTATTTAAAAGTACAATCCTTCCGGTTAATAATGAAATAATTTCATTCAAATGGCTGCCTCGGCTGGCCATGCAGTAGCCTAAACGATCGGTCCAATTTTTAAGCACATTATCGATTGTGTGCAGCTGTATTTCACCAATGGCTTTACCAATATAGTCCTTTAAAGCGTCAATTGTCTCTGGCTTGTCGGCGTAACATTTATTTTTTACGGCACCCCAAAAAAAAAAATAGTCCAACGGTGCCAAATCGCAGCTCCGAGGTGGCCAAACGACATCAGCTCTGCGGCTGATAATGCGATCTTCAAAAACAGGGCGCAAAACATCGAGTGTATCTTCGGCTGTGTGGCACGTAGCGCCGTCCTGTTGAAACCAAATGTTGCCAATATCCTCCTCTTCAATTTTTGTGAACAAAAATTTGTTCAACATGGCTCGATAACGATCGCCATTGACTGTAACGGCCACTCCTTGCTCATTTTCGAAGAAAAATGGCCCAATTATGCCTCTGGACCAAATTCCGCCACAGCAGCAATTTTTGGCTTTTCACGCTTTGGTTTATCGATGAGGATGCCAGTTTCTTTCACTTTTTTCACAAGATAAAGAACATACGGAGCTGACGGTGCTTCTCTTCTTCCAAATTCCGTACGCAATTTTCGCACACATTCTGCAACATTACCATGATTTTCAAAGTAATGTCGCAATATTTCAAGCGTGTACACAACCATATTCGTTCAGCGGAAGGATAAAACTAATTATTGGTCGAATAAGACATGAGCTAAGTATTACCATTCTTGAAATAAGCACTAGTTGAACAAAAAAAGTTAGTTAGTTAGTTAGTTAGTTAGAAAAGAAAGTTAGTTAAAGTTGGCAGACCCCTTACTTGAGAAAATTTGTATTGATGAAGTGTAGATGAAAAGGTTCACCGAGTACACACCACTGTCTGAAATGGCTGAGTCAAGAGATAGGCGCGCACAATGAGCGACTTTAACCAACTTGGTGGTTGGTATGCGTAAATCGATATAGCGAAATTAAACAATTTTTGATTGTAATTTTTATTTCTAAACGATTATAAATAATCCATAAGTACAAACGTTTTACAACTACCGTAAATAATTTATTAGCCTAAAAATACACAACTTAAAACAACGCCTTTGAATTATAATATAATACATAATTGTAAATACTTTACTTTTTATTTATAAGTTAACATCTGGATACGTCTCACACAGTTCATGTTAGTATATTTATTCACATTAGTTATATTACTGGGACCTCTTGAAAAATATCTAAAGCTTAGATAGACGTATTTATTTATCATCTGGATACAGAATATTATGAAAGTTATTTCGATAAAATAAAACTAAAATAGTGAATTCATTTAAATCTTATAAATTAATGTTTATTTCCGAGTTTTAAAATATGTATCACACATTCAAATGTAAATGTGGTTCGTAAACATTTTTCTGTTTGCATTCTCCACCTGATAACAATAAAAGAGATCTCAAAAGTCTAAAGTGAAACCTCGGCTATCTGATCATAATTTAATGTAAAATCGTTATTTTAAAGGAACTTTTAATGTACTAGCTAAGTGAGAAATACAAATTAATATATGCCTTCTGCTCAACTTTTTCACTTATGTCTTCTTTCATTTAGAGGACTGCAAAACGTGACGAACTCAAAACATGGGTATCTATTTAAAATGTAAGTTATGGTGCTTGCGTAGGTATGGATTAGGGATGCGTTTGGGCATGCTTGGCCATTTTTGCAAATTTCAAATTATGATGTTTGTTTGTAAAATTACCAATGGTCTTAAAGCTCGGAACGGCTATTGTAGCTTTCTATTTGACGTACAATCTCGTTATTTTGAATTATCTGAGTCTGAAGTAATGCATAAAAGATCTGCTCGTTGGCTAATGTTTCGAACTACTCATTTCACAAATTTTATGCCCGACGGTTATTAATCTGCTTAAATGGAGTCTAATGGCTTGCTAGACTGGAGAATAGACCTGTCATTTCTTTCTTTAGAGGGACAAATCCAAGAGAGTTCTTTCTATTATTCATGGTCGCAAAGATCAGTTCCCGATCTAGAGGTTGTAAGCTCTTTGATATAAAGTTTGCTAGTTTTTTAAAACTTCTTACAAATATTCTCAGATAGACGATCGTGTGATTGCGAACAGTGTGTGAAATAAAACATAATTCCTGCTCCATTTTTAAGTCATACTAGTACTTGTAAATGAACGTGTTTCTGAACGTTATCTGACATACATTATTCTATAACAAGCCAATCGCGAATTCAAACAGAACAATTTTAGGGGTAGGTACTCGAGATTTGAGTTTTATGATTGTGATCCCAGTTATTGCATTACGAGTATTAGTTGATATCATTTCTCGAAATTATTTGCGAGAATTTAAATTGTTATTTATAATAAGAACAAAAATTATTATTTTAACATTTTTTAAAGTATAACGTGTATTTTCATGTTGTATTTTATTACATTTTAACAAGAACTGGGTCCCAAAAGCAAACCTCGCACAAAAGAAAGACTGTGATAAGCTGGGCCATAGGCTCATGCCTGTTTTAGTAAGCTTAAGTCTCTTCAAACCTCCTTCGAATCAACATACGAGTACATACCACGATTCATTTAATGGTACGCATTCAAAACTTTATATATTTCTGAATTTTGTTTTTTAATTCCCCATGTGAACAAAAATGATAATCGACTAGAAATAAAATTAATAATTTAAACTATTTACAAAAAAACACTGGTAATATTTAACTACAAATTAGATACAAATTTTCATCTAAGAATTGAACAAATGTTCACTTAGTTGTTTTTGCTATTAGGCAGACTTTTATCGCTACTACCTGAACATAATCTAATTAGTTAACTTTTGTTGATGCCTTTGCTCAAAATTTTATTCAGATATACGAGGTCTCGCCATAGATACTTACATTTCAGATAGGATCTGTACAAATAATAATTTACAATAAGGCTTGCAAGCCGCTATCATATTTGTAGTAATAATTGCACATTACTGCTTTCATTTTTAAAATGTTCTTATCTTGTATAATTTATAAGTCTTGATTTGATTTTTTTAATCATGCTATTGATAAATTAACCATAGATAGAATTTGCATATTCTTATCGAAAATAATGCTGAGGTAAAAATTGTTGTCTCGTATTCTTAATCCAAATTGTGTGGACTTGAGGGACCACCTAAAATGAAAGGCGGACTATGAGCGGAAAAGCTGTCTAAGTCTAAAGGCCCATCGCCTTTGTCATTCATGGTAGATCCGTCCTGCTTCATCATCATACGACGCCATTTTGCCCTTGCATTTTGGAACCAAACCTTTTTTGAAAAAAAACAAAAAAAAAAAATTGTGTGGTTTTATTTATATTTTAATTAATTTAGTATACTGTTTACCTGAAGCACTCTTTTCGGCAGACCAGTTTTTTGTGATAGTTGTTTAAGGTCTTTAGCATCAGGATTGTGGTTAATAGCAAAGTAGGATTTCATTGTCCGCAGTTGATGATGTTTAAATGATGTTCGCATTCTTTTTGTCCGAGATGATGAACTCATGTGTGAACCTCGTCCAAAGTCCAGATATTCCGAATTCAAATCTGCAAGTTCGTATTTTATAGTAACAAACATATGCATGAATATTGGGCGTGGATTCGTTTTAAGCAAAGCATAATAATAATAATAACATGAATAAAATAACCCTTTCCTTTTGGTGGCGCTACAGTCCTGGGGGACCTGGGCCTTCGGCAGCACTACCAGCCTTCCAGCTATCTGGATCCACCACTTGCTGTCTACGGTAGGTTGGGTGTTGTTGGTTATGATCGCCTCTAAATAGTGCACTGTTGCTAGATATTCCTCTTGCTTAGACGCATGAGCTCGCCGACTTCGCCACCGAACCGATATCTTCTTGGTAGGCCCCTGTTAAGACAGAGGCAGCACTACTTAAAACTGGCACCACAATGCTTTTTGATAGTTTAATGGAAACAAGTTCGGTGAAATCTCTGGTAGTCCCCCGCGATCCATGTCTTTGGTTGGACGTCGAACTTTCTAGTTGCTGGACTCTACGAGTTATTCGAGAGCTGTCCTTGGCTAATAAATTAACTAGAGGCATGACTTTTGATCGCAATGTGAACAATCCGGCCTTTGTTCGCTGTTTTTAAACTCTACTTCCAATGACTGTTCGTCATTCAAATAGGAGTTGATTCGGCTCCTGATCACAGTTTTTCATACTCCTTTTGCCCCATTCCAGCCTATTCAATCGCATGTCTTGAATGGTGCACATATCCGAAGTCATTGCTATTTCGTGTGCATTTATCGTCAGCAGTTAAATCAATGTTACTTAATCGATCAATCTACTGTTTTTTTCATCACAATACATTTATTTCTTGCATAGGTTTTTGAGACCTATGGTGACGCACGGAGGTTTGTGCATCTTTCCGGCGCTTTTTTCCAATTTATGCATGTTTATTTTGTCCGCCGTACTTCATTTTCATGATTTATTGTCATTCCTTGTTCCTCCTCACCCCAAGTATTCCTAAATGGCTTCATCATGAGCTTCAATTAGGAACTCTCGCGAGTGAAGAGGAAGACAGAATACAGATCCGAGTGTTCAGCCTTCAGCTCCGCATGAGTCACCAGATTCAGTATCCGTGATCTCAGAATGAAAAGAGTTTGCATTAATGCATAGATGCAAGGGCGTACGCAGAAATTTCTACAGGGAATGACAAGATTTCATATCAAAATATGTTTAGTTCACAAGCAGGACATAACTGGTTAACTAATTAATCTTCTAGGATCCCGTGCGAATACTTCCACGTAAATGTTGCTTGTGTTTTTATTTACTATTTTCCAATGAACTCTGTTTTTTTTTTCTTAAATCAAGGGATGTTCGAAGAAACCACCAAATGTCGGTTTCCTTTTCATCTCCCGTGGTGTAATTAGCCTAGTTATCGAGAAACTCTAATTTAATTTATTTTTCTTTATAGCTGGTGGCGGGGTGTTACTTAAATTGATTCAATTTAGTTCATTGTTCAGCGCAACCAAGTATATGTACTATTCTTAATGCTCTTAAGGATTGTTCAGTGTTTTTTTTTTACAGAAAAAACAAATATATCAGCTAACTTGACCGCGTTACCCAATTCTAATGTTGTCGTCCACTAAGTTCGCAGAGCATCAATTTCGGATTCTGCACATCCGACTTTGATCTCTAATGTAATGCAACCAACGAGTTGATCCGGCTGTAGATCGTTGCCCTACGCGTTGCTCAACTTTACTCGTTGAACTACAACTGCTGCAAATTATCTGTGCAACCTGTTGCTCAACTTACTTAGTTTTTCCTTCACTTGAGTTATGTTGAGTACAACGAAATTTGTGTGCATGTGCATTGTGCTCTTCATGCATTACGTACGCTTTGTCATTTGCTATTCTGTGTTAAATAGTTTCCTCATGAAGTTCTGAGTAGTTATTAGTTGCCGTGTATGGTCCACCAATTTTGATTGGTTAAGCGCAGAGGGCTTCGACCCGTCGATCAACTCTTTGAGCAACCACAACCCACACCGAATACATGTTGACAAACTCGAGGGTCAACCAATTTTTTTTTGTCAAAAATTGATTGATGTGTTTTGCACCTCACAAAAACATTTTTAAAAGCTCGTAGTTCATACCAAAACCATTTCCATATCAAATATTAAGAGTTCGTCAGCATATATACGAGATGACGGAACAATTAAAAATTAATTTTATTTGGTCGCCGTGCCATAAGCAGATTCTAAGTATGTACTTGCTTCGTGGATTCTACTGGAACAGTGAAGCCTTTGAATGCCTCCCGCTGCCTGCAAACTCTTAATAAAATAAAGAGCGTCTAAACAGTAACCTTAAGCATTTTTATTATTTTGTTTAAGGGGGTGTTGTACTGCAGATAGGTAGGTATAATCCCTCATAAGAGTTCCCTTACATTATAATTACTTTTGGAATCAATTTAGAAGGTCTTACACTCTTGCTTCTCTTTGGCGGAAGAAATCCTTCCTATAGCACTAGTCCAGTTTCCTTTAAGAGTCTTAGGATGAGAACTGGCTCCATTCGCAGTATTTCCTCATCAGATAAATGGTAGCTGTCCAAGTGTTTAATTCTCAATGATCCGCATGTTCAGGGATTTGTCTGGATTTATCGCAGAATCTGCAGAGACTTTCTTCAGACACCAGAGTTTCTTGAGGTGGTCGTTGAGTCGAGTCTACAGTGAACCGTCAGGAAGGCCGTTAGGAAATTTTTGCTCATGCCGACACATGCTTGGAATCTTTTACGGTTGTACACATTACCCCAGAAGTTTCTTGGTCTGCCTTATGCCCTGAGTGTTATGCCAGGTTCTTGCAATGTTTTGTTTTTTTCTCTGGTTTCCTAAATTTTTCTTTGAGGGTGTGATCCCCTATTCTACAGAATTGTTCAGGACCTATGGACGTTCATTAAGTTTTTGTGGGTATTTCCACCCAATTTTGGAATTAATGTTATGAACAGTGATTTTTAAGTGCCATAATAACAATTAGGCTGACATTATAGCTATATCACAGTTAATTTGGTTTTTTAGCGAGGTTGATTTTGACACATCTATCTATGGCATAGATTGCAGCCCGAAAGATGCTGATACGTTTGCCCATTGGTTTAGAATATTTGGTTCTAGGCCCGAATAGGTACTCTGCCTCCAATTCCTTCATGAGTGTTTGACCCATCTGTGAAAAACATTGATTCAGTGCATGATGTCGTGTCTTATAGGAAGGCCAATAGTGGTTGTTTTTTGAGCAGTGCATCAGGATGTGGTGCACTTTCCTCTTCCACGTCCTTCTTTGGCCATTCTTAGGATCATTTTACTGTAGTGGACAGGCGTGTTATTTTTGCCTATATAATTGCTACATATGTGGTCATTAAAACTGAATCATTGTTTCGTAAGCATTGAACTTATGTTTTTGTCCATGGACAGGGATACCTACGATTTTGTGAATTGGTTCAAAAGTAACTCAACTTGAGGGGGTCAACTATATATAGTTTTGAGGTTTTCATAAAGGATATGTCCTCCTATTATCTGATATTAACAATATAAACCAAAGGTATAAAATGCGAAGATCAGACCAGCAATAAGCGTAGACCAATTAAGTCTTAGTGGGCGCAGTGGCTTAGTGGTTAGTGTGTTGGACTACTAAGCGAGGAGTCCCAGGTTCCAATCCCGCAAAAAAACCCAAATTCCAACTTGGGGTTTTTTCCACTGCGCCACCTCTCGCGAACGTCTTTAGAGCTTCTCAATTAGCCGTTTGGAATCGGCATAAAATTGTAGATCCCTTCCATTCGTTCCAAAAATGAAACTCACATAAAACGAATGGTTGCGAGAAGCTAGGCCTTGGGTCCCTACGGACCTGTTGCGCCAACTATATATATATAATTAAGTCTTAGGCGATGCCGGGGCTCTTTGACAACCAATAATTTGGGGCCCTATCGTTGAGTGACATTCGAATTTTCAAAGTCAACTATAAATGGTGAACAAAATTTAACAAATACGAACAGTCTATGACTTCGATTGAAAATAGTGGATAAATACGATGCTCACAGTACGCGTTTCGTAAAACAAATATTTTAACAGTTGTGGATAGAAATTAAGCTCGTTGCTTTGATGTCAACCCCTTAGGTATGTACGTAAATGGATGCTCTTGTGATGCTTCACGTAGACCAACAGTTGGGCTCATCGGCCATTAATTGGTAAGATACATTTAACTGGGGAGACATAATAAGTTTTTATACAAAAATCACCCAAATTCTAGCATAATTCTCATTATGTTTTTTTAGTTTAGACCCACATTCTACAGTTGTTTACTGCCCTTGACTTCACCAGGAAGTCTGATGGTACTGTAATCATCGCTGATCCTGACAAATGCAAGCAGATTCAGTGTTTCGCTTGAGGTACACGAGCCTCTACCAATGTTTAAGAACTGGGAAGCGAAATTGAGGTCAACGCGATGATAGGAAGCATATTGAAAAACGTATTGCAGAATCTGATTTTGCTATTTTGCCCTTTTTATTTGGAAAAGATCCTTCGCAAAATATTTGTAAAATTTTTATTTCCAGATAAGTACATACGTCGGCACAGTGGCTTAGTGGTAAGTGTGTTGGACTACTAAACGAAGGGCTTTTTCCACTGCGCCACCTCTCGCGAACGTCTGACAAACATCCGAGAGTATAACTGTCTTGAAAGAGCTTCTCAATTATCCGTTTGGACTCGGCATACAATTGTAAAACCCTTCCATTCGTTCCAAAAATGAAAATCTCACACAAAACGAATGGTTGTGAGAAGCTAGGCCGAGGGTCTCTATGGACCTGTTGCGTCAACTATTTATTTATTTTCCATACGCTTTAAATGTAACACGGTTGCCTTTAACAACAATATAACTATTATAGTCTTATGCGAACTAATGACTGCTAAATATCGTGCGAAAATTCGAAATTTGCAGAGTAGCTTCAGAATTCTGCACCGGCCACTCTGTTCAATTTAAATTTGACTCTTCCAAATTCATCATCTCATTCCTTTTCAAATTTCTGGTTCAACGCGTTCTTTTTCTTTTTGGTTTTATTTCATTTCGGTTAGCGAATTCTCTCGCAATGAGTGAATGTGACATAAATTGCTAATGTTCAACCATAAAGTAAGGGAACAGACCTATTTTCTTGACTCGATTTGTCGGGAAACTGAAAAAAATGTTCACGGGACCACTCTGCGCAAAAAAAAATTCATCTAGTCAGTCAGATGTCAGACTTACTAAACTCGAAATCCGAACGACCCATAATGTGTTGGCATTGGCTAGTTCCCATCTAGCGGAGAGTCAGTAATGAAATCTTTCTAGATGGTAGAGCATAACCAATTTTTTATACTTTTTCGGAAGTTTCCTTAAGTTTACTGAAGTAAGAATTATTCAGTTGGTTCACTGGTCATTACAGTAGCCAAAGTGTTAGTGCAAAAGCCTCCTGCGAACCTTATCCAAGTGACGAAGGTATTTTGCAATAAAAACGCCTTTGCTGCTGATCGATTGCTCTATATTAGGACCGCTTTAACGACTTTAAGATCGAATCTTACCAACAGAATCCTAAGCTACTCTTACTTAACCTAATAGCCTTGTCCAAGCGGATTATGTTGATGGTCCTCAAAAAGGATTTGTCATTCTACTAGATACCTATTTCATTATATCGCGGGACTTTGTTTGCCCTCTGTCTATGTAAGTACATAATATGCATTCACATTACGGCGCCAAAGTTATGGTCATTGCGTACCTAGAGGTTATTTCTTTACACACGACGTGCACATAAAATATTGTACATCTGCACTGATCAATTGAGTCGCTTTAACTAGGTGGTTTGTACGGAAGGAAACTTTTCTTTACATTTAATCGCAAACCGAACTTTTAAATTGCAATTGATAATATATAAAGACGCCTCTCGTTAAATGTCCAAGCTGCACGAACTATCAGTTTTGCACATAAAGAGTGAGTCTTTGCATCTTATTTAAGTATAAATTCGTAAATCGATAAGAAATCAAGTCGAAAACGTTTCTTTACATTCGCTGTTGAGATTCAAAATGTTCAAATGCGGTCGTGTCCGCTCAGAGCAATAAAACTGATTTAGAGAGGCGTTTTATAGCAAAGCCGAAAGAAGTTCCATGCGAAGAAGTTATCGAATGTTCATTTGGTTGTGTTTATGCCGTAAATTTTAGTATGCACTGGCCGATCTTCGCATAGGACATTTGCGGAAAAGGTTTATAGCAGTTTTATTGCCATGTTTATGAAGGATTTTTTATTCTTAAATTACAGGTAGAATGTGGTGGCGCCATCAAGAGCGAAAATCGTAAACTTGCAGTTGAAGTATCCCACAGCTAAGGCTGCATGTTCGAAGGACTAACATTATGAGTATAATACTGATAACCACTGGCCAGTTAACCACCACAGCTAACCGCACCATCATAAAAACACAAACTTATTATTCAACGATTTTCTCAGGAACTTACATTTGAAACTTTTGAACAGGTTATTATCGTATACGTGTAAAATGTTTTCATCCGTTCAATTCACACAAAAAACACTTTATTAGCATTATAACTTTCTTAGTAGATATAAATAGATAATACAATTCCTAGGTTTAAAAAAAAATCATTGCATGCACCATTCTGAATCTCTGGTGTGTGCGTTTTAAAGTAGTAAAACTACATCGTGGGAACAATTATTTACATGTACTGAGATAATACAAAGCCATAAACATTTAACATTTTATGAAAGATAAAATTGCTAACGAACTTAATTAAACGCCAACGGGCGGCTTCAAAGCTAAGGGGAAACACAGTTTTTCTCTTTTTCTCTTTTTCTCTTTTGCATTCATTCAATATGATATGACTAGGAAGTAGGAATACCAACATACAGTTGGTTATGGAAATTCAAACTTACCTATATTCGCTGTTAAGGAATCAATGTCTTTTGGCTTTCTTTTCCTTGGTCTCCCTTTTTGTCTCGGAGCTTGTGGAAGCCCAGAGATGACATGCGAAGCTGGCACATACAAACCGGCAGGAACAATTCTATTTGGATCATTAGGACTTGATGAGTCATTTGGTGGCGAACCAAATTGTGATACATATGAGCACGAATTAACTAGAGGTGTAGGTGCTGCTTGTGCATCTAAAGAAAGTCCGTAATGTAGTCTAAAGTGTTTCCGATTAGTAAACAGTAACTTATTTAGTAAAGATATACGTGTTGTATTTTTTGTTTTTTACCTGCAAAATATTACTGATTCCCTTATTCCGAATTGGTCGCCCTTATTTAATGGCGTATTGCACATGGCGCAGCTGAAGCAATTTACATGGAATACTAAGTTTCTCGCACGCATCACTAATTCAGACGAACTTATTGATGCTAAGCATCGGGAACATCTTCTGGTACCAAAGAGTCTGAAAAAGAATCCAACAAATATTTATATTAAATACACCTTCATAATGTTTCAGAATAAAAATATTTTGAATGCAGATATGGCCCAAAACCACCAAAAGCTTCGCAATGATTGGTATTTGGAAGTAGTTCATTTAAATATTCCATGCGAATTCCGCGGATAAAGCAAAGGCAAACGCGAAAAAGAAGAAATCAGAAATTACATCTATCAAATTGCATGAGTGTTCAAAAGTCGTCAAAATCAACAAAATTATAGGGTACCGCTAATAATGGCCCAATCGAAAATAATTTCGTGGGTGCGCGCTGCACAGAAGTCATTATCAATTGGATTGCAAATACAAGTTGGTTCTTTGGAATCGTGTTCGTGTGGAAATAACATAACATGAACAGAAGCCAAAATCAAGTCGAGTAATTACATAGAGAAGCATTAAGAGAATCGCCTTAAGAAAAATGCTAAGACATTTGTTATTACTTTTATTTTGTATTTAGTTCCTACCATCTACATCCGTTCTACCTACTTTCATAGTGTGTTGAATTCTTGTATTGACGACTTCTGTTCGGTTCATTTTGTGTCATGGTGTCAATGAACGCGATGGCGGCGTGTCGAAAAATCAAGGAATCTATCCAAGATTGAGGGTATAAGACCACCTATGGCCGTAGCTAAAAGGGTTATCTTGGAAAAAACTTCCCATATAGCAGCCACAAGATGGTCACAACTAGAAGGTAACAGGGTCTCAAAGGCACTGTGGCCCGTTTTAAATCGGAGGAAGTCTGAAGAATTAATCAATCTCAGTAGAACAAAGTTAAGATTAACGGTAGGAATACTCTCTGGACATTGCCTTCTAAGGAAGCATGCCATGAGACTGGGCTTAGCTAATACGGATATATGCGGTATTGTGAGGACCTACAAGTCACAGAACACATATCCCACCTTATATGTGAGTGTCAAGCAATTGCTCAGAGTAGAAGGAAGCACCTTGGCAGGTCCTTCTTTAATAACTTAGAGGAGGTTGGTTCCTCAAACAATACTGAGACCATAATTAAATTCTGTAGAGAAATTGATTGTTTGGGCTATTTGGTTTAGGTTTTTAACCGAAAAGGTTCCCTGGGGATGGCGATGGGCCCGCTATTGTGCCTGGTATTTTGTGACGATCTCACAACCCTCCTCAACCTAGCTTTTCCTAACCTATATCTAAGCTTTTGCTTATTTGATTCCATTTAAAACTTTAACAAACTAAACAAAAAGTGATAGCTAGGTAGGGGGAAAGCGGGAGACTTGAGACACTCCCAATAATTTACTTAAATTCCATTGAAATCCAATAAGTATAGGTGTATGCGATGCAGACAGTGACGCGTTAATTGTACACAAAAAGAATTCTAAATCATCCGCTGTCTCTGGTTGGTGAAAGATAAAATGTGTTTTCCAGTGCAAAAAGTGGGGAAATTTTTTTTCTTTTTTCTCTATAAAATTTATCTGTAACTCGGTAAGTAAATAAATTTGATGTCACCTAATAATATTGATATTCTACATTGTAAATAAAGGGTGATTTTTTAAGAGGTTTAGAACTTTTTTTAAAAAAAAAACACAAAAAATTCGAAAAAATGAATGAAATATTTATTTGAATCGATAGTTTGAACCTTGCAATTTAATGTTTAAAGATAATTTCATGCAAATGTTGACCGCGGCTGCGTCTCAGGTAGCCCATCCGCTGAGTCCAATTTTGGCATACTCTTTCACACATATCGGCCGGTATCTCACGAATGAATGCATGGATGTTGGCTTCCAGTGCGTCAATCGAAGCGGGCTTGTCCCTATACACATTAGCCTTGGCATACCCCCACAAAAAATAATCTAATGGTGTCAAATCGCACGATCTAGGCGGCCAATTGACCGGCCCGAAACGTGAAATTAACTGTTCACCAAACTCGCCTCGCAATTGCGCCATTGTTTCGCGTGCTGTGTGGCATGTGGCACCGTCTTGTTGAAACCACATATCATGCAAGTCAAGAACTTCCATTTCGGGCAAAAAAAAGTTTGTTATCATCGCTCGGTACAGTAACGCTGCGATTCGCATCGCATCTTTGAAGAAATATGGCCCAATAATGCCGCCGGCCCATAAACCGCACCAAACAGTGGCTTTTTCGGGATGCATTGGTAGCTGTTGCAATGCTTCTGGCTGATCTTCACTCCAAATGCGGCAATTTTGCTTATTTACGTACCCATTCAACCAAAAATGAGCCTCATCGCTGAACACAATTTTTCGATAAAAAAGCGGATCCTCGGCCAGCTTTCCAAGAGCCCATTCACCAAAAATTCGGCGTTGTGGTAGGTCGGCTGGCTTTAGTTCTTGCACCAGCTGTATCTTAAAAGGCTTTACGCCCAAATCCTTCCGCAAAATTTTCCACGTAGTGCTGTAACAAAGGCCTAACTGCTGGGAACGGCGCCGAATCGACATTTCGCGGTCTTCTGTCACACTAGCTGATACAGCCGCAATATTTTCTTCACTACGCACAGTACGTAAACGTGTTGGTGGTTTAATGTCCAACAAAGTAAATTTGGTGCGAAATTTGGTCACAATCTTCCGAATAGACTGCTCAGAAGGTCGAGAATGCCGATCATAAAATGGAAGCAGCGCGCGATGAACATTTCGAACCGAGCACGAATTTTGATAGTAAAATTCAATAATTTGCAAGCGTTGTTCATTTGTAAGACGATCCATGGTTAAATTGCAAACCAAACTGAAGCTGTTTGACAGTGACACAAGGTACTAAACACACGTCAGCTGTCAAAACCAGTGTTGCCAAAACCAAACCAGCTAAAAAATCACCCTTTATTAGCATAAAACCATTATTTAACAAAAATGATAAATAATAATTTGTTGAAAAATGTGAGCGGGAGACATGAGACAGTTTCTGAAGGGAGAGTTGATCAGTGCTAAATGAAATATATAGTATGAAGTTCAATGCCTAAATCATATGTTTTTTTTTAATATTAAATTTAGTCATTTATTTATTTTTGTTATGTTTTTGAAGTTTGGTTCCTTTTTTACCTTCATTTTTAAATACTTTTTTTTTTATTTATGTGCAATAAAACGTTATAATTCTAATTTTTATTATTATTATTTTTTTTTTCAAACACACAAAAGCATTAAAAATGAATTCTACTCACATTGGAACTGGATTAATTATTTGTTTTATTGTTTTGCTCGTAGAATTTGAGTATGTTGAAGTCTCCCCGAAAGGTTGTTCGTTGTCTCCCGGTCGAGAAACATTTGGCATTTGCCGAAAATTTCTTGTGTTTATTGTAAGTTTATGAGACTTTTCTTAAAATAGATACATGGAGCTATACAAAAATGCATTAAACAGGTGACTGTGATTGATAAACAAATTTATAAGCACGATATAACAAATAGTGGCTCAAGTATCCCTTTCCCCCTACTTTAAAAATGCTGTGGGAAAATATAAATTAATTGCTACTTTATCTTTGCCTAGCTGACTTATGGCACTTTTAGTTGAAGAAAAGAATTGAAAATAATCTAGAAGTCTTCATTCTATGTTTTCTATATTTCTTTGAACAAAAAGTGAACTTCCAGCTCAATTTTAAATACGACAGAAGAGTCCGGAATAAATCGTCCTAATTTCACCAACAGACACTTGCCAAATGTATGATTTTAATTGCAATATTTACATTTGGTCAGTAAAAAAATTTTTATAATTATACTGAAGAAGCAACAAAAGAACATCTCTCACACATTTATGATGTGCATGGTATCTACCTCTACTGCAAAAGTGCTCCAAGGAATTTCATTGTCAAACGCAAAATCGGTTACTCTTTTTTCATACTTTAATTTACTTTGGTTGTAATAACGCCCGGCGTGTATTACGCGGGCGCATGACATTGCATTATCACGAGACCTAAGGGACCAATACTTAATCCATTTGAAGTGGGATTGTCGAGCTATAAATTTGCTGAAAACAATAAAGAAAAAACACTTGTCAAACGTTTACAAAAAAAAAAAAAAAAAAAAACGAGCAAATGTAATTGTGATAAAATTGGCAATAACGCAATTAAAATAGGAATTCAGATGTTGTACCATTTCTTCAATTGTAGTGTGGAAATAATTATGCGAAAAAAGTGTCAAATGCGCGGGCGTTCCTTCATCTGGGATATTTTGTGCTAGACGTCTAGCGGGCAGTGCAACCCGGCTATTATCAGAAAGATCAAAAGTTTGGGAAATTTTGAGATTGGTAAGAAAACGGGACGTCCATCGGTAGCAAAAACCTCGTGATTGCCGGGTTTCAAAAATAATAATCAAAGAAAATCGGCTTCAAATAATTCGGCAATGACTTTCCAATGGAGAGAAGTAATTCAAAAAAGGAATTTGAACGACAAGTAGGTAAGTGGAAGATGAAAATATTGATTATAAACATTACAAGGTCTGTTAAACTTTTCAAAAAATAAGGCTACTCGATTTATTAAAAATACAGGTATCACTTTTGACACCTAAGCAGAAGAAGTCTCAAAAACTGGACTTTAGGTCAATGCCGGTCCGTTATTTGGAGTGATCAGTTTGGTATAAAATGAAACAGAACTGTGACAAGAACCATTTCGGACTCCTCCAGACTTTAGGGCCAAGATAACGAAAATATGGTAACCTTTTGGCTCCGATTATACCAAGATTCTTAGAAGTAGTAATCAAGGCCAAAGGTGATGTTACATAGTGGAAAAATAAATATAAAATCGAATAGGCTAACTATTTTGCACCGTAAAAAGTGTATACAAAGTTTGTTATTTTTGTAAGCTCACTCCATAATATTATTTCCATGAAGTCGCTTTCTTGATGGTGCAAAATCGATCATACGGTAGTATTTCGATTATATCAATACAACGGAAAGTGTTAAAAAATTGTAGTCCTTTCGAAATTCCCGGCACAGTACTCAAAACAAAACGCCGAAAGGTAATCAATCACCCCTATCGTGGAATACGGCGTATTTCAGATTCACTTCGGTAGAGACTTCCTTATCGACAGGTATTTTCATTCAAAGTTGGTTCGAAAATCAGCTGTTTTGCATTAAATGAGCAACTTAAAATATATTTTGCCGAAATCAAATTAAAAATAAATTTATAACGAAGGCTTAAATATTTAATTAGAGTACATTCACGTCTGGCGTTTTTTGAGGCGTTTCATTTAAGAAGACTCATTCCCTAACTTCCCGACAATGTACAACGTCGTCGGTTAGTAGTTCACATTCCACATACGATTCACACCAGCTGATATGCGCCCATGACAAATAAATGGCGGTATCAGTTTATGGTATTTATATTTTTGAAAGGAATTGTTAGTTGTATTCAAAAAATTAATAGTGTACCAATGTTTTGGAGAAGTGATGACGAAGATGACATAAGAAAACCTGGGGTTGAATTACCGCATCTGTGATCGAGTTATGCGTGATTGAATTTTTTGTTCTGCTTGTAAAATCCACAAAATTAAGTGACGTATGGCTCGCTCACGGATGCAGTAATTCGATCCCTGAGCTCATCGCATACGGAAACAGATAAGGACAAATTCCATTCCATTGGATCTGCCGGACACACAGTTAGCACAAGAACAAAAAATCATTTAAAAAAATCAAGTATTTTCAGATTCAATTCAGTTTCTGGTTGGTTATGTTTACCCTAGAAATTAATCTAATTTGGTCTAGTTGTAATATAAGAATACTTACATTTTCAGCCGTCGTTTACTACTTGTCGTTCGGTATCTTCTAAACGACAAATACCGTCGTTTTTCTTATCGTTTTGTGGCTGTTGACGCCTTACAGAATCGTACGTCAATAGGTTCCACATGACGTTCAGTGAAAAATGGCGTTCAACGACCCAAAAACACCCCTCGTAATGCCAAATTCAAATTGGCGTTTCTTAATCGTCGTAAAAGCCACTCGGAATTAGGGCGAATATCCTACGACAGTAAAATGCGTGCATATTAAGAGGAACTGCAAAGGACATAAAGTAACTTTCGGATTCGAAGCGAGTTTTCTCAGCACAATTATTATTCAAATTGTTTATAAAGTTTATTTATCTCTCAGATTTACTAAGTGCTTTCGTTTAAATAAAACAAAATTTTCATATGCTTTTGATGTTTTGAACTTACAAAAGTTTTAGAAAATCACAACGAAACCGCACAACAAACGATAGTATACGGAATGAAATAGCTGCGTATTGAAAATGTCAAAGTTTGTATGGGGAATTTCACTTCGATTGATTAAGTAATACAATCCTTTTCGTATGCCCATAGACGTCTCGCGTCTCCACTGTAGGTATCCGAAGTGGGCTCTTGTAATGCGGTTGCACTGTGAGCTATAATTGTTTATTATGGCAATAAGTTCCTCCACCCACCTCCATTTGTATCCTTAAGTGCGACTTTCGATCTGGTTTAGTCTTGCAAGCAATTATGTAATTTGTTTTGTCCTACCTTTCGAGTTTATTTTAGGTAAATTTTTTTGTGCCGCGTCCATTTGAATGTCTCTGCGTTTTTGATGGCTATTTTCCGATCGTCAATTTCAGTTTGTTCGATTTGTCCACTTTGGAACCGCATTTGTCCTCTCGTAAAAAGATATCTCAGACTAAAAGTCTCACTTCTGTAATTTCCTCAACATACCGAGTAAGTGTAGCTAGAAGCAAGTTATTTATTTAATCTTCATTTCCATATCCTGACTCATTTTTTTAGACGAGGTTAGTGAATAGCATTTTTTCGGACAGTTATACATCATGATAGCGTTGCTCCCTGGTTTGTTTGTCAGGCCTAGAAGTAATTCAAGACGTTATCGGTCTCCAAACTTCAATACAACTCCGACATTCATCAGCGAAACACGGCACGGGTTCTTTATGATCCATTTGTAGCATTCTCTTTTATTTTCCGTCACCTCTTTTATATTGTTTTTTATTGTCTTCCATAATAACTTTACGAAGGTATAGGTACTCTTCGTTCAACACGCTGTATATGTGTCTGATTTTGTCTTAAAAGATGACTCTTTTTCGCGGATGTCTAATGTCGCCCTAAGATGCGGGATTTTAAGCAGATTCTACTTACCTAAAAGCTAGCTTTTGATTTTTGTAACCATTCATTTTTGTTTCCCTTTCGAGTTATGTGAGGTACCTACAATTGCATTCCGCAGACTGAATTAAGAAGCTCGGATATTTGGCAGAATTTTGCGAGAGGTGAAGAGAGGAAACATAATTAATGTTTTTTGCATGGCGACTCGCTCAATGGTCAGTAGGTAGCATACGCAATACGCAGTAACGATAAAGTCTGCCATCATTTTGTGTATCATTTTTATAATTGTATTATGTAGGTCGTTGGGAAGTAGTTTTAACATTTGGTGGCTGGTAATTTCTAAATTAAAACGAGATAAACCCTCAACTTTAATCACGGAATGATGTTACACTTTTTAGTTCGTTCGTCTGAAGTGAATGTAGGTAAACCAAAGTACATTAACCCACTGAAACGATGCATTCCTCATTGGTAATAACATAAACTTATCCAAGAAAACGTTGCCCCTATCCTAACTGTCCTACGTTTTCTAAAATGCAGATAAAGATCGGGAATAAAAAAAATATCCGACTGCGATGCACCGTCGCACCTTCCTTTTCATTTCAACATTTGTCTTTTCAGGTGACATTTATTCAGAACCAGAACTGAACTCGACGACATTCTCTAATTGATAAAACTAAATCAAATACGAATAACTACTGCGCGCACAAAATAATAATAGTCTGCTAAAAAAAACAAGATATTAATATAAAATTGTATTCGTTGCTTGTTTTGTTGATTCCTTTCTCGATAGCATTCTTAACTTCAAACAAAATCTCCAGTCGAGATCGTAATTTTCACGATTGTACTAAAATTCCGAAAAGCAACGGACGGAGAAAAATGAATTATGATTATTACCATGTAAAAGAGCAAGCGAAATGTCAAAGAGACATGTTTAAATATATGATTATGTTTTTGTGGGCTCGAAATCTGATACGGTCACATGTTTATTATCTTTTTCTTAACCGATTTATCATAGAGTGCAGAAGGCAGTGCGTATTCTAGTGTGTTGTTCGTGTTTCTTTGCTCCTTCCTGTATTCATCACTTTTTATCTTGTAGATGCGGTGGGGAACACAACTGTATGAACAAATACTGATTTTATAGGCGTATATGTGTTCCTTTTCTTAAAAAAAAAAACCTTGTTTTGCTTTTCTAAAGTTCACGCCTTAATTGTTACGCGAAGATACAGATGTAACTGAGTATAAAATATTGCATCTTCAAATGTGGATTTATGAATCTACGTGCACATTCTTCTTCTGTATTTGCCAACGAATTTATTTGTTGTACCTATACGATTTTACGGCAAACTTTGTATTATTTATGGACACATGGGTGATTAGTTATATCTTAAGTTATATGTTGTTATTTGGAGTTAGTTGTATTTACTCCGATTTGAAGTTCGTGTTGGAACAGATATTCACAATGATGATTGTTGTCTAACATTAGAAATGGTAACATGAATTAATTGAATGTTCCCTCCAAAGTAGGTTTGTCGTTTTAATAATCATAATAAATAAACAATAGAAATTGTATTACTAGTGGCCTATTTCACCAAATTACAATTATAATTAAAAATTTACAAATTTGCTTACGAATTTTCTGTTTCACAAACTTCAAACTTATTACCAACAAATTTGTTACAAAGAGAAACAAATTAAGGGAAATTGTATTTATTATTTACAAATATAAAAATAAAAACTTTCACCGTTTATTATTCAGACAGTTTATTGTAAGTACTCTAACTGATAACTAAATGAATAAACAGAACAAAATTGGTATCGCCGGCGTAGTTCGCTATAAAACAAATGTTTTATTCAGCAAATTTTCTAATACAATAACATAATAATAATGTCAAAATTAGCAAGTGGCAGCAACATCTACGGTTTCTACCTAAGCACGTTTTATCCATTTATTCGTATCTCATTCGTGGTCGATAATTTTATTTCCTCTATACAGCAATCTTCACTTATATCACATTCGACGTTAAGACATTTTTAGGTTTGAAAAGCCTATTTATTATTAGTATTATTTCAAAATTTCTTGATACTACCCTTGCAAATTTTACGTACGAAATAAACATAATCTATCTATCTCAATAAATTAGTCTTCTAGTTTCTCCCGCAATTGCAATAAGAGATGTTATTTTTTTTGTTCTCTAGGTTTAAGTGTAAACAAATGCCACGGAAATGTGACACAAATTTTATTCTATCACATACTAGACACGGTTTGAGTGGTAAAAAAAACAGGACAATCGTATTAACACGTAACTGTTTTAAAAACAGATTACCTACTCCTCGACGCCCGGTTCACGTACGGTGTTTTGTGAGTGGAAATCAAGATGAAACTTCTTAAGTACACATTCCGTAAGGAAGGGTTTGCTGAAAAGAAGTGAAGAATCTATAAAATTTAAAAATTGAAGCTAAGTGAATAGATAAAACTACCTCACTAATTCGAACTACTCTACTTTTTTTTTTTTGCATGGGTACCTATCTTGTTTAACAAACACTTGCCGAAAGTATCCTAGTTCAAAAACCTTCGTGGTTCGAATAATATATATAAGATGTCCATGGTGAGCCTGAGCCATTTATGTTTATGTCTTAAAATATGTTCATTTATTCCAAAAATATTTCAAGTACAGTTTTTTCTTTGTTTCAGTTTAGCTATTTATCGGAGTAGAGTTTTCCAATTGGGGTGTTTTGCGTCTCCACTCGTCCATATGCATTTTATTTAGAGACGATTATAACTACGCTTCAACAGGACTTAATAAATATACAAATTTGTCAAAGTTCGTGTACTATCAATCAATACTGGGGCTAAATTGTAGTCGTAGTCTATTAGGAGAGTGTAGTAGATACTAAGTTATAGCACTCTAACTTCAAAACTTTTTTTTTATGAAATGACAGCAAGAAAAAAAAAAAACAAAATAAGAGTGACTACAACTTCCTAAAAAGGCAGCAATGGTAGGCCCGCGATTTGTTATTGGCTCTTAAATATTCAGATTTTCGATCATCAAAATCTTCAAAAGTATTTTTTGGGGTTTTATATTCTTTTGCATTTCTTTTCTGTACATTAAAAAAATATATGTACAATAAACAGTTCAAAATTTAAATTTTGCAATAGAAATGATAGATTGGAAATAGTTGAGAGTCCATGCCAAGAGATCTTTTTTTTTAATTTAATAGGTACCACGTAATAAAAATAATGTGAGTAGGCTATGTCGACTAACTAAAAACTCATTGTAACGTACTTAAATCATTTTAAAGTGAGCTATTGCCCCCGTGATTATAATTATATGAAGTAGTTATAACAACATTCACGAATTTACCATAAATGCGAAATTCCAACAAATTCCAACTTAGGGTTTTTTCACTGCGCCACCTCTCGCGAACGTCTGACAAACATCCGAGAGTATAACTGTCTTGAAAGAGCTTCTCAATTAGCCGTTTAGAATCGGCATAAAATTGTAGATCCCTTCCATTCGTTCCAAAAATGAAACTCACACAAAACGAATAGCTGTGAGAAGCTAGGCCTTGGGTCCCTCGGACCTGCTGCGCCAACTTATTATTATTATTATTTGATTTGGTGCGCTAGTATTGATACATGGAAATTCGTATTGATAAATGTCACGAAACTTCAAAAAAATTCCGCTGTCGCCAAGTTGGTGTCAGCGTTCATAGAATTTTATCCGTTAAATTTGAAATTATTCGTTAGGTGTTGATATTATTTTTTTGGGAATAAAATGTTTATGAAAAATGAACAATGTAGATTGGTTGAGGGAAAATAAAAACATTTTGAGAAATTTTTCTTCAGTTATTTAAGAAAAATGCACTCATAAAATCGAAGTTAATGATATTCCAGAGCTGCAAATACAAAACCATGTTTGTCCTAATATTTTATAGTATATAAAACATCTCATTTGGGTCGTTTTATTAACCAAACACATTATATTATTCGCCTTTCTAAAAAAAGATTTCGGAGCTGAACGATCGAAGAATACAACAGTGTTGACAAGTTATTAGGTGCGCTTATTTAAAATATTCTGTCCACATAAACTAACATTATATGAATGTGTGATGCATTCTACTGGTGCAGCTGAGATAAAATCGCACCGCTTAATACCAGATGTTTCCTCTGTTTTAAACAATTTAATTTTTCTGTTTAAGTTACAAACCTTTGCATTTTTGAGTTTCATTTTGAATGAAGTCACAACCCGATTAATGACAGATTATAGTTGCCAATTGAATGTGACTTTATCCGGGGTCAGTAGTAACATTTGAGTCCAAATATCCACAAAGTCAGCATTATTTATAAACCCAGCGTATAGACTCGAGTCTGTCTAAAATTACGCACCTTCTAAAACGCCCTTAATCAGAAAAATTAAGTAAATTTGTGTCTGACACAAATGTCGTTTGGTTGTGTTAATTTGTAAACAAAATCAAATAGATAATTAGAATTCCCATTTTGGTTTGTTCATTTCGCTTACAAATGCAAAAATTATAAAGTTTGAACTTTGCTGCATTATTTCTTCAACTTCAGATCTCGATTTCAGCAGCAAAAAGTAACAGATTTCAGTGTTTTCTGTAATAGTTCGAAATCCTTACATGTTTCGACACAAACTTCCTTTAGCAAATTTAGCGCGGAAAAAACTTGTACCTATATAACACTTTCAGGAAAGTCATGTAGAAGCTGCGTAAATATTTACGTGATGTTTATCTAAAGAACACCGTGGAGGCGTCGTAAGAGAATAGACATGTGGCTGCAAAGAGTGCAAAGAAGACGCCTGCATGAATCTAAAAAAAAAATTGGTCATTTCTGTGACCGGTTTGTGGCATTATTTCGTAGGGCTCTGATCCTTTATGCATGACCTGAAACAGAAAGCTCTCCCTCAGTTGACCAATACTCATTGTTTGTATTCATATTTTCTACATGTAGTCATGTAATTGTACTTAAAGAAAAGATACCAAAAGAAATCACTTTACGAAATAAAACAGTAAATTATAACAATTTCTTATTCGCTATTTTGAATATTGGTTAAGGAGAAATATTGCATTTTTCTCAGTTAACCAATGACACGCGAAACCAAGTGAGAAACTAGAAATACTTACATAGGAACCTAAACCTTTACATTAACCCAGATATTTTTAACGTCTCCAAAGGTTTAGGTGGCTATATGATATGATTAAAATTATAGTCCGTATTGATGGTGTTCTCTTACGTCATGATTTATAATAATAAATAATAATAAAAGAGTACCTAGTTAAGTTCACTGCTATCTTGCGCCACCTAATAACTTATTATAAAGGCCTGTGCACACTTTGCAGAAACTCCTAGCGTTATAACGCTCCTGATCTATGCCCCTCAAAATAAGTAAAATCTTTCAAGGTGGTAACAATTTGATCACACACTGTAGGTACTCGTAGATTCCGAAAACTGATCTATGTTTACCGTAGTGGTCATTCTACGGCGGCAAAAATCATCTCCAGGGATTCCTAACCTCCAGCTAAGACTTCCTATCGGAAAACTCTGCTAAAATGAACGATCACCTGCAAACGTATACAGCTTCACTCACTTACCAAAAACACAATTACTAACCCAGTTGTCCAGTTAACAATTGAATTACCTATTCCTTAATTTAGTGACAGTTTGCTCCATAAGACGAGATGTACCTGTCTCGCTTTTAAAATAATAATTCAGCTCATTAGGTATTTATCAATCCTCTGTAACAATGTTTTTGCATTCATGAAATGTAAATATGCAGTTACATATTTCTTAAAGTCCAAGGATAGACCATATACTTTTTAGGGGAAGGTATCCCTTACAGAATCTATATTTCTTCGGGACCAGTGTTGTAGAAATGGCAAGGCATAAGGGCTCTCCAAAGATGGGATTATTATTCCTAGTTGTCATGTCGCTAGGTAGGGGTATTTGCTGTTTATATCAAGAGCGTCCGCAACCCCGAACAAAATGGATTAAAAGCATGAGAACGTTTTTTCTGAGCAGAATCCCTGAATGCAATTGCATTAAATGTTATTCAATTCTACTATCTCCCGCAGAGATAATTCATAGTTGCTAGGTTTTTAAAATACAACAAACATGTTATTAGGAGTTGGAAGTGAAACATATACATACATATACCTACTATACCTATCTGTGGGTATAAGATCTGTTTGCCTGGCAATTCTTTGAGTGTACATAATCTAGCGTTGTATTTATTTGTGTACTTACATAAATATAGCTTACGCAAAAAATTCTTTTACAAATCAAGTCATTCTTAGCCACTATTCTATACCACAATTAAATGAAACACAAAAAATAAAAAAAGGGAGCTGCATTTGTATGAACACGTGTAGAGGGGTGAAATACTTCACATTTCACAACACTACAAAATATCAATGTGGCGTCTAACAGCGGGATGTCCGGAAACATATGTGGGAACACAGCAGGAATCATGTTTGCATCCTTTTGACACCGAAGTGTGTGATTTTACCAGTCATTGTTCTCTTGTTTCCACACTAAACAGAGATACCCAACCAAAGTCCGCCCGAATGGGTCGTATCTAAGGTTTTTATTCTTATTTAATGTGCTGTGATATTGCCTTATAGATATAGAAACAAAGTCGCATGCATTCTGGTTACAACACACACAATATCGATCGATTGATCGATTTATATACGGTATTTAATTATACCCACATTACAACAGTATGTTTGTACTGTTCGCGCTAGTGAGACCAATTGTAAAAATGTCTACATTAGTTCTCAATTAGATAAACATTTTTGTAGATAAGTATTTATAGCAGTGCCTCTATACTTTTTAATCATTTCTTCAAGCAAAACACGTTAGAAGTAGGTATGCCGTATACCTGTATACACCAATATATGTATTTACCTAATTTGCTTCCATGACCAATTTATAAGAGCGGCCATCTGAAAACGGTTACTTAGTATACGTATTAAGCAAACAATTTATGGTAGCAAACAAAAGTTGGCAAATGAGGACACGCAATTAAACACACTTTTTTCAATCGAATACAACAAGTGGACAGCGGCAAATAACTCCGAAATAAATCAAACCATAAACTACACACATTTGATTTTTATTTTTAAATAAGTCTTGCTGTTTCTACATTCTGCATACATGCATTAACTGTTTATTTTATTATTTGTGTCGATTCAGATGGCGTATTGTGAGTATCCGTCTTGACGCTAATCGATTTTATATTACAGCTTAACTTTAAAGCGTAGCTTAGAGCGCTTATTAAAAAATCTGGAAATTGGTGATTGTCTGAATTGGCAATAAGTGGTAGTGATGTTTTCGTAGAGCAATTTAAAAACATAATATAGGTAATTGAATAAAAATTTCTTATCAAATGTAAAGAAAACATGAGTTTGTCAGTTAACTATAATATGTTTGAAAGGATCGCACGGTCAGGCGGATATCTCGTAGTACATGCAAAAAGTAAACTTAAAAACTTAGTGTTTCCTTTTTGGATGACTATTCAATATATAGTTTTCCCAAATCTTTGTGTTTGAATGCGGCCTGGGAGTTTTAAGACATTTCGAGCTATTTTTTCCATGTTCCTACATCTTTGAACCAGTATACTCCACAGCGAAAGGGATGTTCCAACCCCATCTAAAAAATCACAATAAATAAAGTTCGTCTTCAGTAAAGTAATCCAAGTTTTAGGAAGACATTTCGGCACCATTAGCGAAATTTCGAAATCTGCTTTACAAGATCCATCAAAGTAGAGGACAAAGTAAACGGCCCAGTTGACTGTAACAAAACCGAACTCATTTTGGTTACTAGCAGAGACAGGATACCAAAATAGGAAGCACCACAATAAGACTCCTTGGTCCTAATCACTCAACCGGCTGACTTTGATTGGCCTAGATTGGTCACATAAACAGCTTTCTTAGTTGGCGTTTATGGAAGGATAGCCGACGAATCTAGTCATCTGTCATCTGTGAAAAAGGGAAATGAAAATCTTTCCACCGTTTCAACGCAATTTCTACAAAAATGTGAAACCAAACTTCAAAAATGTTCATATGAATAATTTTTGTTCACGTCCTCACCTGCAAGTGAATGTTTTGAGTGAATGTTAGGATTTTAATACCGAGTGAATCGAAAAAAAATTAAAGCAATGTGTGAAAGCGAATGTGAAAACGATTTATTCGATTCACTCTTTCACAAAACCAAAATGACCCCCAGACAAATCTACTCGACTTAAGATTCGGCTGAAGCGCCGAATATTATTATTCGGCGGCCGTGATAAGTTCTGACCGCTTTCGGAAGCTGACATTATTTATGAGGAGAAGCGCAATTATTTGATACCAATGACCACAATGCAAATGCATTTTCGGTAATCGCAAGTGGAAACCAGTGCTGTCGTTTTATTAATTTTGTGGGTGCTTATTTTTTCATAATATTGTGGTATAGTTGACCACGGATATAAGAAACTATCATATAAGAAAAACTCGCATGTGAAAACACGGAGATTTTTTACTATAATGCACATTTACAAAAGTTTTCATATAAGAAACTCGCTTAAAAGAAACACTTGGGTATAAGAAACGTATCTATTTTTATTCACACAATTTGTTATTATATTGAAATCATTATAAATACATATAAGAAACATAATTTTTTCCTTTGTTGAGCTGGATTTCAGTTAAACAGCTCAACTATGCATGTAAACGAATTACGATATGATTCGAACACACCCTTCAATGAAAATGACAGCTGTTCTACTGTCAGTAGAAAAAGATCTCCAAATCGTCCTACATACACTCTTCGTGTTGACACTCCTATATCAGTTGTTTTTATGTAAGAAATTTTGTTTCTTATATCAGTAGTTTTCGTATAAGAAACTTTGTTTCTTACAAACGTCGTTTTCATATAAGAACAACTCGGATATAAGAAACAAATCTCGTTGTTTTCTTTATGTTTCTTATTATGATAAATATGCCCTACGTATGTTATAATAGCCCTCAAATATTTTTGCCCACGAATATTCAGTATTCTTTCATTAAGCCACGCATGTGTAACACAAAAATAAACATATATTATAAAGGTACATCAAAATTGTTATTTTAGTATTTAAAATCTATTAAGGTAGTGGGGAATGAAAACAACTTTCTTATCATTTTTGTTGGTAGCAAACAATTGCGCTTCTCCTCATAAATAATGTCAGCTTCCGAAAGCGGTCAGAACTTATCACGGCCGACGAATAATAATTTTCGGCGCTTCAGCCTACTACTGCTATTATATATAGTAGAGACGACAGCATTGGTGGAAACACAGGTTTGGAAATATTGTTAAACCTACAACACTCAAAAAAAAAAAATTAAGCGAGGAATATTGCTTTTAGCTATTATTTTTGATAACAAGAATCAAGACATTCAGCGCAAGAATAGTATACTATTAACTATTTTCTTACATCATTTTCAACACTTGCATTCTTAAATTACAAAATTTGATAATTGGATTGATTTTAACCAAAATTGTTGGCATCACATTTTTTCTTAGTGGATGGTTCACTGACGTCTGTATGTGTAAAAATTTGCAAATGGTGGAAACTGGTCCTAACCTAACCCATCCCATAGCTCATTTTAGGAAACCGTCTGACAGTCATCCGACGGTAAAGTGTTGTTTATTTTTTAAATTACTTTGCATTCTTTTCAAAGAGTTCCACAAATTTAGAAATTATTTTTTTGACATTTATTTCAGTATTGTTTGACAAAGAGTACAAAGAACGGTTTCGTATAGTTCATACTAGTTTTGAAAATCGAAACAAATCGTAACGACGGAGAGGGTAATTTCGTTCAACAGGTTTATTACAACGCAAAACTGTCATTTCAAGAGTGCATTTTCTTGCAGTAATATGAACGACATACTACGCATGATGACTCGCTTAACGAACATTTCGAAGTGATTCTTCTTTCCCAAATACGATCGAACAAATAAGCGACAGGAAACGGGAAATCGTAGCGCACGCGGTAAGGTCCAATGAGACATAGGAACGTGGTGGGGCACTAACTCAGACGGCATGAGTCAAGCATGATCGATAAAGGGGGCGTTTTAGGTGAGTGTTTTAAAATACATCTAATACAGCAGGCTGTGCGTCCTCATTTTGACTATTCATCGAGCTCAATGTATTTTCATTGCTATGGCCTAGCTTCCCAGACTGGCCGACATTCCAAGCGTAGAACTAGCATATCTGCAGCGTAGGTCTCCTTCCCTGAGTAGATAAAGAATTTAAAAGAAAAAAAGTAGGAGGGAAAAGTTACATGCATATAGGAGGAAACGGCTACCTGCTAAACATATTTAAGAGTCGTTAGTGCACAAAGTATTTAAAAATGTACGACCACCTTTTATAAGCGAACATTTATTGAGAAGTGAAATTTTTTTCACATTGTATAGTGTGTGTAGCGGCTGTCCGCGAGTGTATAAATATCTACATGCTCACCTACCTATCTCTACTATAAAAGTAAAATTATAGCCATGTTTCTGAATCTTTGATTGCTCCACAAGAAGTCTAAAATTAAGATCGCTCCTGATAAGGTTTCACCACATTTACGAATTAAAGGCATCTTTTTATTTTATCGGAGATAACAATCCCAATAAAAGAGACCCCATGTTCATTTATTATGACTGTATACTTCTGAATACATTTTACTGCTTATCGTTGTTTCCTTTCATATTGACTTCCTTCATGTTTTCACCTGAGCTCTTCCGCAGTTCAAATGCATGTTTATCACACATCTCTTGAGGACACATTATTTCACCAGCAGCGATAGAGATGTCTTTAGGTGGTAGCCGTGCCTCTTGGTGGTGAAGATATTTGTTATTTTAAATATAATGCGGATTTTTTTTTTTTTTCCTTTGTGACTTTAATAGTCATCACAGTGGCCAGTGTGTGTCGCTAGAATAAAACCTAATATATTTATATGATTTTATAGGTAACTACGTACACACAGCTACATTATTCGGTGACTAGTTATAATGTTTTATGTACCTATCATGGTTTGTTGTGGATTTGGTGAAACCGAATGGAATTATTATAAAGGCGATTACAATAAACACTTTTTAATTATAGTCGGAAGACTTTCATTGGTAGCACTGCGCGAACAGATATCACTTCTGAAAGCATGAATCTGTGTTTTTAACTTTCTTTACTTTAGTTATTGTGGCATTCATTCATTCAATATGGTGAAGCCCATTGAATGCGTGAAAAAAAAACCCAAGAAAATACCTTACGCTCATCTTATAGGTACATACATTCAATACATTCAATTAATTGCTATTGACGTCAAATTTAATCCCCAAAGCGGTCGATCAACTTGATTTCTTTATTAAGCTATCGATGGCCATGCACATGCCTCAAACAGCAGGTGAATAGATGTTTTGTACCAAATCTTTAAATAGGTAGGTACCATCAGTGTCTCCTACACAGCTACTGGTATTGTATTTGTCGAAATTCGTGTGCGTTTGTATTTTATTCATAAAACCCAAGCGAATTGCGTAGAAATCTGTATAGCTACCTGGCTACTATTGGACAAGATACTTGACCTTGTGTGTCCACCCGAAATACCTTATCAATGTCTTATTTTATCTACCCGAGTACACTTTCGTTTAGTACATACCTAAAATATTCGCACAGAAAACACAAATAATATCTATGAATTAAATTTTAGTAGACACTCGTCAAATGCTAAGACTTTAAAGTATTCGTATAAAAATTCTTCTTTTAAATATGACACTTGTATAATTAAAATTAATAACTGCAACACATAAAAGAGCCCGGTGTAGAATTTATGCTGCCTGGAATTGAGTTTCACGCTTGACATAGGGTAGTGGCGTACGAATACCCAACCATCTATCATCATGCACATGCGGTATATCATCCGTACGACTACGGCTCCTTTTTCAAGTAACCACATCTAATTTTGAAATCAGAGCCGAGTCAAAGAATGTTTTAACATGTTAGGGGGAAGAAATTTCTTTGGTAATGATATCTGTGTATGAGTTGTGAAGTGGCTTCCAGTTTTTGAACTTTCTGTTGGGAAACCACTGAGATGTTGGGTGTTGAGTTTTTTCCTTGCAGACTCATTGTTTCTCTTTTTGCAGTGCTGACTTTTGAATAGTGAATTTGTTGTAATTTAGTTGATTTTATTCTTTCTTTTGGGGCATCCTTTTTTTCGATCCGTGTTAGAACTGTTAAAGTTATATTTTTAAGGGTAGTTGGGACAAGAGAAATAAAATATTGTTTGGGGCAGGCGCAGTGGCTCATTGGAATCTAGAAAGAGGAGGACATTTTTCGAAACACGTTCTTCCACGTCACTTCTAACCAACCCAATTATTTAAAAAAAAATGAACTATTTTTCAATCATATCTAAGGGGTGTTTGTCAAAGAAAATCAGCTGTCATACTTAGTTCTCTTTTCTAGATTTATGATCTAACTGACGCATGGACAACGCTACCAAAGCAGGATTTACCGTGGAAATCAGTCGCCGATTTACTGATTGGGGCTGTGCAGCAATTATATGTCAACGCGTTATTTTATATTTTAGTTTAAACACTTTGGATGGCGCGTATTCTCTAATATAAGGTAAAAAGAAAATATCTTAAAAAAACAACAATTGATCTACTGTGCGTTTTATTCGTGTTATAAGGCCAGAAGAGTATTGACCTAATTTCGACGTCCAAAATATCGTGAGAAACAGCCGCGAAATTCTTTAAAATCGATTTTTATTTTTTTACAATTTCAAATTCTATTCAATGCTATCCCCATTTACTGTATTGTCGTATTTTCAAATTTCTGAATTTACACTTTATTTGCGAAAAATGCGATTGTCAAAAATATAGGAACCTCGTCAGCCCACTCCTGTTCTATGGCATAGAATCATGGACTTTAGAAAAGGCGTATGAAGATCTCTTTGGTCGTTTCGAACGCAATATTTCCCAAACTGTATAGCGGCATTGACCTGGTCAGAAAAGTACGCTTCAGTCTTTTAAGATGCCTAGAACGTGCAGAGCGAATGGACACCAACGCTCCGGCCCGAAGAGCGGAGAGAAGTCGACTCGATTGCAGAGGGCAGAGACCATAGAGTAAGAACCAGGGATGGAGAAGTCGATACAATTGTATCGAATTCGATACAAATGAGTGCTCGAGTACAAAAGTACAATTGGCCTTAATTCAATACAATTTGTCTATCTGTAAATTTCAAATTCTCTTGCAATTCGTATTTTTCCAAAAATAGGCAATCAAATTTATTAACGAACTATTTGTTATAAGTTTAACACAAAGCATTGACTGGAATCTACTTTTCATAAGAAGCTTATCCTGTTATGAGTTTCAAGCTCAAGTACGTATGACACTAATGTCGTTTTCCATTGGGACCTCCAGAAATCTTTTTCAGATCTCAGATTTTACGCTGCACATGGAACGCGCAATGAAATTGATCTCCTTTTAAAAATGTATTAGTGCGTTATTTGGCAGCAATATCAGCTGTTCAAATTGCATTTGTTTTTTGCAAAAACAACAAATGGATATCGACTTCAAAAATGTTTTCCCTGTTGAAGATACAAATTTAGTATTTTCGGTGATTCGTGGTCTTCCGATGACGAGGAAGACTATGAAGATATTTATTCCTCCAAAATTATATCCATGGATATTTATGTATTTCGTTATTTTGGTTTTCACGAAACTTTGCGCATTTGGCTTGAAATCAAACTTCTTAAAATTACGTAAAGCAGCTGTGCCAAGCATATTGGTATTGTGGCAGTATGTGTGGATCTGAAAAAATATCGAGATCTGCAAAAAGTGCTCCGAATCGAAAAAAGACTTTTAAAATGAAACAATATCAGTACAAAATTCCCGATAGGAGGTGTACGCACAACTCACTTATTACTGTATAGATATAAAAATAAAATTCACAAAAAATGTGTACAAATAATATTTTTCAGCTGCTGGTAGTTTTTTACATTTACATTTAAAGATAACATTTTGAAAATAAATTCGTTTGAAAATTTGTGTTTCCTGTGGAAACAATTGCTATCCCTTTCGTAATACACTTTAAGGGCCATTTTATTCACTATCGTTCAACTTGACGCAAGTTGAAAATTGCTTTTATTCACCACTTTAATTCTCCTCAGTTGAAATTCAAAAGTTGGCGTACTTCCTGTTTCAAACAGATGACACCAAAAATATGACAGTTCAACTTTAGATTTGAATTTCGGCCGTCATTTTCGTCATAGACAAAGCATACTTTATGATTTTCGTTTAATGGAGTAGATAAACATATAAAATTTTAATTTATTGGAGGGAATTTCGCTCTTGCGAAAAAGTAACTACAGGGTCTGGTTCTTTTACAATTTATTGCTAATAGTTTTTGAATACAGCATCAGTCCAGTGACAGCCTCTTAATTGACCAAAGCAATTTTCCTGTGTTTTTCATCACTTTTTCGAACTGAGCTCGTCTACTGTCTGAGGCTTGCTGGCGTACAATTTACGTTTCAAATAACCGCACGTCTAGGGAATTTTCGTTGCAGAAATGGCATTGTTTGATTTGCAGTGTAGCATGGCGCACCGTCTTGTTTAAACCAGTAACCGTGCAGTCCTTTTTCATACATTTGGGGGAGACATAATGAGCCAACATGAACCAATATCGATTCCATCGACGGTTTCGTCTTCTCTGAAGACAAATGGCGACATTTTTGACAGTATGAACGTTGAGTTATCACAACTGAACTACTGTTTTCAATGTACGTCCTACTATATCTAAGTAAACACAATTCGAATTTGAAATTTGAAATATACCTATACCCTGATTTGAATTATAACTTAAGCTACTATCAGACGGTTTGTGTATACGCAAAATTTTGTGAATAAATTTATGTATAATGTGCACAAACCGTCTGAACCGCAAATCATACAAATCGAATTTGTATATATCTACAAACCGTCTGATAGTACCTTAAGTATTTTAGAAATAACTTAATATTTCATTGATAATTGATAGTAGGTATAGTCTGCCAAAGCTGTCACGTAATCTGCAAACAGGGATATCTATGTTTATAATATAATTTATTTAGGTTTAAGCATTGCGATCCATAGATAACCTATTGCTGAAGTTAAAAAGAAAAAAAGATCCACCTCAATACTCGAACAGAACCTCATTTCCCTCCAGGATAAAAGCCTGTATCTTCTATTAATTTTCTCAATGCTTAAAGAAATATTATTTTCAAGATTCAAATTCGCACAGGACACGAGTTTGAGAGATAAATGTTGTACAATGTACATTTTACAATGTAAATGGGATTGAGCGAGAAAATGTGTGAAATAGGAGTAGGAAATAAGTCCTCCCACAAATTTATGCCGCATCCCAGCGGCTGAAGTAAAACGGTTTCTTAGCTTTAATTCATTGCAATGGACGTCTTATCGTGTTTAGTTTTCTCATATGCTGTTTAGCCCAAAATATGATGTAGACAAATTGTGACAAATACCCATTAATTGAAACAAAGATCAAAATCATAAGTATTAACAAAATTACGGTATATGATAGCAGCTATGTTAGAAAGGCTTAACGATAACCTGTAACTGCGTTAAGTTCCTCGTACCTCGAACTATACATAGGTATTCCACACACACTATATCTCACGAGGACGTTCCCACATGGTCGACGTATCCCATCCGTTTCAGAAGAAATTGTGCTTTCAATTTACATTTCAATTTCCTCACTTTGGCTATATATTTTAAGTATATTATTATGAAAGGCAGTAGTAAAACATAAGAAGCAAACGTTTTCGATACCCGTTTCACATAAATCAAGTTGTAGATAAATGTAAGACTGCTGCACAAAAAATACAAGTAGACGAACAAGCATCATTTCCAGTTTGCGTTTTTAATTAGCTCCCCGTCTCAAAGTATCTCCGACAAAATTCGTCTGCGTGTAGGTATCGTATACCCTGGCGTACATACATAACATATTTACATTTTCCCAGTTCCTTTTTTTGTGGTTTAAATGAACTTTTCGAGCAGGAATAACAATTTTCGTATTTCTATCTGTGCCACCTTTCTCTTCATAACAGACACTAAACATCACATCAATTATCTTCTGTACTCCGCAATGAACTTCTAACATAAATTTACACGACACAATGTCATATGTGACATACCGAGCATAAATCATTGGCTGTGGCACTCTCTGATCATAGTATGTACGTATACGCGCTTATAGTTATATTTAGTAAAGAATTCTGTCCTTCGACCCATATGTCTTGGAGGGCATAACGAAAATGACTAAAGGAAATCCATTCACCAAATATGTATGTATTTACGTTGCGGATGTACGAGTATATGCACCTACATAATATCCGTACTATTCGTATGTTAGATAAAGCGCACTCTGTTTATTTTCAAAAGAAGAAGTACACATTTAAAATGCCAAATGACCCCTATTGTGTGTGTGTGTGTGTGTGTTTTTTTTTTTAATTGCAATAAACAATGGTAATTTCAGACAATTATACATACTGGAATAAAATATTGCATTTATATAGCGTGTCCAGAATGCATTTTTAAATCAATTGTATTATGAGGCAAGCGCGCCAAATAGTAGATTCCCAACTTTGTCTTAGATCTTTCGTTTCAGAGTTGCGTGTCTAAAAACTATTTTCTGTGCTTCGTAGACTTGAACATTGCAAACATTATGCATGTATTCTTGCGAAGCAAAGCAAAAACCAAGAGGAGAAGTGTAATTAGTACGACATGTTGAGGGAATTTCTTGGCACTACGGCGCGTTTTAATCAGAAAGAAATACAAGAATTAAACAGGCGATGCAGATGGAGCTGCCATGCAATAGATTTTTCTTTCAGATACGTAGCATATCTGGTCAACTGTGATAATACATAATATCCGAAAATGTTATTCAAAACTCACCTATAATAATCACTTTTGCAATAAATATTGCCATCTTTCGAAAAACACGACGACTCCCCTTCCAATGGTTGTTGGCATGTACAGCATTGAAGACAACCGGCATGCCATCGCTTTTCAACAGCAGAGAGGTAGAATCGGTCCTAACAATATTCCCAGTTAAAGATATGAAGTTTTATTTTGAGCTAATGCTGTAATTTCGTTAAAAAACATAAAAGTACATAATGCTAGGCTGCATTACCTGAATGAAACGGCCGCATCCAGCACAGTCTTCAGGGCCGGGTAGTGTGGTCTCACTGGAAGACTCTGGACTGCTGGGTGGGCCATAGGGCTCAGTTTTCAGCGATACTCCGGATATTTGGTCATCACTTCCTTCTGGACAGTCTAATCTCGCGCTTACGGAATACTTTATCAGGGATTCATCAAAAGGAGCCCTCTCAGGTGCGTCATAGCTGAAACGATTTCAAATGTAAGCAAATTCAGGAATCAATATGTCGATGGGGATTACCTTCTAAACGATTCGTTGTATATTGGTCCGGGTTCGAAAGATTTTGTGCTATGATCGCACGTTCCAGGACAAGAGGAACAGGAACGATATAATATGTGATTATTGTTCGATGCACCACATTGACGGCTGATGTGCGTTCCCGGTGGTGTCGGGCTTCTTTCCCGTGCCGGCCCTAAGAACCTTGCGCTCTGCTGCTGCAATAGTTCAGTTTAAAGTTTGATTTTAATGCAAAATCTAATTAAAAATTAATTATGGTTGAGATGTATACTTGATTTTATTTCTTTTTTTCTTTTTCTTTTCACTACATACATATTCGAAAATCGAAAACGCTTCTACGAAATTATTTCGTAGCGCAGTTCTGCTGCCTTAAGGGTAGACTGTAGAGGTCTGATGTGATTTTTGTTTGCAACAAATATTTTCGCAGAAATTGTGAACGTAAATAAAATTAAAGTGTTGGTCTCGTGATGGTTCTTGACACTATTTTCGTATAATGTCTGGTATAGCATTTTACATTTACTTGTTTAATTAGTTTTGAAAGACGGGCCGAGCCATGCCCAACATATGGATAAATATGTTGCGTATAGATCAGCTGCTGCTCAAAAAACGGCAACGGAAAAGTAAATTTTTTGTGCATATGGCACTGGAGACAACTATATAGGCTACAAAAATGTACGTGATCATTTTTGACCGCTACAGAGTTTTGAAATAGTTGTTTCGATGAATCAATTTAAAGGTCAGCTCAGCGGTCAAGTATGGTGGGCATTCGATTTGTTTTCGTTTTTGTTTACTGCTTGTTCGGTAAGCAGTACTGCTATGCGATGACGGCGACAGTATAATTGGATAATTTGAACTTTAAATGCAATTTTTTAATGCTTGTAGTTTAACGCTCATTCACATATGGTGAAAACTTATCTATTGCTACCTTCTGGAGGCGTTTTATCAACATATACATATGTATACAGGGTGCGTCATCTTTTATGTCAGTTTATAAACATTGAATAACTTTGACATTTATCAGTCGATTGACTTGAGAAGACATTGTTTTTGAAACGTACAATTTTAACCATGAATCTCTCAAATAAATTCTAAAGGACCCAACTAAATAAAAAATACCTCATTATGGAAATGGGTTTTTCTTTCTAAAATTATTTAATATTTCCACACCGATGGTGTGAAGGCGCATCCGTAATTATCTAACGCTGTATGGTGTAATTAAGTAGCCTATGCAGTTTGGTTTCGATTGTCTTCAACTCCTACACGAAAATGTACACCTGATTTGGGTGCCAGCACACAGTGGATATGAATGCGATGAAATAGCAGACGAACTAGTGAGAGCAAAATCTATATCTCAATTCATGATGTCAATACCTCTCTGTGGGCTACCAATAAACACAATGAAAAGGAGTTTCAAAACCTTGCTAGGGGAATCAAGCTCCATTTCCGGACGGATACGGAAGGAAACAGACAAGCTATAAACTTTACGGCAAATAATTCCCACAAACTATTCAAATTCAGTAGAGGCCAGATTCAACTGGTCACAGGTTTCCTCACCGGGCACTGCCGTGTCAAAAAAAACACCCGATGAACATGGCTATAACAGGACAATAGCTGCAGACTGTGCAACGAAGACAGAACATCTATGATGTGACTGCAACTGTTTATCCAAAATAAGTCAACGTTTCCTAGGTAAATTTTACTTCGCAGCCCATATAGCTGCCAGCCCACCCAAAGAGTTAGCCACTTTTATAACAGACTGCCGCAGTACTCTGGGATACACTATACCACCTCCCCACGCAATCTTATCTTATATAATGTAGCAGTATCCACTACCTATGTATGAACATATGTAGTTCAATACAGGGACAAAAGAGCACATCTATATAAGGAAGATTTGTTTATTAGAACTTCTGAAGGCAGTCAAAATAAGTTGTACTACCTCGACGGTGTGGTGTAATACTCCTAACAAATCCGATGTTTCTGAATTTAACATGGCGAACTTTTAAAGCTTGCAAGTAGGTACAATAAAGTGTTTTTTTAATTGTAATTGGTGTCTCAATTGCATCGAAAGTTATAGAGTGGTGGTAAGGGTCAAACAAAGCCCACACCATTAGGTTCTCAATATCTCGAACAAAACAGCAAAACAGTAACAAACTCAGTCACGTATTACTCGATCACGGATGCGGTAATTCAACCCTAGGAGTTTTAACAATTGAGGAGTAACTTCAAAAAATTGTAGTATAATTATTTCCAAAATTATGTAAAATGTTTCATTGGGTCGATCTTAGGCCCTAGTTTTAGCCACACGTAAAATGCAGCCGAAAAAGTTGGAACAGTGGGAAAATGAGTATTTCTACGTTAAGGCGGTCATAGCAAAAATTCTGTCAGAAAAATGTTTCCCTACGAACAGTAAAGAAATGAAATATTTCAGTGGAATGATTTGTTTTTTTTTTGTTTTTTGTTTGTGGAATTGACTGAGAAGTAGATCGGAAAAAGTTTTTCGTACGGAAAATGAATAAACTATTTTTATACCTAAAGATTATTTTTTTATTTTTTTTTTCTGATGAACTAACTTTATAATTCACTAGCTGACCCGGCGAACTTCGTTCCGCCCAAATTCGTAATTGTAATGAAAATAATAATTCCGAGCGTGCGCAATTCATTTGCTACTTTATTTAATTCGGTCAATTCAAATTTTTAAATACAATAGAAATAAATAAAGTAGGTGTAGCAAAATCGATGTGTCTAAATCAAACCGGAATGATTGACGTGTCGGCCAACCTTCCGCTTTTTCACTAAAGGGCCCAACCAGTGGCGGACTAAGAGGCAGTGACACCCGGGGCGGTAAAGCAAGCTTACACCCCTATAGCCGGAACCAGACTTGTAACGTGTGGTGTGTTGTGGAGTGGTGTGTCGCTATCACTTAAATGTATTTCATATGCGTAGAAACATATTTTTCTCGTGTGTTGTGTTGCAGTGTGGCGCGTTTTGTCAAAATCGCTCCTGTTTCGATTGCGCCACACCACTCCACAACACACCACACGTTACAAGTCTGGTTCCGGCTTAAAAAAAAAGAAAAACCGATCATAAAATTGCGCGGCTTGCTTGGTTTTATACTCCGTCCTCTGGCCTAATGATAATAGATATATACACACAAACTTGTGTATCTACGTCGGATAGAAGAAATGAGTTATATGCCATAAAAAATGCGTACCGTTATTTAAAAACGAAACAAAGAAAAATACTCATATCAGTAAAGAAAAAAGAACTGAACACAGAACTGCGACGCTTGGTAAATGCTTGGTTGTTGCTCTTGGGCGATAAATATTTTATTTCCATATTACTTATAAAGGGTGATTTTTTAAGAGGCTTAGAACTTTTTTTTTAAAAAAAAACACAAAAAATTCGAAAAAAATGAATGAAATATTTATTTGAATCGATAGTTTGAACCTTGCAATTTAATGTTTAAATATAATTTCATGCATATGTTGACCGCGGCTGCGTCTCAGGTAGCCCATCCGTTGAGTCCAATTTTGGCATACTCTTTCACACATATCGGCCGGTATCTCACGAATGAATGCATGGATGTTGGCTTCCAGTGCGTCAATCGAAGCGGGCTTGTCCCTATACACATTAGCCTTGGCATACCCCCACAAAAAATAATCTAATGGTGTCAAATCGCACGATCTAGGCGGCCAATTGACCGGCCCGAAACGTGAAATTAACTGTTCACCAAACTCGCCTCGCAATTGCGCCATTGTTTCGCGTGCTGTGTGGCATGTGGCACCGTCTTGTTGAAACCACATATCATGCAAGTCAAGAACTTCCATTTCGGGCAAAAAAAAGTTTGTTATCATCGCTCGGTAGCGTTCACCATTGACAGTAACGCTGCGATTCGCATCATCTTTGAAGAAATATGGCCCAATAATGCCGCCGGCCCATAAACCGCACCAAACAGTGGCTTTTTCGGGATGCATTGGTAGCTGTTGCAATGCTTCTGGCTGATCTTCACTCCAAATGCGGCAATTTTGCTTATTTACGTACCCATTCAACCAAAAATGAGCCTCATCGCTGAACACAATTTTTCGATAAAAAAGCAGCGATGAACATTTCGAACCGAGCACGAATTTTGATAGTAAAATTCAATAATTTGCAAGCGTTGTTCATTTGTAAGACGATCCATGGTTAAATTGCAAACCAAACTGAAGCTGTTTGACAGTGACACAAGGTACTAAACACACGTCAGCTGTCAAAACCAGTGTTGCCAAAACCAAACCAGCTAAAAAATCACCCTTAATTAAGAGAATAGGCCAGTAACGAAATTCATGCGCACATATATATAGGTAGGTATTTGGGAAACAAATTTATTGTTTTATTTGTGTTTTTATTTTTTGTAAATATTAGTCTGCCACCCGGGGCGGACCGCCCCCACCGCCCCCCCCTTAGTCCGCCACTGGGCCCAACCCATAGAATGCGTCGCGTCCGTTACGGCAACGTTTTCGACTGACAGGTGATAGAATGCACAGTAGCTTATGGAAGGTGACCCACAAGCAGCGCACGTGGCAGATGCGACGGATAAAGTAGGTTTACTTTCTACTTTCCTGTTCGTCGCACCCGTTGACAGTTGACACAACGTGAGAGGAAGCCTTTTCATTGGTGGAAATATTTACAGCGTGAGAGAAACTGTCATCACCTTTTACAAGATTTTTTGACTACCAAAATTTTCTAGTACAAAAGGTAATCATAATAATATTAACAAACCGCGATTTTTATATACCAAAGGTTATTTAATGTGATTTCCTTTCCGTATAATATAAATTTTACTTATAAAAGTTAGTTTTTTCACAAAAAAAGTACATATCAAGGGAATTTTTTAAAGGGAATTTGAGTGCGGTGGAAAGGGAAAAATAACCACGTTTCTTGGGACAAAAATGGATAGAGTAGGTACTTAGAACACTGCTTGTCAACTGTCACCGTATGCGACGGATTCTATGGGACTGCTCGTTCCGTCGGATACGGCATTCCGTCAACGCGACGGATGCAACGGATTCTATGGGCTGGGCCCTTAAAGACGGTACACGACGTACAAAGCGGAAGGTTAAGCTCACACGTGAGCACGCCACATAGAAACCACGTGAGAAACATAGGAATTCAAGATTTGATGCCACAAATATTGCAAATATTGAAAGCGAGACGCATTTGAAATTGAAGGCGCTTAAAAACCAATGGCAAATCATTCTGAATAAGCGGAATCCGCGGAATTATAATGTTTGCCTTCAATATTCCAGTCAAAATCGTCCCTTCCATGACATTTGATTTCAGATTCTTCAAAATCAAATCAAACGCGATCCGTTAAAAAGATTGGGGTAGCTCAACAAAATTATAACTGAGCCGACTTTCGGAACATCCAAAGAAATTAAAAACTAAACAATTGAAATAAGTTTTGTGGCACTGGAAGTGAAACTACCCTTTTTTCTATACATTACAATATCATAGTTTGTACACAACTGCTATAGTTGAAATTTAATGTAGTAAAATTCAACTTGTTTCAAAAAAAGTACAAATGCAGAAATAAGCACCCAGAACATCTCGTTTTATTCATTTGTTAAGAGCGCGTGAACCGCAAGAGGCAAATATACCCTACAGAAACTACAGAAATAATATAGAGGGGATGGATGGATGTATGGATTGGATATGTACAGCTTTTACCACGTAAGCTGAGTCGCATTGTTTCATTCACGTAGTTACGCAAGAAATCAACAAAAATGGAACAAAGTAGTCTCTCGCAATACTCTATCCCTTAGCTTTCTAATGGTGAAATAATTTTTGAAATTGGTTCAGTAGTTCCGCAGATTACCTCTTACAAACTAATATTACCTCTTTATATAATAGTGTGATGTGATGTGATGTCATAAGCGACATTTTAAGATCAAGATTGAGTTCAACCATTAGGTTTAAGTGGTCAAAAAGAGCATAAGAAAATTTTTACGGTTTCGTTTTACGTATGGCTATAACTAGGGCCTTAAGGATTCTGGAGGAGTAAGCCTGGTGAGAGGAGAGGGTGGAACCTGTCCCAGAAAAAAATTACTATAGCGTTTTGTGCTATAAAATTTACTCCGTTTAAGAGTAAGTTAAGATTGTGTTGAATCAAGTACCTATATATATGGAATTTCAACAATTAAGAATGAAACGTGTTGACGTTAAATTTTAATGCATTCGACCTCTTCAGAGGATTCTGATTTTGCTACTTATATCGTTCGTGTCGCTTCGATTTCGTCCCAGTTGACAATGGATGTTATAATTTTCGTGAGTCTGCTGATTTGCCTTAATTTCAGTTGGAAATATCACATGTATCCGCATATATGCAAGGACGACATATTGGTTATTTCACACGTTGGATGGAAGGATGAATTTCGGCAAAAGCTTTTTGTGTGGATGAAAAAAGTAGGTACCTTAATTTTTTGTAATAAAAATATAATTTTGTTCCCTTTTAAAACATTGTTCAACGAAATCAAAAGTGAGTTGCTAAATATAAAAGCTAAACAAATAGTTGAGCTGATAAAGAGGAGGGACATAGTTCAAACGGACAAGTCCATAATTCTATAATGAGCAATATATTCAATATGTCTGAATTAGCACTAAAATTTATGTTTAAATTTATATAGCTAAAATATAAATTCTTAGGTTCAACCACTTCTGATTTCTAAACCGAAAAAAAAGATCAGTAATTATGACACTAGTTGTGTCATAATTACTGAGTCGGAAGAGTCAGGAATCGAAAAAAAAACTTCTGAAACCGTTGGTTGGTTCAAGTGGCGCATTGAGCGTCGTTTTGAGACCACAACTAACGGAACCTGAAACTATGCGGGGAGAAGGATGTTAAGGGAGCTCAAAACCAAATGGATGCTTTGGATGGCCGAAAGGTCATCATAAAAGGGATGACCTAGTGCACTGCGTCTGGTTTTGGCTAGGGCCGGACACTCACAAAGAAGATGGAACACTGTTTCACTCTTATTTGTGTCAGCGCAGCTACGGCAGTGGGTGTTATGGGGGATGCCAAGCCAATGGCCCGTACTAATTGCCGTTAGTCTGGCGACATCTGCACGCGTTCTGGCTAAGCGGTTGTGTGTTCTGGCATCATCGTAGGTTGGCCTGATCTTCCTTAAAATAACATAGTTCGTCAGGTTCATCCATCTTGTCTCAGCCCTTGAGGTGAGGGAGGATTTCTCTCTTTACATATCCGAGCGGAGGGAAGACTTCCTCCGCATGAGACACGCACAGAGCAGAGCCACGTCTGGCAAGTTCATCGGCTTTCTCATTCCCCTCAATGTGCCTATGGCCGGGAACCCAGACGAGAGTGATTTCAAACCGAAGACAAGCCCTGGTCAGTGTCTCCCTGCATTCCACAACAAGCTTGGACGTTGACTTAGTTGAACCGACAGCCTTAATCCCGGCCTGACTGTCGACGAAGATGCCTATTTTTCTGGGTGTCACTATGGTGAGGAGCAGTCTTAATGGCAAGTACTTCTGCTTGAAAGACGCTGGCTGCGTTGGGAAGGCGAAGAGTTTTAGAGATCTCTAATTCTGTTGAGAAAATATCAGCTCCTACACAGTTCATTTGGAACCATCTGTGAAGATAGGTATGTCGAATTCATTTACGACCGTATTCTCCTCCCATTCTGATCTAGAGGGGAATCTAACAGCGAAGTTTATATGGAACTTGAGTTTGGGTACAACAGGGTCTGCAGATTATACGACCTATGTCGTCAGGACGGGAAAGTAGGATGCTGGGATGGCCATAAGGCCTTTCGGTCCAACATTTAGATTCCTTCAATCTATAACTGCACTACACGCTGCAAAGTTTTGTAGGTGCCGATCCACTGACAGAAGATTAAGAATCACATTGAGCGGCTCGGTCGGACTTGATCGTAGGACTCCTGTGATTCCAATTCCAGCTGTTCTTTTGACTCTACTTAATTTAATGATGTTATAAGCTTTGCTTAAGGCGGGCCACTATACTAGTGTTCCGTAGGTGAGGATGGGACGTACCACCGCTGTGTACATCCGACGAACCATCTTTGATTGAAGACCTGACTTCTTGCCGGAAGTTTTACTACAGATGTAGAAAGCTATGATTGCCTTCCGCACTCTGTGTTCGATATTGCAGTTGCAGTTAATAAAGGAAGATTTCTGCTATTTAAGCGGGGAAGTGAGTGAGAAGGTTGGTATTTTGGTTTTCGTGGTGAAAAGCATCAGTTCAGTTTTGCTAAGGTTAACGCTAAGACCACAACTAGTGATTGTAGTTATCACGTTCGGAAACATTCCTGATGCTAGAAAAACCACCGACTTTGATATCTTCCCTGCCGAGACTTGACAGGATTTTGTTAAGTTGCATAATCCATAAGAGAGGCGAGAGCACCCCACCTTGAGGTGTTCCTCTGCTTACTGATTTGGTAAGAAGGGTGTTACCAAGTTTTGCTTGAATGATCCTTGTTTTGAGCATGAAAATGATCTCTCTTAGAACCTAGTTCTAAGGCCTATTTTGAAACCCTACTTTTTGCATAATAAAATACTCTTCTGGTGTTTCTAAGAAGAGAATTTCGCTTCTGGATTTGAAGTCATAGACCACTCAAGTTACACAAGTTCGATTTATGTATATTTTATACAATCCAACGGCAGCAGCCGAAGTCTTTCTATATGTGTGACATTCCACCAATACATTTGTGAATTCAACCACAAGTAGTTTTCTTCTTCCATTGAATTTAAGAATGAGTCAATGTAAACGTCATTAGTCTAGTTACCTTATTCACCGTAGTTTATGGCGTTCTCTATTGGAGAAAAGGGCAAATCTAGAAGTGCTCTTTTTATGTTTCATTGACGAAGAAACTGCACTTTGGTCAATTCATAACACTGCAGAAGTGTCCGGGATATTTTTAAAGAATCGCCCCGGATTCACCAACCCGCACTAGCAAAATGTCAGATTGAAATGTTAGTTGTGTTATTAGAAACAAATTTTACGCTATGTGATCCGAAAATAAATGAAATATTTCGATTTAGCCTATTAAAACATTCTATAAAAGTAGCAACAGAAAACCAAATCTCACATTATGATGTGCAAAATGGTGTCTGCCACTATTGCAAAAGTTCCCCAATGAATTTACAATCACTTCCTAAAGGTTTAAGTGCGATGTTTTACTGCGGTCATGCTGGCCCCTTTTCACATAATTGTTGTACGAGAAACACCTAACGGAATTTGTTTTTCTTTTCTGTGTAAAGTCGGCATAAGCCCGTGAGTGTATGATGAATGTATCACGCCCCCAGGTCTTTTTGACAGTGATTGTCACTTCATAAATTTACTTTTGTGTCATTTGAAAAAATATATTTAGAGTTGAATTCGCGAATATGGAAAAACAAACATATTTATAAATTCGTTTCTCTTTACGAATGCGGTAGCAGAGTTTTACAGTGCCTCGCCGGGACTCGAATCTAGGGCGCGGCGATCGGTGAGCTATTCCCAACCATCCTCTTAACCTATTTGTGTCAACTTCCATAATGCATAGCCCGCATTCAAATCGATTTGCTTTTTATTTTTTCAACACAAACAAATGTCATCTCGGCTCATTTGTCTTTTGATTTATTAAAATAGCTTTGAATGTTTTTGAATGTTAAGTTGTGTTCCTTCAAATCAAACAAAGAGTATTATAGACAATAATACTTGGAGCAAAGAGAAACAGAAAACCCCATCTTATCAGTTATCACAAGAAAATGTGACTTTTCAAGATAACCTTTTAAGTCAGCGCACAAGATTCAGATTTGAGCTATCATGAGACGATTAAACTTTTGTCTGACAAGCGATATGAGGCTAAAGTTATGAATGTATATTAATTATGGACGTAGGCTTATACATATTATCATTATGTTAGCGCATCTTTATAAAAATGTGAACAAGATACTTAAATGCGTAAGAAAACATACAGATTGGATTCTAGGAACTGAAGGCAGAATACAGTATAAGTTTTATTTAATTATAATTATGCAAAAAATGTAAAGCTTTTCTTGCGTTTTTAAACGAATAAGGCTCACGAGTTCGCGCACCGTAGGCGTGGATTTTCAAGGTGAACTCTCCTACGGGTATAGAGGAAAGAGTTCGGGATCGATCTAACTATTTGCCAGATGGCGGCAGTTCCGTAGGACGTGCTGAAATTCGAAGCATGTAGCGCTGCGTCCGAAGAAGTAGCTGCTCAACAATAAGGAGCTCATGTATTCATGTGCTCGTGATTGGATCTCTGGGAGCAATACAACGAATGAATCTCACTTCGGCAAGTATATGCGTTAGAACATTCTCCGAATTAAAGATTGACAGCTTTGCCATCAAGTTCCCGATGCACTGCACTTAATTGAAACCTCTGTTTCTATTCCATTAAAACGCACAAATCGTTAACAGGCGTTTTAGGGATGATCATCGCTTCAAATTTATTCACTTTTAGATTCATCCAAAAGACGGCTTCAAAAATATGGGGGTCGTGTAGCAGTAGCTTTAAGTAAACTTGACATAGAAGCAGGGCAGAGTAGCTGCAACTACAAAGCTACTTCTACAAAATAATGCGTATTGGAACTCATTGTTCATATCATTTTTAACTTTCACATTTAATATTTTGCTGGGCACAATGGGTAATTTTATTTGTAAAATTTCGCCATTTCGAGTTCGTAAAATTTAGCCTGGACACTAAATATTATTATAAGTATCGCGCATAGTCAATAGAAGTGCCCTACCTTACAAATTTACTGTATAACTGTATGTGTGACTTCTATATTTTAAAGGCTTTAACAGCAGGTTTGCTTTTAAAACTTAATTTGCTGTCTGGAATGGTAGGGCCCTGTTAATCTTTTCTAAGACTGAAACGGGTGCTCCTCAAGGCCAATTGTTTTTGCACTGATAGGGAAAATTTGCTAGTAAGTGGTAGGCATACAGTTTGGGAATCTGACAGCTACAATTAAGTCCACTTATCATAGATAATGGTTCTCCTGAAAAAACAGCTATTAATTAATGTGAAGTAGTTTTTTGTAAAAACAATATGAAAATCCTTCTTTTAAATTTCAAGATTTAGATGCTACAATGATTTCATGCCTCTGCTATTTTAATCTAACCAAGTGTTTCAACCGTTGACGAGTATTTCTATCAGACTTTTTTTAATATCTCCATCCTACGATATAGTTATATGTAATTGCATCGATCCAGCTTGGGGCTAGCAACTGTTTTAGTTGCAGTCTCTACGGCAATGAAATGAGCTTGATTTTTAAAACCACAACGTAGACAAGATCTTCGAGGAATTTTAAACTTATGCAATCTGATTGAAATAGAAAATGTATTTAATTTCCTGGCAATATGCGTGAACTACATGTTTTTCTAGAGCACCCTTACTAGAGAAGAAGCTAAATATATATATATATTGAATGGAGCCTAATGGTTGAAATGGAATATACATTTTTAATATTGCAAGCACGCTTTAGGCTGTCGTTATACTTTAGTGGCCTAATTTGAAGCCAAATAATTGACGAAATATTATAATTTAAAATCTGTTAATATTTTTTTTTTTATAATAATTATGTTAAAATTACGTACCTATTACTTTCTAAAAATTAGGTATACATAACCTATGATAAATAAAAACATTACCTACTTCAACTAGGTAACTTTTCTGTACTAAGTATAAGATTCTTACAACCAAGTCCCCTCCAAGTCCCCTCCATACCTTTATCAAAAACTAGAATTTTCTCGATCTCATAGAACCATGAACATTAACATTCCTTCTCACAAATATCTTAACTCTTCCCGACTATTTTACATTCATGCAATCAGGCTATGGAATTCTTTGCCTTTGCATATCAAAGGTATAAATAGATTCGCTCACTTTAAATCTGAAGTTATAAATTTTTTCTCAACACAGCAATAGGACCATTCTTTCTTTCTCTTCTCATTTTTCATTTTTCTTTTCTCTTCCTCTCTATTTTTCTCCATTTTTAACTTTTTCTTGTATCTAATCTTACTTTCTTCTCTATTAAGTTAGGTATAACACTACTATTTGTTTCTTTTTAGTTTTAAGAACTTTGTTACTACATATAAATCCTCTTTGTACTATAAAAGACCAAGTCTTATTGTACTTATAAATATTGTTTAATAAAAATTGAAAAATTGAAATTGAAATTGAAATAAGTGGTGTAAACTTGGATGGCTTGGATAAATCGATTTGCTTTTTATTTTTTCAACACAAACAAATGTCATCTCGGCTCATTTGTCTTTTGATTTATTAAAATAGCTTTGAATATTTTTGAATGTTAAGTTGTGTTCCTTCAAATCAAACAAAGAGTATTATAGACAATAATACTTGGAGCAAAGAGAAACAGAAAACCCCATCTTATCAGTTATCACAAGAAAATGTGACTTTTCAAGATAACTTTCTAAAAATTAGGTATACATAACCTATGATAAATAAAAACATTACCTACTTCAACTAGGTAACTTTTCTGTACTAAGTGGTGTAAACTTGGATGGCTTGGATAATACAAATTGTACGTACAAGTTTTAAATTTTAATTTTATAGAAGTCATCCAAGATAAACGGAACCGAAGAAAAAATCCATATCGAGCTTACTATCCGCCTTAAAGAACAAGTAAATAAGATACGGATACCGAAATAAAAACAAAAATAGGAAGGGTAAAGGATATTTTAAAAGATAAAAACATTTTGTGATTGTGACTAATGCTTCATACTTGCAAACAATGCATTTACACATACTAAGAGAAAAATATGATGTATAGGGAGTTGATAAATACGTAATTGATAAAACTTGAATTTAGTGAACTGATGAATATTTACTAATTATTCCATTGGAAAAAATATAGCTCTGTGTTTGTGATACCGAAAGAAATATATAAATGTCTTCGAGTTGTGCTCTTCTTAAACTTTCGTAAGCACAGCATTGATGGTAGCAACATGTCGTGTTGTTAAAGTTGTTGCGTTGTATTGATAGGTAAAGTAAAGATTTATATCTTCTTTGAAGAATTTAATTAGTGCTTTGGAATATTGTAAATGTAATCTAACACGGAACTTGGAACTTTATCAAATCAGCAACTCTAGTGCATTCAACATGACATGCTTTGGGAATGACACATATTCCAAAACGTCTATCCTCAGGAAAACTGTTCGTACTAGATACTATTATTATTATTGAGTTTATTTACATAATTGTAGAGGAACCTCGTCGAAGAAACAGAATTGGTTGATCAACACCTTGCTGGATAGCGACACTAGCCGTATTTTATAATCAGCGTGATCTGATCCGAATCAGATCACGAAAATAAAACAATACGGATCATAGAAAAATTTCATTTTGGAGTTGTGGCAACAGTTGCTTTCAAAACAGGACGGATAATGTATGAAAATGACAAACTTCATATTGCCACCAGCCATATTGCAAACATTCTGTACAACGTGACGTCACAATATGATATCAATTGACGTGAGTTTTCATTTGCTTGTCGGGGGTGTTACCATATGAATCAAAGTAATAATTTTTATTTTTGGATATTGTAAATAAATATTTTGCTGCTGTATTTCGGTATTTCGGTGTATTCATGCGAGCGAATGATTTTTTTAAACATTTATGAAATGTTCTCGATTTGCTTTAGAAACATTTCATAAACATTTGTCAAACATTTCTGTTTTTGCCGGTGTATACGCCGAATAAGTATTTATTAAACGTTTATGAAATACTTTTTACCGTCGGAAATTCACGACCAGAGGCTCGAAAACAATAACACGGCTTCCGTTATATGGTGTGTTTTGTTTCTAAAAGGAAATGAGTTTACCTACAATCAGTTCAAAATGTAATAGAAATCTTAATGCAGTTTGCACCTCTGGTCCGCTCAGATTGGAATTCTTAGACAAAGTAAATGACAGCGGCTTAGGCACGAAATTCCAGAAGAACAAAATGAAGTTAGAATTCGATTTTTCTGTGATAAAAAAGAAACGTGTTTCCCAATAACTAGGTTCGAAAACAGTAATTAGTTTCGATTTTTTATTATTCCAAGGTTTTCTGGACATTTGCCCTTTATGTTAAAAGAACAAAAATACACCTCTAAAACAAGTTATTAAAGAACTGCGAAACATTTCATAAACATTTTGTTTGCAAAATCATCTCGAAGGCGGGAAATGTATTCGATGTGAAAAAAATGCTTTTTGATTTTTTGTGTTATGAAGGGTGTTGAATATTTTAGTCTGGCAACGTGACTGTGTGGCTTGGCTAATGGCTATCGTTTACAGGCACACCAACATTGAAAAATGAAACAAGCCACCTAGTACAATTAATTTTCAGATCATGATTCGTGATCTCGATGAATAGCAGGATCATGTGCTGTTGTTGTAAGTGCATGTATTTCGATGATCTATATGGATCATGGCTGATAATAAAAAGCTACTGTTTGCTCTTGAAACTGTGCTCATTTATAATACTAAATGTATGCAATATCAGTGTTGCAAATCGTCTTTTCTCAATTGTACTGAAAACTGAAAAGAAATAGTACTGAAACGCGCAAAATAGTACACATTTTTTTTGATAAGATAACATAAATATTGCATTCAAGCAAAAGAAAAAAATTATTTTTTTTTAATCCAAGGGCCATAATATTCAGTCAGAGTGTAAGTTAAGTTTAAGGTTATTTTACATCCGATTTTCTTACACCCGACGATTAAATCTACATTTAAAATATTAACTCAAAAACAAGCATTAAACCAGCTGCATAAATATTCATTTAAGTGCGTTATCTCAAATTTCACATTAAATTACATTTATTTTTTGTTGTTTGCCACTTGAAAATTGATTTGATTTGGTGTGTGCTGAGTTTCATTTTTATTGTATTAATTGTGGACTTAGTCTCCAAAATGCCTACTTGTTTAGCCGGAAATATTTCCGAAAACCCACAACATCGTAATCATTGCAGCAAACCCTTGCCCGCTTGTGCATTCGATGTACCTACTTAGTCGAAGACGAGGATGACGTTGATTAATCATCTGCTGTTCCATCAGCTCTTCGATAAATTCGGCTTCTGACGACGAAGGCATCCAAATTTCATCCACCTTACAAATGGTAATTGAAATCCATTTTTTAACACCTTGCTACTTTTTATATTCTGTTTCATTTTAACTTATTTTCTGAACGAAAAAATGCCAATAATTTGAAACTAATTTTTAACCCGAGTTAAAATACTTAAACTGGTCTTCGGAGTGCAGTTTCAATTTAATCGGAGTAAACGCCGACAAGTTTAAGAAACTGACTTTATGTTGGGGTTTCATGATTATTATGGGCTTGGGTTACATTTTTGGAGTGATTAATATGGCCGCAAATCAAATAACCTTTTTTTTCGATTTACTCTGAAAATAAATAGTACTCAAAATTGAGAAGTGGTACTTTCGGACTCGGGAAAGGCAAATAGTACAGGAATCAGTATATCTACAATTATAAACCGAAGAGCCGGCCCAAAATACACACCAAATAGTTACTTTTTGTAGATGCTTTGCCACCTGGTGAACCTCGTTTGGGTTGGCGTCTTCCCATATACGGCAATTTTGCTACTTAAGATAGCCATTCAATAATTGACAAATTGAGAAATTTCGTCAAAATTGGGATCCTTTTTCAAACGCTGCCAAGCCCAGCCAACGAACACTCTGCGTAGTCTAGGGCCACTAACTTTGAGATCGTGATGGCTTCTGGATCAGACGGATCGATCTTGTATGGGTGTAGGCCCAAGTCGCGACCAAAAATTCGCCAACTTGAAGTCTGCGAAAGGCCGACTTCTTGTGCTCGGAGAGGAATTGATTTCCTCGGCTTCCCGATAGTAAAATGTTATCCTTTGGACGTCGTGCTCACTCGTGTAACTTGCCATGGTGATTTGGAAAGAGAGACGCCACCAAACAAAACATGGCCACCACAGGCTCCCAACTTCTATCGGTCCCAATTGAAATACCCTTTACATCGTGAGTTGAACGTTTGGTGGTGAAACTTGCCTGTCTGCGTTGTTGGTTCGTTTAAAGGGGCAGTAAGCTGAAGTTCTGGTTTAGACCATCCTCTATCAGATAGCAAAGCTTTATTGGACGTGATTAACTATATTGAAAAATTAACTCCCTGCAAACTGCTTCAATAGAAAGTGAAGTACACAATACACAGTAACTTACTTATTTTACTGTATGGAATCCCGACCCGTGGAGAGTCTCTGCCTGAGACACTGCAGCCTTCCATCCTCTACAATCCCGGGCACGCTGCATCCAGTTGTCCAGACCAAACGTCCGCAATGGCTTGGTCTTTGAAACCGAGGTTCGGCCTTCCTTCCTTGTCTTCGCTCGATGTGGCCGAGCCAATGTAGTCGACGTATTTGGATTTTTAGACAACATCCACATCTTGATACACCTCATAGAGTTCGCGGTTGTATCTTCTCCTCCATTCGCCCTCCTCGCGAATTTTTCTTTCGAAGGAACCCAAGATTAGCTCTCCCTTTCTGCTTATCGTCCAGCACTCGGCGCCGTAAAGCAGAACTGGCACGGTAAGGGATTTGTAAAGCATACATTTCGTCCCTCGAGTTAGGAGTTTTGAGCCCAATTATTTTACCAAACGGAAGTAGCGGCAATTTTCCGCCGGATCTCCACTAAGATGTCATTCGCGGAGTTCATGTTTACCCCGAGGTAGATGAACTCCTTAACTACCTGGAAAATGTTGCTAATCAATAGTGACGTTTTGTCCTAGGCGGTGGATAGATGTTTGTTTGTTTGTTGATAGCATGTACTTAGTCTTGTCCTCATTTACTTCAAGACCAACAGATTTCGCCTGTTCTTCAATCGCCGTGAAAGCTTCTATCACGGAGCGCTGTGACCGACCGATGATTTCAATATCGTCCGCATACCCCAGCAGCTGAACGGACCTGTTGAAGATAGTGCCTTCTGTGTCGACACCTGCCCTGCGCAATATCTGCTCCAGTACGGTCGCATGATAGCGCGTCCCCTTGCCGAAATCCGGTACTTGTTTGGAATAGTTCGCAGGAGCTATTTCCAAATTGCACGTTGCAGCGCGTGTTTTCGAGTGTCACGCGACACAACTGAATCAATTTTGTCGGGATTCCGTCCATCGCCATATAGAGCTCCTGACAATGTATACTATCATACGCGGCCTTGAAGTCGATGAATAGGTGGTGTGTCTCGACTTGAAATTCGTTGGTCTTTTCCAGGATTTGCCTCAGTGTGAAAATTTGGTCTATAGTCGATCTGCCGTGCCGGAAGCAAAACAGTTTAAGAGGTTCACACAGTATTTTGGATAGGATCTTATACGCGACATTAAGCAGGGATATGCCTCGATAGTTCTTGCAAGACATAGGATCGCCTTTTTTGTAGATGGGGCATATGGAGCTGATAGTCCAGCCATCGGGCATGTTTTCTTCCATCCATACTTGGTTGATGATTTGGTGGATGCATTTAAAGAGGTCCGCTGGTAGGGCATCCGAGCCTGCGGCTTTGTTGCTTTAAGCTTTTTTATAGCTAAGCCAATTTCTTCTATACTGGGTGGTGGAAAAGCTTCTTCATTGACTGGACGTGGGTTATCTTTTTGCCCTACCACTCCCTCAACATGATGGCCATTAAGCAGCTGCTGGAAATGCTGCTTAAATACATCTAATATTCCCTGCGCATTGGTGACTTGGTTTCCTTCGCTGTCTCGAAGAGCTTGCCTTCCGGTTTTGAAGCGAGCAGCCAGTTGCTTGGCTTTCTAATAGAACCTCCGGATGTTTTTGCGATCACGAGACTCTTCGGTCTCCTTGAGCTGGGATACTGCGTAGGCTATCTTCTTTCTACAGGATCTTTTTCTCCTCCCTTCTCCTGGCTCGATACTATTCCCTCGCTGCCCTTGTTTTGCGCTGCAGCGTTTTCTTGTGAGTATCTTCTGTCACCTTTTTCCTGTACACGCATTCATCATCATACCTCGGGCTCTTTCTCTGGGGTGGCTGGCACTACTGATTGTTGGCGTCTGTGGTAGGCGCGTGCATATTGGAGAGTTTCATGCTCAGGCGCTCCCTGTAGGCTCTGGCTACTCCAGGTGTGCTAAGACGTCCAACGTCGAATTTCTTCTTCTGGGCGGTCCGCAGCTTCTTCTCGTCGGACAGTTGAGCTCTGAATCTAGCCGCTATAAGAAAATGGTTGGATGCGTGCCTCGCATCGATTAGCACATGGTCGATTTAGTTGGCGTTTCGACCGTCTGGAGAGCGCCAGGTTGCTGTGTGGATCTTTAGCCTTGGAAACCTAGTGTTACTTATCACCGTGGATTCTGTGCTTACCGACTAACCCGCCAAAGGTGTTTTCCTTTCCGACTTTAGCATTGAAGTCCCCGAGTACAACTCTTACATCATACTCCGGACAGGCTCCGTAGACTCCATCCAGGAGGTCATAAAACTCCTCTTTGATGGGATCTTCAGCCTCGTCGGTGGGGCCGTGTGCACATGATAGGCTTATGTTTTGGAAGGTAGCTTTGATGCGGATCACAGCTATTCGATAAATTATCGGCCTAAAGTCAATAACTTTTGTCCCAAGCCGATTTCCCACGACGAATCCGCTCCCTAATACATGCAATCTCTTATGGCAGCTGTAATAAATGTCGCAATTTTTTTCTTTTCATCATACCTGATCCTATCCATCGTATCTCCTGGATCGCGGTTATATCTGCCTTGTACCGCATGAGGACAGACTCAAGTTTTTGAGTAGCACCTGGGGTGTAGAGCGTTCGTACATTCCAGGTACATACTCTCATGTCGTAGTCCATTGACGTTCCGGGTCTTGTTGCCATTTGAGGAGTACCATTATCCGAGGCTGGTTGTGTCCCTCTCATAACTAGATATTTTTTTTTTCAAATACAAAACGATTATTTATAAACATTTATCCTATTTCAAAAATCCGCGAAAGCTTTTCCCAAGCATAGTAGGAATGTATGGAAACTTAGTTCACCAATTAATTACTTCTTAATATAACCAAAATTCTACATCTAAATACTTAATATACATACAGAAATAATAAAGCCGTTATTTGGAAGAAACTCATTTAAATTTCAAGTAGATTTAGGTTTCAAATAATCGCGTTATTGAATTCCACCAAATGTAACCATATTGAATTCACTGCGTAGCCCATTCGCCTTGGTGCGCGCAGAATAGTTATGATACCTGTACAATTCCTACATGCAAACATAGAGTGAAACCTTTATAGCGATTGCATATGAAATTATTAGACCGATGAATAAAACATTTTTAATGTATTTTCTTAGAATAATTTACTCTCAGCAAAGTCAAAACGTACTTTTACGTTTTAATTAGGCACTTTGCGTCAATTTAAACTTTTATTTCTTAATAATGCCGACTTTAGGATCCATAAACTTAAAACAGTGAAAGCGTAAAAACAATTGTTTTAAAACAATTTTGTACACACCAAAAAAGTGTGCTAACTGAATTGATTTCCAGGTTGATTGTAAAGATCTTCGAAGGTGTGCGTAGGTCTTAGCATTTACAAGTTAATAAGGGGTTTTGTCTTTCTTGCTATTAGCACATTGATTTTTGCCTAAATACATCAAATTATGTCAACATTTTTAAGTTTTTTATTTCATCCTGCCAACTCGCATTGCGACGTATTATTTCGCTAAAATCCCCAAAAGACTTTACTTGGATTCTATTAGATGGATGCGCATTTTTCTTTGAAAATTTGTTCAGGTAAGTGGTATTTTCTCAAGTGACAAATTTTGTGTTTCCGCTAAACTACAGCTTGACAACTTGCATCGATTTCCCAAGCAGATACTTTGCGGAATTGTGGGCCAAACTAAATAAAGAAATAAGTTAGGGCAACAGATCGATGTAAGACCCTAACCCTGGTCTTAGTTCTTGGGAAGACTGACTGAGTTGAGTGAGTGAAAACACAAACACAGCTCTGCCGAAAATACTACAAGGAGTATTGTACTCCCCAAAGACAAATTGTACTCCTATTTTTAATTTCGGGTTTAAATATTCTCGAATGCGTTGACATTTCTCTAAATTGCAACACAAAGTCTACTTGATTTTGTTACATTGGCGTAGAATAAACTCTTGCGGATCCTGGAACAAGGACGGAACGATGTTGAAATAGAATAAAACAAGTTATTAACGAAATTCGTTTTTTTGTTTGAAAGGACCTTGTATGCCATTATGTTTGTATGAAATATGAAATTTAACAACTTTCAATTATCCACCGGGGCACTGTTGGGAGAAGTTCAAATTTTGGCTGACCAGCTGTCTCGAATTTAGTCACCAAACGGTGGAAAGTGGGCCTTGAATGGCTACCGCGTTTGCTGGGCACAACGCTTTCACTGATGAACACTAATTTTGATACTTAAGTCTTACCATTAGCATCACCTGCCATAGAACCTGCCGCCCGGTTAAGTTCAGGTCGGTTACCATTTGCAAATACAGGGTTGGCGATGTTATATGATGTTACAATTTTTGCAAATGGCGTCGTACGTCAATCATATTCGACGATTTGACATTTGTGATCTAGACAGCAGCAGAATAAAACAGGCAAGTAATGGAGGACTCTATATATACTCTGCAAGAGCGAGGAATAATAATCTCAACAACAAAGAGGAGGATTAGGTGTCGAAAATCGTCATGAGCGACGTCAATAAGAAAAATCTTCTCTGGGGCACTGAAAATCCGCGTGTGAAGAGCCATTCCATCCACTCAAAGCCACTGTGCGGTGCGGCGTTCGCGTGGGGGAATGATTGGGTCGTTTTTTTTTTTCAAGGACGCTATTGGCAATGCGTTATCGGCGACCGCTACAGGGCCATGATAAGCAACTTCTTACACAATGAATATTGTGAAGTAAACGTTTCCTGGTCGCGTAATCTCCCGTTTTGGCGATTTGCCATGGCCAGCAATATCGCCCGATTTAACCATCCCCGACTTCTTTCTTTGGGGATACTTGAAGTCGCGGGCTTATGCCAACAAGCCTCAGACAATCGCAGAAAATTCGACAGGAATGCGAACAGTTATCACCGGATATCTTGCAGATAGTCATGGAAAGTGCGATAAAACTGGCACAAATCAACACTGGGACTGGCGTCAGCTACTTGACGGATATCATCTTTTCCACTTAACAGAAAAAATTGTAAAGGTCCAAGCAAAAATTTCCATCACTCAAAATATTTTTTTTTTTTTTGATTTATTAAAAAGGTAATTCAGAAACAGAATTGGATGATTAATTTTGGTCCACGCCCTCTTTAGGGGCCAAACGGAACCTTCATGAGCCTCAAGACATTTGGCCCCCATTTTTTGAAAAATATCAAAATATCTTTATTGAACGAAAATGAATGCAAACATATGAAAATAAGTGTTTCGTAATGAAAAAATTAGTTTTTTGTTAAAAATAAATGTCTTTCTTGCTCTGTTTCCTTTTTTTTGTAGAGGCCCCTTTTTTCGGCTCTGGCCCCTTTTTAGTCCCCTTTTTCAAAATTTTTAGGCGGCAACGCTGTTTTTAGGTGAGATAAAGTCCAGCTTCAATTCTTTTAAAATGCTAAACATCGTACATTTTATTTAAACCAACACCCAATCGTAGGATGTCATGACAAAATATGAAAAACGGCTTGCTTTTCTTAACGCCACGCCAACATGAACGAACAACAAAGCATATTATGTCAAACTGTTACTTGAGAAGTAAACGCATCGGGTAAGTTTTAAACATATTTCATTATTTGTTCCCAATTTTATTTATTTTACAAAGCGAAAACTACCCGGTTCATCTCTCGCGTCTGAGCGTATCTTAAATGCCGTAGAAGACATACTGAATAAAAAGTTGCAACAGAAAATTATGCAGTTCCAGTGGCAGTGATTGACAACCGAATAAAACTGCCCACGCCACAGTGGGACAGAGAAGAAGGGCCGCACTTTCAACAGAATCGTAAAATGCCTTATATCAAGATCACGTTACCTTGTGATAAGGAGGATCTTCTGAACGTAGTTGGGACCTACATAACTAGATACCAAGTGCATTGGCACACTTATGCAGAATCCACTCTTCGATTTTATTGATAAATTAATATGACTAGATATGAAAAGATTAGAATTTAACAAGCTCTGACAAAACAAAGTACATTGTACATTGGAGCCACCTTAAGACCTACTTCCGACTCTTCACAACAGAATGAGCATGCATATTAGCTTTGGATGAAAGTAGCAGGTACGCTGGGCATCTAATGATGTCCCGGAACTCTTTATGTCCGGAACACTTTATGCTGCTTCAAAAGAATGTTTGATGGAAGACTCCCAGTTCTTTCTTTGGATAAAAAACGGTTTCATACCACGCGTAAACAAAGTTTTTAATGAAATGAAACAAAAATATCAAACTGCTGTACCTACTTCTTTATGAAGGGCATTCTAGTCATTTCAGTGTGAGGATCATTGACGAAGCGTTAAATACCAACACACAATTGGTCCGTGTTCCAAAAGTCATTGTAAAGATAAAGTACGAACGATTCAAAGAGTCGACAAGCTCATGAGGTAAAATTATTTTGCCTTACGCCTACACAAAGCCTAGATGGCTCTAACTATGAAAGTATGACATACTTCCATCTCTATATACCTATCAGCATTATAGTCTGAGCGTATCTTAAATGCCATCACTAATCGAACGTCAATTCCCTTATAACTCAGAACATCATCTCCTTAAGAGGCTTCTACCCAGAAATCGAGCAAAATTGCAAAAAATTACATTTTGTTTCTCTGACTGATCAATTATTACTGGAGCGATTGGATTGAAACTGAATGCATTTGAAAGAACAGAATTTCCTCTTCAAAAACGTCAGAGGAGGTTTTTAAAAAAACATCCCAGTTAGGTATATTCTATTTAAAGAACTGCCAGAGGTTTTTGGGGTAATTTGCGCAAAATGATTTAAGCCCGTTTGCTGATACAACTCACAGCGATTTAAGTTCTACTTAAATACCTTATGGGTTACTTTTTCTATGTCATAAACTGTCACATAAGACTTTAAGTGGAACTTAAATCGGTATGAGTAGTATCAGCAAAGGGGCCTCACTCTTGGCCAAACCATGATAAGAGAGAGTACGATACATCTGAGATAACTAGCTCAGCAAAAATGTAATATCCAAAACACCAATAGCGTCAAGACAGATCTTGAAATTTTACAGTGGTTTGGAAAATACGGGTGTTTAAAAACAAAATAGAGTTGATCTACATAGCCTTCAATGGGTCATGCTCATGTATAATAAATAATTGTCAGATGTCGCTAGGTCACCAGTTTTCGGTCCTTTGAACTCCAAGGATCCACTGTTTTCATTTTCAAATGCAAGCAAAGTAGGTACGTAAGAAACTCATAAATTCATCAAATTAAAATGCTAAGATTGTTTATTATACGAAAGGTAAAAACAATTAAAACAACGTGGTAGATATGATTAAAAAAAAGATTGATTCATTATTGGATCCCTTTGATAAAGAAATACTAAAACACATTTGTGCAGATCTTATGCAACGCATTCATATTCATTTATAGTAAAGTTCTAAGGTTATAAAGGGCCCATCAAATAAGAACAAACGAGGTGGTATCAAACAAGAAGAATATATAAATTTTTCATAGCGCCATCATCAAGGCCAAGGTGACTGGAACGTGATCAATATAAATAGTCCCAAAAATAAAAGATATTACAGTCCACCACGGATATAAGAAACACTCATATAGGAACAAATCGCATGTGGAAACATCGGTGAAAAAGAGCTGATATAAGAAACACGCTTATAAGAAACATTCGGGTGTAAGAAACGAACCTTCATTCACAAAATTTACTATTGAAAAGAAAATCCCCCTCATATAAGAAACTTGCATTTTTTGTATGTGAAATAAATGACTTTTCTTATACGAATCCGTTTTTTTTTTCATATGAATAACTTCATTTCTTAAATTAGTTGTTTTAATTTAAGAAACTTTGTTTCTTAGAACTTTCCCAAAATGGTGTATTGATATTTCGATGGCCCCGTGCAAGAACATACTAAGTGCGTTTATGTCATTTTTCAGGAGAGCCGTTTAAAGTTTTTTCAATATAACTTTTTTTTTGATAAATGGATTTTCAAGCTGAGTGCTTTAATGGTGTTATAATTTATATAGAATTTTTTAGGTGTATAGTTTTATTGGTAATATTGTGTCCATATATGTAAAATTTCAGTTAGTCTTATACTAACAGCGTAGCTGGGACATTTCAATATACTATGTGATGTTAGTTCTATATAACACAGAACATGTCTATTTAAAAACAATACTAAGTACACTTAGAACGAAAGTGGTTGGAAATCACTAGGAAAATAGGGACTGATGTATAACTTAGATTTGTATGTTTTGTTACTTACCTATTTTTAGAAATTCAAGTTAGTATAAAAACAACCAAATGAAATTTTTCAATTTAACATTTTATTTCGAAGATAATAAATAATAGCTTATCATTTATTCGTCTTCTTCAGAGTCAGATGGAACTGGAACACGGGAATTGTATTTTAATGCTCTGTAGAAATGCTGATATGGTTTGGGAACGAGGTTTTGATCGCAAAGCCAAACCAAATCCATATATTTCTCCGCCGAAACTGCAAGAGGATCCTTGTAAGCGGCAAGGTATTTTTTCGTTTTATGTATTTTTTGTCCAGTTCATCAAGTTTCGTCCTATATCATTTCAATTACTTCCTAAAAGGTTTTTTTTTTTTGTTTTTGCGTTCCGTATAATTGAATACCATCCTATTGGTGTGTAGACCGTTTTAAATTTTAGACATTTTTCGATCATTGCGTGTACACTGTATTCCTCGTTTTGTGTGTGACCTTTCTCCAGAAATCTATGAGTGATATTTATATTATAATTTTTTGAAGCCCATACAAAGAATCCGAATACAACTTTGTTCTTATTTTGTCCTCCACAGTTATCTGACCAGAAGTGAAAGTTTCGCACCCCTCTTAACGCATGAACTTCAATAAATTTGTTAAGGCAGTTGGACACCTCTAAAGAACCCTTTTTTGCAATTGTTTCATCCCAAACATATAGCATTTGGCTTCATGTGATGCAAGCTTGTAAATTGTAAAATTATGAACCTGCAACTTTCTTTTATAATAGAAACAGCTAGCATTGGCATCAGGAGTTGAAAGGATTTTTTGGAAATCGAAACAAGCAGTTATAGTATCTGCAGCTGCCTGAGCAGCTAACTTATCGGCTTCTTTTAAGTCTCTAGCCTTTTGTTTATTGTGTAAGTGCTGCGCGTTTTTATTTTTGCCGCATTTTTTTTTCATCTGGAGTCATATTTTCGAATTTTATGCATATATCACATTGATCTTTTTTCGGTATGTAAAAGCCAATATTATAGCTGAAATTGAATATATCTCGATACTGCCTCAAGGTAACTTTATGTAACATATCGTAATTCTTCGACGTAAACCATTCTTCATAAAGGCGAAACAATTGTCCCAATTCAATTATACTAAGATACACTTTGGTGTCATCTTCTTTCTCTTTTGTACACTAATAACTATACCAAGAGTCACATAAGTGCAGTCAGCTAATAAATTTTTTTTGAAAAGAATACTATGAAATGTTGGTATGATTTTGCTTGGAATGAGTGTTCTCATTAGGTGTTATCCTAAGTGCAATTATAGCTTTGTTTTCAAGGTTTTTGGTTATATTTGCGTGAAAAAAATTTTGAAAATAAAAGTCGATTATGAGGATTCTGATTTTTGCACGGGGTCATCGATTTGTGCTATTTTCTAAAAGAAGTAAGTACATATATTTCATATTCATTCAGTGTTTAATGAAAGAAAAATTATAATTCTAAGACTGTTTATTTAAAATGTGAATTAATATCTAAATGGTAATAAAAAAGTTTTGATTTAGTTTAGTATGCCTTCTCTGAGTTTCAACTTTTTTCCTGATATTCACGGTAAAACGTATTCTAGTACAAACTACATGCTTAAATTATTTAAATATATTCCGATGTGTCTTTCTGTCTTTCAAATGACAAACTGTGGGGACGATTACATCACATCTTCAATAGCTGCACCGAGGTTTAATGTGGTGTGGTGGTTCGCATATTCTGATTCTGGGCTTAATATATACTTCGTAGAAAGCTGATTTGCTAAAGCTAATTTTATTCGCTTATAAGCCAAAATGCTAACAAATCGTCGGTGAAAATAGAAAATAAAAAATCCTATAGAATTATTAATAACAAGTTCAAAGGGAAAGTAAAATCTTGAGCTACTATATTACGTGTTCCTACAGTATTATAAATTAAAATATCATTCTCAAGTCTCAACACATGCAGGTTGTCGAACTAGATGATGAAGACTTCGGTAAATCTAAAAGAATATATTTTTTTTTTGTTTGAAATCTGACCCGCCTATTGCGAAGGTCACTGAGATCAGAAAGATATCAACTTAGGAGGCTGGGATATGTTTGGTTCTATTTACGATTTTGTTAATCTTTCTCGTAGCTACTGGGGTGGGATGTTTTGTAGTTCATCGCACAGAGCACATGCACCACGATTATTTCGCCGTTGATGCAGAAATGGCAATTTATCTCTCAAAAAAAACACCTATTTGTTGTCAGTGATATTAAAGGTGTTGATCTATGCACTAAGTGGTATACTTTTGGATTAAGCTTATCAGATCCACTGGATGCCAATGTCATTCCAATTATTATTTCTCTGCAAGCCGAAAGGCGATTTGCAGTCAACAGAGGTCTGCGATCGCTACATTGAACCGCCTGACCAACAACAATCTAAGCAGTCATTTTCTGCGCAAATTATGCACGTTCAGAAATGTCAAAGATTAAAGAAAATGTATTTTTTCCATAATTTAATTTAAAGAAAAGCCTTTGACTAAAACAAGCACGAACAAGCGATTGTAGATCAAGTTGATGAATAGAATCGGCCGGCTATTTCAATAACGAAATAGGCCCTCAACAAATTGTAGCACCATGCCTCTGAAACATCTCGATTTACGTATGAACGTTTTCCGAACGAACCCTTTACTGCTCATAGGAAAATGCATCGGAACGTATTGATAGTGAACCACCTAATAAATATTAGTTAACATCCAATAATATTGCATAAATAACTTACGCTGACAATACTGCTACTCATTTTACAACCCTGAACTCCATACGTGCCTTCGGTGTCAATTGACTGATGATGCATTTGCATCGCTATATGACAGCATATTGTTTTTTGTATTAGTCCGCCAGATGTATGTTGTTAAAAAAGTACTCACTATCTACTATTATTTGGTAAATATTTTCGTAGGAATTATATCAGTATACAGAAGATTATTAATTTATTATTAATCACCAAACACCGTGAAGGGTATAGATTGGTCGGTAACGTACCTTTTCCAACGTCGGTCACATGTCACAAAATCAATGACTAGATTTGTTGAGCACATGTCTATAACCTCCAGAAAGAACTGTTCGTGTAACCGATCTAGGCCATTCAAAACTGAGGCACATCAAGTCAGCCAGCTGTCGGACTCACTAAACTAGATACTTGAACGTCCCCTATTAGGTACACACTATATCATTCTGTCCAATATTTTCTAGCATCACATCATCTCACATCTAGTTGTTCCTGTGACATTTTTGTGTTGAAAACATTTGCACTCAGTTAAAGCAGGGTGTTAATTTGTTGTTTGTTTTTTTTTTTTTCCTTTTATCCTTATAAATACCGAAATAAAGGCGGTAATAAAGTCCTACGGGCTTCCTATTCAAAATATAAGCTTGTGCTTTGTTGGGCATTCATCTTTCGTAGATTACCCCATATAAAACTAGATCCTAGATGTAAGGTTAACCATTTTTCCGTTTGTTCTTTGCATCAAGTTTGTTATTTACAATGCATACATAATACATATATACATTTCTAAGCTTCGCGTCAGTTGCCTGTCATAAATAAATATTAACAAATGAAAAAGTCCTGAAATACGAAGCTCAGAGTTAAAAAAGAAGCTGGTTTTACTAACAATCTCACATCTACGCACTGATACTCAAATATACCTATACAGTTTGGGAGTATTGCCGTCTGCCGTCGCTGCCCTAGAAATTTAATCAATTTTGAAATTCAAATCATTTAAACATATTTTTTGACCACTAACTAAAATTTCACTACGTTTCCAACGACTTTAAAGCCTTTAATAGAATTCATTGTCAATATAGCTATATGGCGATGGGCGAATGCGGCATCTCGGTAAAAGTAATTCAGCTGTGTTGCGTGAAGCAAGTAATACGGAAGTATTTTCAACGAATTTTGGCATTGAGAAGAGTTATAGTGCGTTGTCTTCAATATCGGTTTGGAGCAGATGGTGCTCATTGCAGGCACTGCTTTCAATGCATCCGCTCACCTGTTGGAGCATAAGATCATTTACATCATGGGTGTCCGCCTCGGGAAACTCTTAAAAGTAAGTATCAAAGTGTATGGTATCCTTTTCTGTTTTGTCAATATAAGAAAATGAACCCAATTTGCAAATATGAGACAAATAATCATAAGAAAATCTAAGTACACCTACGTATAACTAGAAAAATTTTGTTTTCCGAGCAGCCCGAAACTGACAGCACAATTATAACCAATTGCCAGCCGGCAGCTATTTTTTAATAGGTAGGTACATCATGTGTGAATGAAATGTGATACTCTGTAAAATAAATATGGAAATATTATTTTGGTGGCCGTTTTTAGGAAACAGGTGCCACATGCTGTGATCCGTGATTGACTGGACTCGATAAGCACGCTCGGAACAATGCGTTTATTAAGACTCAGTGTTGGCTATCCAGATTTTTTTCTAAATATATTCATTGGTCTGAATTGACGACGTGACGAATGTGCGGTCAGCTGACTTAAGGTTTAAGTGGAATGCCTTTTCCTGGCGCTACTCTGCAAATTTAGAATTTTCTCACAATATCTAACAAGTACCTATTGGCCCGCTTTCCAATATGTCGTTGTGATGGGGAACCGCGCTTTATTTTAAAAATATTTAGGTTTAAATCACAGTTTTTGAAAAAAAAATTAAAGGACTATACACATGAGCGCCAATTGCAGATAGGCGAATTGCGATCAAATCAATTTAATTGCATTGATGAATTGAAAATTGATTTTTGTTCTCCCACCAAAGCATTATATTTAATAAATTTAGCATATAATCTTAAGAAAACCTGTCTCTCAATTGATATAAATAGTTAAATTTACAATTACAGCAATTTTCCCGCGAAATAAAAATTCTTGTCGCAAACTGTCACACTTTATTCACAATCCATATAAATCATTCGTTCGAACTTAACCTTGAACAATGAAACTGATTTGCGGGTATCTGCGACTAAAATAAGTTTGAATGAAGTTTCAGAACTATGGATATTCGCTTGTTCGGAGTTCGCACTTAACTCTCATATGAATAGTCCTTAAATGTGCCTTTTTCAACTACTTCAACAAATTGTATCAGGGTCCGCAACCGCCATTGCGGGAAAAGCCGCACAAAATCAAGGCCCAGATCCTAAACAACCATCAAATCTAGTAACCCGGTGTTGAACTAACAGAATTTCGCTGCGCTGTCCAATTGCAATGTGGAACGAGAATGCTCAGTCCGAACAAAAACAAGTAAATTTGCAAAATGCGAAGGAGAGAATTTTTTCTCATGGTTAGGAATGTTTTGAAAAATTTAGGGCAGCTAGATATACGATGAAAGTACTTGATTTTCGAGACGTGTTCATTCAGATCAAGCAAGTGACTTTTTCGATTTACAAATATAAGACAATACAAAGCATCTTAAATGGAGTTTTGAAGTGAGACAAAAATAAACGTGAACTATCATGATCTACTACGTATGAAGTAAATTTCTCCTCATAATGCGACTTCTCGGCAAAAGATAACCTACGTCATCACCTACCGAAACAAACACTCTTGACAACCGCAAGAAGTTTGTTTTTCAGAACTCCTTTAGCAACACTAAGAGCAATATTCAAGAGGTTCTTCTTTCCCTATAGAATTACAAAACAAAGGAAACGATTTTCTAGCTCCAGAGTAGGTATCTAGTGCGTTTCAGACTTATGACGACCAGTCTTTTGAGAGAGAAGTACCTTTCTTCGAGGACGCTTTGCTTCAATGCTTAATGCGTTGGGCTAATACTTTGTATTAATAGGTCCAAAACTTTTTTAACGTGATACCAATTACCTCTAAGGTAGGTAGGCTGTAGGTAGTTACAGACAGCCACTTCAGAACATATGTATGACAGCAAATTTGTAGGTTAGAACCTACCTATATAAATAAGGCTTTGCTCCTCGGAAAAACATTTTTGTTTTCCAAGAATATTTAGGTGTTATGGTCGGTATTTCGCCGACGCGACGGAAGACATACAGCTTCTCGAAGGGACTTATTAAGAAAGTTAAATAGGTAATCTAGCAAAAAGCTTTCCTCAATACGAATACTCTCTTTACTTTTGAAGCTATAGGTAACGAAGTCAATGTGGTGTCAAAATGTATGAAACGCTTTTGAAAGAGCCTTTTTACTTACCCAATGCATCACAGGGCGCTCTTCAGTACAGACGCCCATGTGCGTCTGTTGAGGTATAACGATTGTAGCCCCCAACGATGTTTTTTGAAGAGCCTGCACGACTGCTTCTTTAATAATAATCGCAAGCGACTAAAATTATTATCTATTCCAAACTCTCCGGCGTCTACGTAGAGAGAGTAAGCGTATTAATCAATCCGTTGATATCCTCTGACATTTAATTTAATTCCATAACGATGTATCTATATGTAGGTATTTTGAATAAAGTTGTAGGTACCTACACTTATCTCTTTAGATATTTGGCACTTGATTTTATCACATCACATGTATGTAGGTAGGTATTTTCTAGCACAATCACTGGTTTAGAAGTAAACGACTCTATTATCTCAAAATTGATTCAGGACACCGACGACCACTTGCAGTTGCAGGGTTAAAACAAAATTACATAAATAAATTCTTAACTATACAACGAACGAACACCTTTACGACCCACTTCCATTCCTTTTGCCTTTCTAGAGACCGACCACAGAAGTAGCCACTGCAGGTAGGTAGGTAGATTTATGTAATTCACAAAAAAAAAAAAAAACAAAAAAAATGTCTTCAAACTAATATAATTGCTTCTATGCACGCTGACAAAAATTAAACTAATTTATGGGAGAACAATAAACTTGAAATGGATCGAAGTCCCCGAATATGTTTAAAGTAAAACAAAACATAAAATAGATGCCCACTGGAGATAACAGTCATTTGAGGGTTCCTGACGTGCTCTTAAGATTCTCCGATAAAAAATAATTTATAACTCTGGCTTTATGCCCAGTTGAAGGTGAGTTCCACCAACATGCAGCATTTCACTACTCTATACAACACACCATTCATTTTTCTCTTCAGACGAATACAACACATTTATGGATTTATTTTTCTTTTTAATTTTGCATACAAACACTTTGGGTTATTTAAACTTCACACTGGCAATATTTTAATAGCACACAATTCGATAGCGATTATGAATAGAAAAGGGCACTCCCCACTGATAACTAAAAAACAGTTGCAATCACGGCGCGACGACTTTACAGAAATCAAAAGCTGCATCAGCATCACTACCTTTTTGCCGACACAACCAAAATCACTGACGAATTCTACACCGATTTGAATTCTTTGAGAGGTTCACTACGAAACGCATGCGCTTGCCACCGCACTTCAACGACGAATACTTTGGCGAAGAGAAGAATGAAAATGGGAGGTGTTGTTGCGTATTTACTTTCTGACGGGTATTTTGGATCTCTGTCATGTCACTACAGTGCACTCTGTCTAATCGGGGTGGATTTTGATTGGTAGCGTCATTCAGGAGCGATTTTCAGCTTCCCTGCTTCTATATCGTTTAGGGGGTGTGGTTAGTGGCATTCAACTGGAGTGAGGAGTGACTGCTACGCGATTAGAGCGGACCAGGTATACTGCTATTAGAACAATTTTTTTCTTCTGATGTGTATTGCAATGTTTCATATTTGGATCTGTAGGTAGATAGGTAGCCAGCTACAACTAAAAGGGAACTCAAACGAGGATGGTTGTTAAAGCTACAGAAATGGGCATTTCGCCAACTTCCAGTTTTATTTGCATTTTTCTTCGTAAGTTTCATCCATGTGCATGTACTACTTTTTACAAAGCACATACAGCAATGGCGAACAATGTGCTTGTTAAGCTGAATAAATAATAACACATAAAAAGAAAATAAATAAGTGGATGTAGCTACGCCTGTAGATGGATCTGGAGACGTAGCGTAGGTTTGGTACATAGCTACCGCGGTATTTGTGTATACCTCCGAGTATGACCGACGACGGGTTTGTGAAAAATGGTAGATTCTCGCGGTACGCACCTAGGGAGGTATTGGTATATATATGTCTCGATATCGCAACCGAAATAATAACTGTTTGCATAGCCGGTTACGTAGGTATAGGGAATGGGTATTGACCTACGTATTTGTATAGAAATGAGCATTGTTTCAATATGTAAGCTTAGCCGATGTTGGTAATTGATTAAAATGCGCCGAGGAATTGGGTAGGTAGGTAGGTAGGTACGTAGCTAAAGGTGGTCATACCTACCCATACGGAAGTGGATAAGTGAAACCCAATCATTGGAGCATCGTTGCTCCTGGCTGTAGCTACTTTTGTCGATATAAAAATTCCTTTATAATAATAGTTTTGCTTATCAGATAGGTGCTAAAGTAAGAAGGTAGCTGGCTTCTAGCTTGGGAGCTGGAACCAAAGTTTTCGTGTTGGATCCACAAATCTAAATAAATGTAGGCATGTAGGTATACATTGCTGCTAAAACCACATAGGTAGACACGGAGATTCATGTTTATCCTGGGCTGAGCAATATTGTTGCAATAGGAATCAATAAGTCATGTGATTTAATTTATTGCGTAACGATAGAGTCGGCACATACATGAGCTCAAATTGAAAGGCTTGCAATACACATACCTACGTATAGACAGAGCCAAGCTACCTAACGTACATAGGTATCTACCCATACGGGCTTGCGAACAGATTTTGGCCGACTGTCATTCAGTACCTACTAAGATACCGAAATTAATGGGTTTATCTGACTGTTAACATTGAACACTTACTCCATCAAAGCAAAGCGTATAGGAGATTACTATAGAGCAATCTCACGTAAAGCCTAAGGCTGTTGTTCCAGTACAAGACATTGCCTAAGTTCACTAACTAATTCAGGCGAATCTGCGCGAGTCGAATTTCCGATGGTTTCATTTCTAATTTACTCGTGCAAACTAAGAGAATTTTTTGTGTTTTAAAAGGGTTTGTACTTTCTTGTGTATTGAATTTCCTGCAAAATGGAATAGTGAAAGATAATTTTTTTTTGTTAAAAACGGAGCAGTAAAGACTTCTGCAAAATTGCAAAACGGTTGGTTAAAATAGCCGTGGTGATGAGATCTGTAATTTTTTTTTTCACAAAGCGCCCGATTAAACTTTCCCTCAGCACAAGATCTTAAAAGCGTCTTCGGCTTCGGCTGAGTAAGACTCGCTTGCACCGGATCATTCTGTCCGCACTCAAGTTCTATTCGCTTACATCCGCTAAGTTCGTGCGCGAGTGAAAACCGGAACTGTAGCCTTAAGGTCTACAAGCATTTGTGGTAAAATGGTTTGGCGCATAGGAGTATAACATTGTGATATTATCCCTGCCATTACGGATGGTATATGCAGTATACTGTATATTGGGTTACCTTAAAAAGTTTAACTTCACGGATAGCTATAAACTATTCTCCTAGTAAAACGATCACCTCACATATATATATCACATCTACAGTGATATTTTGTAGAGTTTTGATATAGATTTCATTGTGATATTTTTAATTCGATTGCTTTCCTTCCGCTTATTTTTAAAATTCTTATTATATTCTCACGAAGTTACGTTGAAGCTATAAAAATATTTTTTAATGGGTGCAGATCAAGACAGTCATGTTCAAACTCCTTCAATTAGCAAAAGTCCTAAATGGAGAATTCTCTCGCAAAGCATATAAAATACAACCTAATGTGCACTACAAAAGAATCATGCAAAATTAAAAAAGTGATTATATTTCCCATCAAGCAGACAGTTTGAATAATGGAAAGGATTCATCCAGGGGCGAACGCAGGTAGGGGTTGTGGGGGTAGATTGTAAGCTCAGCTGGAAGGAATATGCTCTCTCCGAAGCAATATCTAAATAGGATGGAGAGGCAACTTTAAGTTAAAGTTAGTCTTACAATGGCTTATTGAAATTAAAAATACGGTTTGAAATACATCGTGCCGGCACGGTACGTATTGCAATGAAATAAAACCTCTACTAACTTAACAAAAACATGCAATTAGAATAATGTGTAGAATAAATCGTAGAACTCATACTTCTGAGCTGTTCAAAAATCTTGAAATTTTCCCTGCATCTTCTGTACTTGTATAAATTCTTAATTTTTTTTTTATTTGAAAATTTATGACAACTACAATTTAAGAGTCAACAGAGTGTAATATTTATATGTGTGTTACCTGAAAAATTAGAAGTAACAATGGCTACTTTCCTTTAATCACCTGTTGTCTTTTTTAGTATTTCGTTTGGATTTTCTTTTTCTTTTTTGTTTTAAAAATAGTTTCCGCATAAATTGTCTAATTCTAACATATTGCGTTTGATAGGTACATTCCCATCATGTCGTCATGACAACTGATTGTAGGTTACTCCACTCTTTCATGCAAAAAGCGTTATTATACATTTAAAATATGAATATGAAATAAAATATTATTACTATTATTATAATGGACATTTGCTTATGGGGCAGATCACACCGCATATGGAAACACAAAGCGAAACAGAAAAACATGTTTCGTTTCCAGCTTGGAAATATCATTAAACAAGTGAATGCTAACAATTTTAAATAAGGAAACGACTTGGATGCTGATATTCTAGCTGATTATTTCACAAACCGCTTAAACCCATATTAAACCAAAATAATTTAATAACTGCAGAAGCTTAAGAGCAGGTATTAGGTACTTTAGAAGAGATCCGCGCTGTTCTAAGGATAACAATGCGCCTGGGCCAGGAGATGACACAGTTCCTTAAGAGTTCTTTAAAAACGTCCATCAAAATATCTTTTTAGATCGATTATCGAAAGTGTTTTCTAAAATACCTCAAGCAAGGGAAGTACCGGTAAGTTTTCAATTACATTCAAAATTACAGGAGCATCTCCTTCATGAATATCATCGCCAAAATATTTACAGGTTATATTAAAACGGCTTGAAGTTTGGGTAGAAAAAAAAAAACAATTTACTTCGTGAGTTCCAAGCTGGCTTTCGCGCAGACTCAAAGATCAACAATATTTTCTCGACACAAAATATTGTATATCACTGCCTGGAAAACGGGAACAAAAACGTATATCTACAATATTTATCGATCTGAAAGCTGGCTTTGACAGTATTGATCAAGGAACACTATCTTATATATAAATATAGGCGATGGGAAATAGTTAAGAACCATTTTCATTGCCTTAAACACAACATATTCGCTTGATGAGAATATTCTTATTTTGGGTATAGGTCAGGTTACTATATAATGGTAGAATATCTACCACTGGACGAACTTTAGTTTTTTTTTAAATTGCATATATTAAGCATGCTGTATAAAGTTTTAAATTTATTGAAAAATCTGTATAAGAAAATGCCGTGGCGGTAAAAATATATCAGAATGGTTCCAAACAAAAAGCGGAGTAAGTCAAGAATGTCTATTATCTCCATTGCTATCCTTTATATATATTTGCATCCTTGCCAAACGGTATTCAAATTGCAGGACTTAAAATAAAATGTTTATTATACGCAGAGGATTTTGTCATATTCGCAGACTCTCCCGACAGCCTTCAGTTTATAATAAACAAACAGAATAGCTACTGCAAACTATGGATAGTGACGATAAGTACCAACTTCAAAGTCCAAGGTAATGATTTTCAGAACCGCCGAGGTTGGCACTGCAGAAATGAGAGATGTGTTTGAAATGGAGATTTTAGGTATTGAAGTAGTACAGAAATTTAATTACGATACTCTCTCCCAAACTTAATCCAGAACGCAGAACGAGTTTAGAAAGGCAGTGGCTGCAATAAATTCATATTGAAAAAACTTATTTAGGAACAGAAACGTTGCGCATAGCGCAGAATTTTAAGTTCTCGAAGCTGCTTTAATATCTATAATGACATGCATCGCAAGCATGTGGATACCAGCAGTATGATGGAAAGAAAAACTCCCGCGATTTTTCCTCAAAAAACATTTAGTTTGCCGCAGTCAACTCCAAATTACATGCATCTTTTTGAAACAGGTCTTCCACTCATATTTCTGTTTACTTTAAATATACATTTCCAATATAACTATGTATATTATAAATGTGCTCATATATGATGTTAGCCGCCTCCCAAAATCGCAAAGCACAGCATACCTACGCAAAACATCATCTGGGTGAAAAAATGTGATTTATTCCTGCTTTGTGGAACACTACTCGTTCCCAGACTTAGAAGACTGCCATTTTAAATTCATTTCTTATTTGTAACTTTCATTTAACTATTTAACTTACATCCTAGACAAAAACGATTAAATCAAATTTAAAACTAACATTTATCTTATTCTAGCATACTGGCTCTCAGCGAGCGCTCTAAACATATCAATATCCTTAAAATTATTGCGTTACGGCCTTAAATCTTTCTATTTTTAAATTTATTTGTTTTTTAATTTCCAAGAAACTTTATAAAACTTGAATTCTTTATTTGTATTTTTTTTTATTTAAAACTGTTTTCAGCTCTTTCGAAAAAAAATCCCTTGTTTTTTTCCCTAAGTGAAATTTGCACTTGTTTTCATATGAAACAAAAAATGTAGAAAATGTAACAAGTTTAAACTTTGCATAGAACATAAAAATAGGTATACATTTCTTTTTCTATATTAGACTATACTATCAAAACGAGTGAATGTATTCAGATACACAAAAATTCGTACGTAGACGTTCGATGAGCTGTTTTCTTTCACGTTTAATATTTTGAACAATTTATTCTTTGAATTCTTTTCGTAATGAAAATGCATTTTAATGTTTTTTTTAAACAATTAACGTTCACATGGATATTACTTCTTCCCCCTTTCTTAAGCTTGTCCCTCGTTTTCCCCCTTTTCATGGAAAATGCTGAAAAATTCACTGGTTCACTCGATCACTGGTTCCATGGTCTTCCTTAGATATATATTTAACAAACGAAAAATTAATGAGCGTTCTTTTAATATTGGATGTAAAATTAAGATCAGATATAGTTAGTTAAGATCAGATCAGATTAAGTGGAAGGGACTGGAAACAACTCGTCCAATACTGCATAAAAACACTAAACACCGAAAAGAGTTCAATGATGAATACTAGAAGATCTTAACCCAATTTGTTACCTTTTTCATTTACGCTCAAACTCTTTTTTCATTTCACCAAATAAATAATGCTATATGTACCTAGACCTTCCATAATATATCGAATCCAAGCATATACAAAACCTCCTATCTAATTGCAAAAATTAATCTTATTATGTGTTCGTTATCTCAAGAAGAACATAAAATGTTATTGTTTATTTATGAAGAAAAAATTCTGGCAAATTTGGTTTCAAACCACAACCAAGTTTAGTTATTGCTGAAAAATTGTAAAATTGTAAAATTTTAATTCTAAATAAACTTCTGTTCTTTCCATTCAGTCATCTTTTTGGCCCACAATTTTCAAAGTGGGATTTTTTTTAATTTTCTATGTTTATATTTATTTAAAATATATATAACTACAGCTATGCATGGAATCGTATTTTAAGCTCCAATATTTCGAGTGAATATCTCTTAATTGTTCAAATGTCCCGGCATTATGCTGCAAAAAAATTGTCATAAAACATTCATTTCCTTTTTCCCACACGATGAATTTTTATCAAGTTAACACGAAAAGGTGAATTGTTAACCACAACACTTGGTTTGGTACTTGCTCTAATTACAAACAAAACAAAAAAAAGTACAGATGGAAATGAAATGTGGATTGCAAAAGCCCGGAAATATGAAAGTAATGCCAAAAAATGCATTTATGTAAAACAATTAACGAAAAGCTATATTAACAAAAGGGAAAAACAAAATGCAATACACAACCGAGGTGGGCAGTACGCGATTCCCGAAAGCTAACAAGTGCACATATTGTTTTTGTAGTGCGTTCGACTGCTCTACGTGATGAAAATTCTACTTTACTCTGCTTTCCCACATTTCCCCCAGATAGCTTACAAGTAGCTATTGATTGTTTAAATACTTAGTTCAGCAACGACTATACCTAAATCATAACTACATAAAAGAGAGCATTTCAGGATTTTGAGAAATGCTGTAGCAACAATAGTTCTATTGCATCGTGCCTCAGAAGGACCCTCGTCTTGGTGTCCATATACGCTCCATAATGTAACCTAGCCGAGGAGGTAATAGGATCTTCGCCAAATCTAGGTTGCTAGTGCTCTTTTTGACTTCGACGGAGCAGCAATCGTTCTGCATTGTCATCCTATGCAGGCATTTTTACGAGAATATCAGAAAATATGGTTTCTAACTTGGTATAGGTACGAGATACGAGTACCTACCTTTTACCATATAGAATAAAATTATCGAAAAGTCTAAATGCCAGCCATTGATATTGTCCTAATCAAATGAGAAAACTTACTTAATAAACGATGAAACGAAACTTAATCGAAAGGACTGTAAGCATTTTACATTGGTTATGATAAAGTTTCCAACTATGAATTAAGATTTTTCGATAATTACAGTTTCTAGACTTTACAGAGACTTTGGACTTGAAGATTTGGTTGGTCACAGAACAAGGAAAACATAAAGACAGATATCCAAGAGGTTTTTGGCATATTTTTCGTATAAAATAAATACGAATAATTTAAAATACCTGGAATTCAAGAAGAAGTTGGGGAGCTTCTCGGCTTCTCAAGCCCGGTACACGGAGACGCGAATAACTTGAGCAAAGCGGAAGTGATGTTAATATAATAACGAATCGCTTTGCATGCAGTTGGAGTCCAATTTAAAAAGCTCCAAATTTAAGCCTCCTAGGGTGTCGAGCGATAAGGCAGAAATATTATAACTGCTGAGAGTTTGCTCAAAATGATTTTACATCCTGACGAGATTACGACTCTGTACAGGAAATTTTTCTTAAATCTTTTAAGAAAACATATAAGTCTTCAAAAAATTAATCACTGTGCACATGAGATTTATAAATCAAACCAAAATTTAAAAATTGCCTTCAGTTTTGCCCACCAGTAAATCTTTTTGAAATCACAAATTAATAGATCCCAGAATTTTGACGTTGTGTGACGTTTTGAAATAAGCCAAACTAGACCACTAAATATGTTTGAGAAATTTAAATTTAGCATGTCGGCAAGTAAGTGTAGGTTTGTCTCAGTTGAGGGACTCAGTATCAGTAAACATTTCTACTCAATCAGCAAACAAATATATCCACCGTCATCAAGAATAAATTAATATTCGTCGAGCTTGTATTATTATTAAAAAATCAAACATTTTGAAATTTAAGTTTTTTTTTTTCTAACAAAATACATAAATAAATAATGAGCTGGCGCAACAGTCGACTATTCCTCTTTTGTGAGTTTTTTATGTTCGGAGGATCTTCAATTTTATGACGAGTCGAAACGGTTAATTGAGAAGCTATTTCATGGCATTTATACTCTCAGATGTTTGTCAGGCGTTCGCGATGCACAGATAGGTACACTAAAAGTGTAACTTGTGTGTTTTCAATGTGGGACTCCTCGCTTAGTTGTCCAATACACTTACCACCAAGTCTAGATTTTTCCGTATGTTTTTCGTGGGAAATCGGTTTAGGGTAAAAGACCTTAAGGAGACAGGTAATCGCCTAGCGTATCAAAGATAATTTTCAAAACATGATCCTAATATGCGCATAATCCTCTACCAATGAGGCTGAATATCCTAACAAGGAGGAGATTCGTAAGCTCCTGGATGAAGCCTACAAAGCATGTCCGAAATTGCTAAAGACAGAGAGGAAAATGCATTTTGCGGGTTAGAGGTAAGCAGAGAATCTGCAAAACGGCGACAATAGCAACAAGACGCAGACGGTTGAAGTGTCAACAAAATTCCGTTCCAACCAGAAGAAGAAACAAGACACATATTAGATCCTATCCGTCTCACCTCAATCCGTTCTGCAACATACTAAGTGTGGATTTAGTAGCTTCGCTTGACACTGGAAAGCACGTTGGGCTTCGAAAGAAAAATTCTTGTACGGATTTTTGGTACAGTGTGTAAGAAGGGCTAGTGGAGGAGAAAATACAACGTGGATGTAGTCCAGAAAGCCAAAATACGTGGCATATTGGTTCGGCCACATCGAGCGAATGGACAATAACACTAGAAATAAGAGGATCTTCGAATCCCAGTCCTCAGGTTCTAGACGACAAGGGAGACCGAATCTTCGTTTTAAGGATCAAGACATCCCCGTTGCCAGAGCTCTTTGTCTGGATAACTTGAAGCAGCCTGCCCGGTATCGCAGATGCTGACAGGCTGCAGTAGTGCAGCGTTGCTATGTTCCAATGTTTGGAAGCTTCCGGGGAAGAACTGCTCGTATCTCTGACTCCTTCGTGCTGGCATAAGGGACGTGTGCTTACAGCTAAACCTGTTGTCGAGAATCACCTATATTAACTTAAGACTCCTTACACCTAATGGTTTGGTTTCCAACCCGGAAATTTCCAAATTCTACAGACTTATCAAGACATCATCGATCTTGTGGTCACTTAGTTTTAACCCAGAAGACTCCAGCTATTTTTTGATTCCGGCAACTGCTTGATCTGTGGCGGAGTCTATATCGTGGGTGTTTTTGGACACCGCCAACGCAGCGATATCGTCACCAAAACCGATCATCTTAACTCCTTCTGGCAGCGTTAGTCCGAGGACTCCACCATACACTATATTCTACAGTAGAGGTCCAAGTTTCTTTATCTTCTACCACCTCGAGCAGTCTTCCGTATAAGCAAACATATTGGCCGACACGAAGATGGTTCTTCTGCGGAAGCTATATAGCAAAACTAGATCTTGGAGTTTCAATGGTTTAAGAAAGACCCCCTCCCCAAGGTGCTTTTGCATCGTTGCAATAAAAACGTGTTGTCGTTTTTAAACAAAAATATAAGAACAGGAAATTAATGAAAGTTGTTGAGCTAGCAAATATTTAACATTTCTATGGCCTGTACAAAAGTATTGTAGTCTGTTCAGGAAGAAATTCGAATTCTAAGTCGTTACCAATCGAGCACCAAATATTTGGATTGTGCACTTCTAAGAGTAGATATAGAACATAGTAACACCAAGAAAATTGCAAACAAATGTTCGACCAAATATTTCCGTGTGTTGGAAACTTGTCTATCTTGGAACTTGATATTTTAGTTCATCTTTCCTACTAATTAATATACGAAAGTTGGCCATGGTCGCTCTTTTGTCGTTCGCACTTTGCTCTGTGTGTTTCAAAATTTCGTAGGTACATGTTAATATGTATATAAAATTTTAATACTACTTTTCATAATTGGTTTTTGAGAATGGTTTTAATGAACTCAGTTTTCATAGTTTTCTTAGGTAGGCCTCTAAGTTGGCCAAAAAATCCTGCACCACAGGTGGATAACTTACGCAGGTTTCACTCTACTACGAAACGATTCATAAGAATAAAATAAAAAATAGGTTCAAGGGAAACTTGAGGGAGTCATAAGCGAGCACTAAAAACAATCCAAACGTTGTGCATAAAAAAGATAGCTTAAAGCTAAGAAAGAAAGCCACCCACATCCAAAAGATTAGTCTAGTTGCATAACAGTTAAGTTCTATTGATATACTACATAACATAATTTGCAATAATGAATTCCAAAAAATTACAGCAGGTGAAAAGAGTCGCGCTAAATACAAAAAAAAATATTTTTTTTTGATTCACAACGTCAGATCGTTCATGTCTTGCTTTTCCATGCAAAACTCTTCAGCAAATATATTTTCATCATACATTGACGAAGGGGACTAAATGGCAAAGCTATAATGAAGTTGGAAAGCGAAAGCGAACCGAATGACAACTTTGAATATAACTAGTCGTACAATTTGACAAAAATATGAGCAGCCTCCGATTGCCAATTAGTTATACGTGAAGTTTCTTGTTTAAATCTTTTTAAATATTTTTTACAGTCAGTCGGGGTTTTTTTGGTTATATAAATCAACTTCTTTATTTCTAGTTTTTTAGTTTAATATGTAGTCGGACTTCGGAGAATAAGAAGGTTCGCTAGCATTGTTGTGAGTTCGTTAGTAGCGATTAGACTCTGTCTTTAGGCGTGAAATTTTTGTTTAGGTTTAAGTTCTTTGAAAGGAAAAGTGCGAGTAAACTTAATTTATACATTTCGAACGATAAAGGTAGTGAGGAGGCCACGTTTTCACTCAGCCTCATTGCACGATTTAGGCTATTTCGAATTTCAACACAAATTAATATTCTTGTGACTACCACTCTATTGTATTTATATCATTTGTGACTATTAATAATAATAACTTAATCTATTATAAATAGTTAAGTTTACAGTAAACGTCAATTATAAACTTTTAATTGAAATGTTCAATAACATGATGTGCCGACTAGCGCCATCTGTGAGAATGAGTGCAAACTACTATTTGTGTTGAGAAATGTAAATGAATATTTTTTTACCACCCTAGTGCTGAATATTTTTTATTTTAAATCTATTAATTAAGCTGTAAATATTTATAATAAGGACTTATAAATTTCGGAGGTCACTTGACGTCATATTAGCGTTGGCACTCCGGGAAAGAATACGAATATTATGACACCTCACTCATCAAAATCAAGCCTTAAAGTCTTGCATGGATATGTGACCATACAATGGGCATTACCAATAAACATTTTTAGTTTCAACTCTAAATTTTAGTAGCTCACTGTATGTTTTCCATACAAATTCCGCAATTGTGAGCTTTCGTAAATTTAAAGTCGAATCTAAAATTTCTTCTCAATAAGTTCGGCGCAAACTACAATTTTATCAAATGATTAAAAATATGTACAAAGTTAAATTTCCATAAATCAATTCAAAATTGTATGGAATGTGTAAAATATATGTAGATTTACAAGAAAGTATTAAACCGTTTCTTTTGTGAATTGTGTACATTATATTTATTTGTCAGCGTTTTAGGAGTGTGCCTAGAGCACTTTACTAAAATCTTTAAAGCACTTCTATTTCATGTCGGTCGCAAATAGAGTGTTCGATATGCTTATGTAACAAAAGTAATAATATTTCAGTTAAAATGAATGAATTCATGACTAATAAATGCAGACACTCCACAAGACCCCCTATTGTGAATTCATCAGAAAGTAATTTATTTCACAGTTCATTCTGCCATACGAATAAACATTTAAGTTTCGACTCTAAGTTTTAGTAGTTCACAGTGGCTATATTTTCCATAAAAATTAGCAATTGTGAGCTTCCGTAAATTTAAAGTCGAAACTTAGATTGGTTATTAGTACGGCGCATTGTATTCCATATCTTGACATTTCTCACAGCCAATTGTGTGAAATTTTTTTTTTTTTTAAACTAATCTTTTTATAATAATTTATATATATATAGCCTATGATACTTCGGGGAAGAATACCGATTTAATGACACCCACTCTTCAAAATCGGTCAAGCCGTTTGGGCTACAGGGCGTACCGTAGGAACGGACATAGGATACGCGCGAAACACATAACCTTCCCTGTGTACAGTCGGGTAAAAACCAAATCAAAATAAAATATTTAATTGTGACTATTTTGATTTCCCTAAATGTATTATTGATCTCAGCTATAGCTTGAGGGAGCTAGGGCAATATTTATGTTTGCATTGACTGGATTAAAAGGAGATTTAAAAGCAATTTGTTTCATTCCTCGTAGATAGTAGCTTCGGCTTTTAAAGGTTCCGTATGGAAAATTTCACTTCGCACATTATTTTTATTGTTGAAATTAAATATTCTTTTTCTACGCAAAGGAGACTTGATTTTTTGGGGAGCAAGTCGAATTCGACGTACGTGCGCATGAGTTCCAGTTTACATGGCCAGTGGGGAGGGGCCATAATGATGCAAAGAAAAAGATAATCGAATACATTCCCAGAGTTGACCTGTGCACTCACACTCATATTTACATTCTTACCCCTGCGTGCGCAGTAGCAAGAAATTCGAGAACTGAGACCCCCAACTCGCAATGCTATCGTCAATAGTTTTATTGAAAATTTTTCTTTCTTTGATTCGTATTCATGTTCGTCATTTCGAATCCTGTAAGGCAAACCCGAAGCAACCTTTGGTATGCCATTATGGTTGCAAATATTTATTGTTAAATGCGAAGGTATGCTTGTTAAATATCGTGCGAACATTTGTTGGTTAAAATTATTTCGATCATTCACGATTCCACCCGAAATAAGTTTTTTGATCGAATAGAACTTTTGAAAAATAATATGATCTCACGGTATATTACGATCAAAATTAAAAAAAAAAAACATGTCCCGTAAAAAATGTATGAAAAATTATTTTTCAAGAACTTAACAGTTTCCCTTTAAAATGTTCTCGCCGTATGTACTTTCAAAGACAAACACAACACAAATCAAGCGATCCGTTCTCCAGTTATGGGCGGTCTTGTTGCGTATCTGAAGCATGACAGACAAGGATGCCAGACAAAAATTGTCTAGGATATTAACAAAGCATTGTACTTGGCATATGCTTGCGGCAAGGCTTGGTCTAACTCGGCGGATTCTTTAATGCTGTTGCTACCAAAAGCAACTTGAAGAAAAAAATTCTCATGCCAAGATTCGAATCTATAGAACATTATACGAAATACTAAACAGAAAAAAATCAATCAATCATAATAGCGTTTATGCACGGCGGATGATATATGCACTTTTACCATTCCAAAATTTAATCTAACATAACAAATTTATTCAACACAATTCTTGAACATTTTTATTTCAAAATATGAATTCTATTTCGAAAAAAAATAGCTAAGATAGTTAATCAGGTAGGTAAATGTGTTTCAAAACTTCATTTACAGGTATGGCAAATGGGAACGGTAGCATAAATTCCATGTATAGCTTAACAATTAATTAACAAAATATCAAAAATATTATTAGGTAACGTAGCGAATGAGATAGAAACAGATAAGGTAAGAAAAAGATAGATATCAATTACATGGATAGGCATGAATATATATTTTAATATTAAGCAAAATTTAATTTAATGTTGTGAGAAAAAAAAAAATATTTAGAGATTTATTAATTTTTATATCTAATTGATCGTAAATTTTTTTTTTCTTTTGAAAACACTATTAATGTTGGTTATATTTATACGCTAATATGTACCTTTTATGTATATGTTATGTAATCTTAATAATTGGGTAGCAAAAGGCTTATCTACTTATTTCGATTCTGGATATCGTTTGTTGAAATTTAAATCTAATTTATTTGTGTGTCTGTGATGTCAATGTACGTGTAAATGGTAATATTCCTTGTTGAAGTGTTGGGCACACAATCCTTGGTTGGAATCTGTTTGAATGTTAATTAGAAATAGTTTAGAACCTTATGTTTACAGAAAATCTTGGATTGCCAAATTATTGTGCATGCAAAATTTAAATAGAAGTAATCTAAGAAATCTCTAAATTTACAAGTTTACAAGTAAATCATATTTAGATATCACTCACAACTGAATTTCAAACAAATCAAATAGTTGATGATCATAATTCAAATTTGCCCTGTTGAAACATACAAATCATACATATTCCACCATAGCAAAGCAGCCGAGTGCTGTGTACTCGCTCAAGTGCGGTTCACATAGACAATAAGCTGTCTTCTGATTTGTTTTTCCTTCTTGGCTTGTCAGTTAATGGAGCCACTTTAGTTGCTACATTATTTCTAAATACCGATTAAATGATCTTGCAAGTTTTGCAGTTATTCTGCACAGAAACAAAGGTAAGTAAATATGTATAATAATTTAATATGTACCTATTTACCTGTTATAATACAAAGAGGTCACGTATTTTGAAGTTCCCACGAACCACCTACCTATACTTTTCAAGACCCCACACGTTAATCACTTAATACTTCGTCTTCCTGCTTGTATTTTTGCATATAACGATCGCCTTAGTTATTATCGATATCTAAAGCAAGGAATGAAGATTTCTAAGAAATGACTGAGAACAGAAAACCAAATTGTATAGGTGCCTAGTAAGAATGTAAAGCATTCCGATTACATCCTGTTTGGACAAAATTCAAAGGCTATAGCGTTCTTCTTCAACCCAATTAGCTACTGAAATTCGGAAGCTCAATTTCGAAAAAGGTGGGCCACAAGAATCAAACAATTCATTCGTGAGAAGAATATCAGCAAACTACTGTATGAGGTAGCATGCGAATACTATTATCTTAATTTTGTTTCATTGGAATGTTAGTCTCGCTGTCCCTCAGCAAACCTTTAGTCATGTATCGGATATCGTGATATTTATGATGAGGACCACGAAGCTATAATCATATGGGTTCGATCAGGAGAATAAACTTTATCGTTGTGTTGAATCATTGACGGTCGCCGAAAGTCAAACGATTTTAACATAGTTCCAAAGAATAAAATAAAATCTACCATCCACATATTCCTTTTTACTTTACTTTTTCTTCCAATGGGCATGTTGGAAAAATAATACAAATTTGACCTTACTATATTAATTTGCCACTGACAATTTATAATTATTCACAAAGCGTCACAATAAAGTTCTACCTTATTTCTCTTTGAGATATTATATTATTTATTATACTTATCCAAACGCAAATTAGTTGGTCTACCGAGGAAAGAGTACAAACTTGTGCTCATTCTTGAATTCTTTAGAAACAAAACACCAATTAGTTATTTTAAAAAGAAAAAGGCAATATGAACAGAAAGCGACCTCATTTCAATAATATTATTGAGTGAGCTTACAAAAATAATGAACTTTTTATACACCTGTTGCGATGCAAAATAGTTAGCCTACGAGATTTTATATTGATTTTTCCACTGTGTAACGTCAACTTTGCCCTTGATTACTTCTAAGCTTAGTATGGTATAGTGTAAACTAATTTTGCACTTTTCGGGGCCAAAAGGTTACCATATATCGTTATATCTTGACCCTTAAGTCTGGAGGAGTACGAGCTGATTCTTGTCGCAGTTCTTGTTTCATTTTATGCCAAACGGGTTCGACTGTTGGAAGGTCAGGCCTGCTGAAAGGCCATTCCATTAAAGTTATTGCTTCAGGAGTAAACCACGGCACTGTCGATCTAGCTATATGGCAAGAAGCACCGTCCTGTTGGAAAATATTATTCCCTCACTTGATTGAAAGTGTTGTGTTGATGGAAGAAGCTCTTTTTGTAATATGTCTCTAAACTTGGCAGCATTGACCATTTCATTGACAAAATGTAAAGTGCGAATATCACGCCCCAGACATCCATTCCCATACCATTAGAATTTCTGGGAACATTGCTGTTTGCTTCATGCATTTTTTGTGAACGAATTGTTTTGCATTTCTTATCACACATCTGCGTTGGTCACCAACTCAAACTTCAAACTGGACTTATCACTTTAAATGAACAAAGGACCGGCATTGAAAAGTCCAGTTTTTGCGGTTTTTGGCCCTCTCAGTCGTCTTTTCTCCTGGTTAGGTGTCAAAAGTGATTTTTATTTTACCTGTGTTTGGAGTAGACATATTTTTTGACAAGTTTAACAAAACTTGTAAAGTTTATATTCAATTTTTCATCGTCGATCGAAATCCTTTTTTGAATTCCTTCTCTCCATTGGAAAGTTATTGCTGAATTTTTTGACACCGATTTTCTTTGATTATTATTTTGAAAAATCCCGCCAATCACGAGGTTTTTGCTACCGGTTGAAGGCCCGTTTTCTTACCAATCTCAACATTTCCAAATGTTTTAACTTTGTGATTATGTTTTGCAATGACATGCGCGGTAAACTAAAGTTTCCAGCTCGACAATCCCGTCTCAAATGCAATAATTACTGGTCTCTTAGGTCTCGTGAATGCCACGCATGAAACTGATACCCACTTGCATGAAGGCAGAGGTCAAAAATAACAACAAAACGAGTGTATGCAATTTCCCAATTTTCCACTAGCCAAAACTATACGTAAATAGTACTAGGCCAATCATTTTATGAACCTATCTTTTTTTGAGATGAAAGTGAAAATTTGTAACGGTGGCTTTTTAAATTCAGCTTTATTTGGTTTAATTTACTTGAAAAATTACTTTATACATTGGCACAAACTTTGAAATACATAACTAATTACGACCGCAGTAAATTTAAGTACATATGAAAAAAGTAAAACTAGGCAAACTATTTTGCGTTTGAGTCATAGTAGATATGCCCACCCGGTACCAAGGAAGTGACTTACCTTACTTAGTATTTAGTGCCGCCCCTTTTTGAGCCTCAGGACCCATGGCCCCCACTTTTTGAAAAGTGATAGAAATGGCCCCTTTTTAAGTCTTGCTTAGACTAAGCAAGATTTTATTCTTTATTGTACGAAAAAGAATGCAAAATTGCAAACATTTATGAAAAAAAATGTTTCGTAATGAATAAATTTGTTTTTTTGATAAAAATAAATGTCTAAATGCTCTGTTTTTTTTTTTTTTTTTGTTATATTAGTATTTTATGTTTGTTAGTCCCCTTTTAGAAAATTTTCAGCGACAGCGCTGAGTCCCGCAACTGCTTAGCTCGGACGTTGATTATTAATGTGTGTAACGCCTCTTTGTCCAATCCTAGCTACATTATTGTAAATGCTTCTAATAGGCAATATGCGTCTAAAATTTTTTTTTAATTCCGAAAAAAAACTATGAAAGCGACACAACAGTGAAAAAACAAAAAAGAGACGCTGGTTTCTACCACCTTATATAGATATAATATAAAAAAATACATAAAACATAAATAACATAATCTTCAACTTGTCAAGCGGACATATTAGTTTTCTTAACCTTATTCTTTTAATGTTAAGAAAATATTTTGTGTTCATGTTGGTAAAGACGAAATAAATTGCTTGGGATGCATATATTTAAGTATTTTTATTCTTTGTCTGCAACAAGGATAAGGCTTTTATAAATTTAAAGACACAGTGTTTTAAATAGCTTTGCATAACGTGCAAAATAAAAATGAAATGGAATTTTTTAATAAAACTTCGTTATGCGATGTATTTTTACTACAAGCAACGACTCAACGCTTACAGAACTGTCTCGCTAAAGCTGGGCAGTTGAGACGAAGGTCGATAAAATCTAAAATTCGCACTGAGCATGTAGGTACTTCAACGTAGTTTATTAAAGAGATAAGCATGCTCATCTGCTTCAAGATCTTGCGTAGCTAAATCTTGACTCTGTAGTAAAATTTATAATTAGCAATTTTGCGTATAAGAGTTGCATCTTTCAATACCACGAAAACGCATTGTGTGTTACAGCCAGATGAGATGTATATTAAAATCCGAACACTAGGGCTCGAAATTCAAGCCAATTAAAATTTTAAATCTATATACGTAATAAAGGAACACATTATTTATGTGTTTGTAGAAGCTTGGTGCAAAAGATGTCACCCGATGAACTTTGGTTCTGTTTTTGTATTTTATTTATAATATCGGCTAAGTGGCCGGCGCCACACTATTGCCAAAACTTCCGTGGCATTATTGACGTGTAATCTCGTTGACAGCTTAAAGAGTCGGATGCTTGCTGAGATAGATTCGTGACCTCAAAAAATAGTTAAATCATTCGGCTAGTGCAAATCGACAAAACGAGAGACTATAGGCGGCCTGGAAATATAGCCCCCCGAATTTCGGTTGTTGCTCGTGTAGTTAATATGCGTCATCCTTTTGGAACCACAAGTTCTCGAGTCCCAATTCATCTATTTGTAGCGCTCGCTGTCCACAATTGTTTAAAAAGCCTTTCCACTGCTGGTGTAAGTAAAGGGTTTTTCAATAAGAGCGCTACAAAAGTTTTTTTTTAAATAAAACAAAACCAGTTTTGGATATTAATGAAATTCTTCATTACTGTGAAAGTATGTTTGATGCCATTATGTATGATACTCGATTTCTTTTGCATGGCCACCAAGTCCAGAAGTCCAGACGCTGACCCAATTTTCGACGGTTTTCAAGCATAAATCGGCCGATACTGCTGCAATTTCACGTTCGATATTCGTACGAAGTTCATCAATCGTCGCTGGCTTGTTGGCAAAGACCATAGACTTGACGTAGCCTCACAGGAAATAGTCTAACGGGGCAAATCGCACGACCGAGGCGGCCAAGCGACTGGACCATTTCGTGAGATAAAACGTTCTCCAAACTTGGTTTCCAATAAATTGATTTCGACATTCGCTGTGTGGCTTGTGGCGCCGTCCTGTTGGAACCACATGTCCTCCAAGTCCATATCACCCAATTGGGGCCAAAAATATTCGATTATCATTGAACGGTAGCGATTCCCATTCACAGTAACGTGCCGGTCTTGATCATCACGGAAGAAGTACGGCCCAATGACGCCGCCGGCCCATAAACCACACCAAACCGTATTTTTTTCGGGATGCAATGATGACTCATGGAGTACGTGTGGATTGCTGCCTGACCAATACCGCATATTTTGTTTATTGGCGAAGCCATTCAGCCAGAAATGAGCCTCATCGCTGAAAATGATTTTTCGATGAAAATCCGAATCATTTTCAAGTTGTTGCTCAGCCCAATTCACGAACATACGACGCTTCTGGTGGTCAAGCGGCTTCAGTTCTTGCGTCAATTTAATCTTGTAAGGATGTAGGCCAAGATCTTTTCGCAAAATTCGCCACAACGACGTCACAGAGATGCCCAACGCTTGAGAACGACGTGTGAGAGACACATTTGGGCTTTCTTCAACTGAAGCCTCAGCGGCAGCAATATTCTCGACACTACGGGCACTTCTTTGTCTCACTGGCACGGGAACATTTTGTACTGTGCCTGTGGATTCAAATTTTTCCACTAGACGCTCAATTGTTGATCTGCTAGGACGATTATGACGACCATAAATTGGACGTAGCGCTCTTAACGTTGAGGCCACTGACTCCGAATTTCGGTAGTACATTTTAATAATTTCGACTCGTTCGACTGGTTCGTATATCTTTCAATCATGAAATGGCAAAACTTACTGAAGAGAAATGTCAAAAGAGCGGCAAGAAATTCGGCGTCGTTTGCTGTCCCTGTCGCGCTACTTTTGTAGCGTCCCTGTTGAAAAACCCTTTACTTCAGAGTTTTTATATGAATAGCATACATGTATAATTGTACATTGGTATTTTTGCTTGTTTCGTTAAACAAGTTGACTCGGCTATTTTTTATCCACTAACTCTGTAGGAGCATCACTTGGTAGTTTTTAACCGAAAGTTGGTTGATTTTAAATAAGTGATTTTTCTGCGTGCAGATGAACTGTGGTTCAGTAAATACAACAGAGAGGTTGGTCGATATCTGCTGACATTTAACACCTGTTGAAACTCGACAGAAGCTAACAATAGGCCTTTTTTATTATGCGGCAATGATCTATGTATATGGATCATTGATTTCCATGGCTTGTACAACAATAATACGATATTCAGCATAAACTTCAAGTAGCGTTCATATTCAATGATTCTAAGCGATATGTTTACGACATTCAATTACATTTCTATTTACTTTTGGAGGGTAGGTTGTGCTCTGCAAGATTGTAACAGCTATTGAACTAGCTCAATTTGCCTCGTTGTCTTAAAATAATAAATGCTATCACGTGTGGGCATGTTCACCTGAATTTCCCACTTCTGTTCATCATTTCACAGTCAGACTAAGGAACTCTTGAGTCTTGCTGCCCTATGTCCTCGATAGCCTCAAGAATTTTATCTTTGAGGTCTTGAATCGACGCTGGGCTGTTTGCGTTGTTGATGATCGGCCGGTTTGAGTTCTTGTGTTAACTGAACTTTATAAGCCTTAAGACCCAAGTCTTTATGCAAAATACGGTATACCTAATGACGTTTGTGGAATGCCCAATTCCAAAGAATAACGAGGAATGGACAAACCTGGGTTTTCTTCAATACTTTGGGCCACAGCAGCAATATTCTCAGTTGTTCTTTCACCATTTTTGTAGTGAATTTTAATAATTTCAATGCGTTGTTGAAGCGTGCATCGTTCCATTTTTATTAATGGCGTAGTTTCTACTTGTCAAAAGTCAAAGAATAAAAGCTTCAAAAGTGACAGCTACCGAAATAGAGGGTCATTCACAATAACACCTCTTTATTTCAATGATTACTTCTAGCGAAATCGGGCTCCAGCTGCATTTATTCCTTGTCACAAAAGACCAACTTATACAGTCTATATAACAGAAACATGTATGACATAAGCCAACAAATGAAGAAACAGTCAGAAACATATTCCGTTGAAGATAGATCAGAGGACAAGTCAAACAATTGAACCTCCGGGATAGCCAACGATTCCACCCCAGAGACGAATGTATTATGAATACCTACGTACCTCACCAATAAAATAAAAAGAAACAGAGGAGGATAAAAGCTATAATGAAAAGACCAGGCCTTCAAGTCATGCTTTAATTATTACCTTCTCAGGTGTAGTAAGCCATATGTCACTTTCTCCCACGATTACTTCTGATTCCAAAACAGCAACACTTGCTTAATTGAATTACCAACATATGTCAGCAAATGTTTATTTTTCTCAGACACTCGTCCAACACTCGTAAATAATAAACTTCAACGGCCTGGCGAATGATTGCACTGTCAATTGAATAGCACGGTGGATAGTGACAACTCAATGAGTTTGATGAAAACTAAATATGACATTCATTTGATTCCGGAATCATGATTTTATCATCGTTGCACATTGATAATTATCTACCCTTACCAGAAAAGGTTTATTTTGAGGGTCGTGACACATGCCGCTTCATATAGTGGTATATTGCAATAACAGTGGGCACAAACGATGTTTATCGGACTAACCAAAACTATTGCTGACACATGTATCCGTTTATTTTGTCATGACTTTTGTTAAGGGTTACAGAGATTTGTGTAAATTGTTAAGACCCGCCTGGTGCTTAACTCTACCGCATAACAGGAAAAATAATCAGCCGTATACAACATAATAAGGGTTGATTACACTCGTTCATGGTTACTTGCGTTTTCCTCTACCCCAAAAAAAAAAAAATAGGTGGATTTGAAATATTTTGCAAGGACTAATTTAACCAGAAGTGGTAGGAAGATATTATGTAGGTTGCAGATACCTACTGCAAAAGTGAAGAATTTTATGTGAAGTGAAATTTTGTATTCAATTAAGTCAAAGAATATTTTAACTGTGGACATCATGGAAATACAATAAACAGGGGAGAGAGGGGCCAAACCAGTTAGTGGCTCCATCTGATTTTCAAAAGTCACAACTCCCAACTAATTAAAAGCCTAATTCATAAGTTGCATACATAGAGTGAAATTGGTTTCAGTTTAAAATTGTAAGATATTGAAAAAGAGTCAATTTTCTAAAAGAAAAAAAAAAAACACATTTTGTGAAAGAAATCCCGCCTGTCGCCTTATTTGGTATTCGATTGGGCACTCGCAGAACACTTTCTTTGCTCTAGGTTTAGGTTTTTTTTTGTTCGATTGGTATGAAAAAAAAACACTCTATTTCCGATTTCCGACCACTTTTACGAAAAAGGTAAAACAATCTTATTTCCATTTCTGGAATGTTTTCGATTTAGTTTTCAGTTTATATTTGTTTTCTTAAAGATAGTCCGAACATACTTTTGAACAAAAAATATTTATTTTGAATTATCTTCAGACAAAATCTTCTAAAGTGTTTGACTTGTGGCCGCAAGCATATCGCCAATTTGATCACCATTGAAAGAGGTGTGTTGTCAACCAATGCTCTCCGCCAGAAAGAGTAAGAAATAAATTGTGTTTATAAAAAACCTCGTTGTGTACAGGGTCATTCATAACGTGGTTTCAAATTGCTAGTATTGGCATTTGACACCTGTCAAACTCAGCTGTCATTTGAAACGCATTAATCACGGTTGCCACTTGAAAATAAAGTTTGTGTCCAAAATTGGAAACAAAAATGACCAACTGTAGCTATAAATTACCAAAGTACCTAATCTAAGTCCGAAATATTTGTAAACACAGAACAATCAGACGAAAAGAAAAACGCTTTAGATTGCATAAAATTGAAGTCGAACGTCTTTTTTCATTTCGTAAAAAATTACCAATTGGAATAAAAAAGGACCATGATTGTTACCCAGAGGAAAAATAATGACCACATTTGGTCACAAATGACCAATGTGGCAACCGTGGCCATAATATTAGTTGAATGTTTGCCATTTACGATAGTGGATAGGTTAACAATCGAACAAACGCGTTAAAATTATTAAAACTTACTACAAAAGTGGTGATTCAAACGTAGCCACTTTTCGCGCATTGTACAGGGTGTCCGCCGGGAAGGTATACTACTTTCTTTTGCCGCCATTTTGGTAAACATTAGTCTTGACAGTTCATATTTGGCAGTCGTGAAGTAGACACGTGGCAAATTTATTATGGAAAAATATTCGATAAACCAACGTGTTTTAATCGTTAAAACATTTTATCAAAATCAATCATCGATTACTGTGACGACGAGAAAGTTACGTGAAATTACTGAATTACTGCGAGACATTATTCCACAACCAGTTATTTCAAGAAATGGTGATGTTGATTGTCCTCCACGGTCGCCTGATTTGACTGCTCCGGACTTCTTTTTGTGGGGATATCTGAAAAGCAAGGTTTATGCAAACAAATCAGAAACCCTTGAGCAACTCAAACAAAGTATTCGTAATGAAATTAATGAAATACCGCGTGAAATGTGTGAAAATGTAATGAAAAATATGCTCAAAAGGGCTCGCATTTGTGAGACTAAGAGAGGCGGACATTTACCTGATATTGTGTTTCATACATAATTGCCGACATTAAATAAAACATTTATCAAAATAAGATCCATTCTCTTTCATTTAATCAAAAATTATAAACAAACAAAGTAGTATACCTTCCCGGCGGACACCCTGTATAATCATAATCGACCGACTACGCAAGCAATCGGTAAAATTGTGAAGAAATTTGAAGAGAGTGGAAGCGTTGCACGTTCAGTCGAAAATATTGCTGTTGCAAGTGCAACTGTTGCTGCGGTCGCAGCAATTGAACGAATGATAACCGATGTTTTTTGGCCGGCGATTGAAGATCATGACTTGGACGAAATGTAGTTCTAACAAGACGGAGCAACAAGCCACACAACACGACCAATTATGGCTTAATTTCGTGATAAGTTTCCTGGTATCGTAATTTCACGTTTTGGCGACGTCAATTGGCCACCAAGATCACGCGATTTGACAACGTTAGGTTTTTTCTGTGGGGCTATGCAAAAGACAGTGCTTACACGAAAAATGCCCCAACTCTAGACTCATTTAAAACCAACATTACTCAAGTTATGGCCGAGATACCGCCCGGAATGTGCGAAAAAGTGGTTAAAAATTACCTCAACAGAATCGCATGTTGCGAACCGTCCCGAGGCGGCCATTTGAATGTTTTTTTTTTTTCACATCCAAACTTTATAATGAAATAAAATTTTCATCAAAAATGTATCGCTGTGTGTGTTTTATTTGGCTGTATGTATTTTCGAAACCGAAAAATAAATAAATGTTCTCAAAAGAATGTTATGTGGTTTATTGCCGTTAAGGCAAGCATTTTGAACACATACTAAGTAATTCAAATAAAATTAACATAAAAAATAAAAAAAACTGTATGGCTCACCTAGGAGTTATAATAAATCGCCATATCAATAATAAAACAATAATGAATGGAATTTAGGATTGGTGTCTCTGTTTTTTTATTTTGTGCTTCAACCGCACCAAACATAATTATCGCCTGGCAATAACTCCGCGGATAAAGGATCATTATAGGGAGAGCATGTGTGTTGTAGAAAGGTCCGAGCATCCTTTTTGAAAATTGTCAGGGTCAACGCTGCTCCGATATAACTCTCATTTTTTACAGTTCAATCTTCAATGAGAATTCCTTGTTTTGCATAGTCACTCTAGGATTTCAAGTGCCGGTCTCTCGACTCAGTGACTTTTTTGAGGCCAGTAAGCTTGGGTTGGTCGATCTCATTTGTGAGCTCGCTATCCCCTACAGCCCACAGGTTAATTTTTAATGTTTGCCACTGCCACATAATGCAAACACCTTGTCATACGCGGTTATTTGCGAATGGTGAATGGCAGAGAGCTATTCAATCTGGTCGTAATCTTAAAGTGGTGGATTTGAACACTAGAATGAAGGACGTCGTAGCTGCTGTTTTAGTGATGGCAAATACATTTCAAACATTTTGTGGGTTTGCCAAACCAATGAGTATATTTCACCTGCTCTTTGACACAGGAGACTACCTCATCAATACTTCTCAATTTATTTCCGTGCTCTCTTTGGTCCCTTTTATGATGTTGGTTAGGTGAAGGATCATTCAAGTTTATTCAAGTGGAAGTTTAACGATGCCGACACGTGACACAACAATACGAACACGCCCTTAATTTGTTTACAAATCACTTCAAATCTGTTATACGCACGAGTACTCCATTAAGGTATATGAACCATAAGCATAGCGGGGAAAAAAGTCGGTATGTAGTAATAAGAGGAGGAAACAGTCAAGTTGGTTTTGTATTTTATGGCAGTGACACACCACGGGTATCAACCACCGATAGTTCTATTGTGCACCCGTGGGAATACATCATATTATCCTAATAAGTCGATAAACATACTTTTTGCACAATACGCCGCACCGAACAGATACAAAAATTGTACACATTTCGAATGTGCTATTATGAACCAGAACAGCACAAGTGAGGGTGGTTATTTATAATACAAACACGGTACCAGAAATTGGTAGAGGAGAGCTTTGGGCAAATACACCAAAGGCAATACCAATACTTGGCAAAGTTATGAATAGACAAAAATGGAACCACCCACAAAGAGGAAATTGCAACAACGCAACGTAGGAGAAATTTGAGCAACTGCGCAGGGCACCTCCATCGGAAGGGGGTGCAAAATTGGATGTCGTGCAGACGGCGAATTTTATAATCACAGACTTTTCGTTCTAAATAAATATTAGGAAAAAAAACAGACCTGCGAAAATTTCCAATGGCTGTGGTAGATATAACTGTATAGATGGATTAATCTATTTCTAATATATTTGAACTTAATACGTATGTATGTATACTATAATCATTTGGGTAGCATACTTACTTATAGGTAAGTATTTGCTAGAAACTTTAAAGGAACTATGCCGGAGGTGCTGTCATTTACATTGACAAAACAACAAAAAAAGAATATGGTTTCCAGCGAGAGGAGTATCCTCGGCACAATGTCGTCGCCAGATTCAGAATAAGTGTGCTTATTTTATGTTCAGGTTTATTTATGTTTACTCCCTTCTTAGAAAAATATTTGCAAGGATGTATTTACAATCTTATGTTAGACTATACTTCTAATAACATTTACATTACAAAGACAAATTTGTGATTTAGCTATTTAAGTTTGACTCCTAAGCATCAATTGATTACATAAATCTAAAATTAATAAAATTATAAATTTTAATTGACCCAAGATTTAGTTAGTCTCTACGGGATACCATCAGAAGCCCTAAAGGCGTACGCCAACTCATGCCCCCAACTATTACTAAATATGTTTAACAGTTGCCTAGAAGAAGGAGTCTTCCCCAGAAATTGGAAGCAACAACGCCTAGTGCTAATCAGCAAAGGCAAATGAGACCCGGATTCTGCAACAGCTTACACTCAGAAAACTACAGAGCTGCGATAGCCCTACTAAATGCGCCACTGTTGTATGTAGGCACATCAACTGCTACCTTTGCGGCTGCTATTATTAAAAGTAAGGTGTGATGCCTTCAGTTACATGGGTACAGCACATTAACAGAGCTGTTGTAACCAACAAAAAATATTTTTAGACATCCAAGTTAGCCATCGGACCTGCATACAGAGCTGTTATAACCTCCTCACAGAACTAATGCGCACGCATTCGAGGCTGTCACAGCCTCTCAACAGATTTGTAATACCAATATACAGAGCTGTCGGAACCTCATGCGAGGCTGTCACAGCCGCTCAAAAGATTTGTGGTAGCCATATGCAGAGCTGCCAGACCCTCACGAAAGCTGTCACAGCCTATCAACAGATTTGTATTACCAATATACAGAGCTGTCAAGACCTCATATGGAAGTTGTGAACCCAAATGGGAAGCTGAGAAAGCCTAGTAAAAGTATTCAAGGGTATCAAAAACCTTGGATGTTTTAGCCTCTTTGAAGCATTATAAACCATTCATACTTACACTGACTTCTTAAAAAGCTATCTCTTGAAACCCGGTTAAAACCTACTTGTTTATCCCTCCTTATCCGTTGAAGAAGCAACATAAAAAAATATAAAAATTATATTCAAAAAGAGTCGGTATCTCTTTTCCACCTTCCTAAAATGCATAAAAAATTGTAGAACATTTTTAACAAAATTTAAAAACTTGCCTGGTGAATTTAATTACACGTCTGAACAGCATGATTTCTTTGATACTAATAGCAGTAGAAACGAAGATAGAGGATTGCTTAGACCAACACAGAGCTGTCATAGCCACAAGTCGGTTGTTATACTTACAACGACTCAGTTGTCACTTCACTACTTATTCTACGAGTCAGAACAACCTTACCCTAAGCAGAACTGTACAGAAAATAGCTACCATAGCCGCATGGCAGTACTTGTACCGTAACGACTAGGTAGGGCAGCTGATAAAAGGTTGTTGAAAACAAGAATAGCAGGCTTAGCGGGTAACAGGACATGGGTGTACGGTGTTCATACCTGACCAAAATTAAGTTCGTTAACAACCGCGACTTAAAGAGCTATGTTAACTCTTTGTTGGCTACAATAGCCTCGATGACAGCCAAGATATGGGTAAACTTGACAAATTATGGGTGTAGGAAACAAATTTTCGGGTTTGGTACCAATATTTTCAAATTTAGTTTTCTCAGTGTACAGACCACTGTGTATGCTGGACACGTCAGGGAAACTCTTGGAGAAGATGCTGAGACCGCGACTCACCGCTGCAGTACATCGAGGGGGAGACCTCTCGGAAAGACAGTACGGCTTCAGAAAAGGCCTGTCTACGATCGGAGCGATTGAAGAAGTAGTAAGGGCCACCCAATTCGCCCAACGGGGAAGCAACTATTCAAGGAAGATCGTACTGCTGGCAACTCTAGATGTCAGGAACGCCTTTAACTCAGCCAGGTGGAGTGACATGCTGAACGCGCTCGAAAACGCTTTCAACATCCCAGCCTATCTCTTGCGGATGCTGAAAGACTACCTCAGGGACTGGGAGCTCATCTACGAGACCACAGAAGGCCAAAGAAGAACGCAAGTGACCGCAGGAGCAGCCCAAGGATCAATCTTGGGGCCTGACCTCTGGAACATCTCGTATGATGGCATTCTTCGCATGGAGTTGCCGCCAGACACCTTCCTGGTGGGGTATGCAGATGATATCGCCGCAGTCATAATGGCAAAAGACACAGAAAATGCGCAAATGAAGTTAAACCAGGTCATGCGACGAGTAACCTTCTGTATGGATGAACACGGTCTCAGTTTGGCTACAGAAAAAACCGAGATATTCCTTCTGACGAAGAAAAGGATCCCGACTTTAATCGACTTCCAAATCGGCTAGGAGGTAATAGAAGCAAAGACGCCGTGAAGTATTTGGGTGTGACCATCAACACCAAACTCACTTTCTGGCACCAGATAAAGAATGCAGCGGAACGAGCGTCGAAAGTGACTGCGTCACTGAGCAGGCTGATGGCGAATGTAGGCGGCCCAACGGCAAGCAAACGAAGGCTCCTGATGTCGATAACACATGCCATCAACCTCTATGGATGTGGGATTAGGGCAGACGCACTTCGATAGAAAAATATAGAACACAGATGGCAGCTGTGCAGAGACGCGGAGCTCTACGCATACCGAACGGTGTCAGAGCCAGCCGTTCTTGTTGTCGCAGCGGCAGAAAAGAAGTACGTCCACGACAAAAAGACGGAAGCTGGAGTAGAAAGGGCTACGGAAGAAGCCAAAGAGCTCACGAAACAAAACAGAAGTGGCAAGAACGCTTGAACTCGGAAAGCAGAGGACGATGGACAGCGAGACTTATCTGGAACGTGGCTGAGTGGAATTACCGGAAACACGGTGAAGTTAACTATTACGTCACACAGTTACTCACCGGACACGGATACTTCAACGCCTTTCTCCACAAGATCGGAAAAATAAATAGCCCAGCCTGCCAGTACGGGGACTCCTAGGAAGACGACGCGCATCATACCTTCTTCGCCTGCAGCAGGTGGGAATCCCATAGAAGAGAACTGGAGCCGAATATCGGTATCATCACTCCAGACAACAAAGCCGAAAAGATGCTGGCCAACGAGCATTACTGGAACAAGATCTGCGCCTACGCCCAACGCATTCTGAGAAGAAAGAAAAGAGAAGGATAGCAATCCCGCGAGGCAGAGTGAGCCTGAAAGGACGAAATGGTCACAGCCGTCCCAGGGGGGCGGGTCAGAAACCGAAGGGTTAGGAGGAGTTTTAGTCCGTAAACCTTGTACAAATGGGAGTCGGGCACAATCCCTGACTATCCCCGACTTTCGCTGATCAATTTTTAAGTTTCCCTGACCTTTTTTTTACAAATACGCAGCAAAAAAAAAATTGCTTGCATAGCATGTCTTATTCATTATCTATTATGTAGATATGTATTTTATTCACACTGGAGACCGGATCCACACAATAATGGTCTGGCTCGTCATAGCATCAGCGTCGCCGCTGAAAAATTTCAAAAAAAGGACTAAAAAGGGACCAGAGCCGTAAAAATGGAGTACAAGTGTAGAGAGAATACAGGGTGATTCAACATTAAGAATTACGATTTTACAGTAGCAATCAAAATGCTAACATGCGTACAACGTCTCGATAGAGCCATGCGCACCTGCCCTACATATCGCAGAAGGCATACAAAAGAATGAGATTAGGCGTGGCTAACACCAAGAACTAATGAAGTAGTCCCCGAAATTGCAAAATTTACCAAAGGCTTTATTATTCAATAAACGTTTTACTTAAGAGATGATCCTTAACAGAGACACATTGGCCAGCAATGTGGTTCTAAAATGGAACCAGACGAAGGAGCCCGTTTTCATAAATCGAACAATGGCTCAATGAACAATACAATAATTAATGTTTTTTCACGAACGTTTAAGTACCAACTTATCGCACCCAAATTCAGTTGGTTTTCCCGCGCAAACGAAATTTCACTGAACTACCTATTTGTAAACAAAACATCAGAAATAATTCACAATCCTTAGACTGTTAAATATATCCAAATGTGACATCATCTTTTTTTAGATGTCACTATCTATTCAATATTTATTATCTAAATGTAAAATTGTTTGTACATACATATAATTTTGTAAACTCACTTTTCATATTTTGTAGGTACATATTGAATAAAGAATAAGTTGAATTGAATTGAATTGCTTTATATGTAAAAAGTGAGAGTTCCAAATATTCTGATTCAGCAAAATAGCAGACCTGGAATTTTCGTAGAAATTGCTTTCTGTGACACCGATCTGAGTAAGAGCTCAATGCCGCCACTTCGAACATGTTAACAGAAGATGGAGTTAATTCAAATCAGTTTTCATCCATACGAAGTATTGAAATTGCATTGATTTAGAATTATTTTTGAACCAAATTAGAGAAAAGACGTTCTTCAGAAAACTGTTAAGCCCTAAAAATATAAGAAATCTTCTGCCTATAACATTATTTCCCTTATTAGAAAAGCAGAAAATCTACTAGCCTAAAACTATTTTTGATTAGGTTTTGCATTTTTAGTACCCACGCTCAAAAATTGGCTCTAACAGTGTGTGATTTTTGCTCAGTTAAAAAAATGGGTTAAAATTAACCAATGTTGAAAAACACCGAGTATTCGTTGTTAAATACTACCTAAAAAAAATAGGTAAAATGCATACTGTTAAAAATAACACACTTTATTAGATGTTAAGAACCAAGTTTCTAGATAAATATCAACCAGTTGGTTAAAATCAACAGAGTTAGTTTCTTATTTACAACTGAGAAAAATTGATAAAAATTGAATCCACTAACTCTGTAGGAGCTATATTAACAGTATCACTTGGTAGTTTTTAACCGAAAGTTAGTTGATTTTAAATAAGCGATTTTTCTGCGTGCATCTTTCGAAATATAACTGTAGGCAACAAAAATAGTTTCTATGGGAAAAATCAGAAAGAACTATTTGAAATGCAATTGTTTGGTACGAGCAAATCGTGGTCAACCGAAATATCAGGAAGCACTGTAAACGAAACATTTTTGGGCAAACGTGTAGGCAGTAGGCACAGATCAGAGCAAATAATTTTATTCCATTATTTTCCTGACCGCTTTTAAAAATCCCTGACATTCCCTGATATTCCCCGACTTTCCAGATCAGTGGCAGCTATACTTTTTGAGACTCCATGGTTTATTTACTCTATATTTACCTACCGCATTAACACCCATCATAGAAATCTACGAAAAAGCCAACCATAGGTACTTTAGAAGTGTTTATTCTACTATACAGGTGCAGAAGCATGGGTACATATATACACAATATACGTAAACACAACAACATACTTTGGTATCCATAGCAGCAATTGACACTGGGACTAGAGCAAAATTTAAAAAAAAAAGTTTCCATGCTGCCGCGGGTATACCTTCCTATGCTTATGTACCTACTTCTTTGAAAAGAAAATGTACCCTTAAACATTGAATATGTTTCAGATGGATAGCTGTGTCAGCATTCGTTCATTGCACGCATATAATTGGGATAATCCTATGAAATCTTGTTCCTTTATGGTTCCTGGTTTCTGATTTCACCCAACTCCCAGCCCTTTGAGTATGATGCTGGCAATATGTTTTGTGATGAATTCGTTAGGGGGTTGAAATCCCTCGATACATTTTATTTGATGAACGCACTTGGGTTCGCGATTAAGTTGTTGGTCCGTAAACACGAGGGAAATAGAAGCGGATTAACTTCCATGGGGAAATATAAGTGTTGCGTATTCAAGTTCAAAAGACAACAATATACATTCCTTCCCAATCCATCCTGTGCCAAAAAAAAAAACGGAACGAATGATAATTGACCACCAGTGCTACAGTACCTCGGCTTAAATATATGTTCCTTGGTTCTCCAAATAAGGAGGAGGGATGATCTCGAGCAAATACATTTTTCTTGATCTCGAATATTTAAGCTTTTAAATAAACATGTACTGATAAATAGCAAACAGCTGAGCTTTTTTTAACCCCCAGAAAGCCTAAGAAGAATTTGCGTTTAATTTCCTTTATTCATGTACGAAATTATTCAATAAAAAAACTATGTACGTGATTTTCCGCAAGTTGTCGTTATGCAATACGTACATTTATACAATCGGGTTAAGCTGGCTATGTACTATATGGGTCGTGATTTCGTAGACGAGATGTAGGAGTCGAGTGGTTAAACAACCCCTGCTGCAATCCGAATCCGATTTAAGAGAAGTCAAATTAATTCTTGGAAAAGTAGAAGTCCTGTTGTACATCCGTGTGCACATGTCTCATTTGCGTTAAAATTATGATGTGAAAATGCCAAACACGTGCACTAAGTAAAGTTTCCCACTGGGACAAAGGTGCACGTGCAGGTCCTTCGGTTTGGTTACGCCATTCAGGGTTCGCATTTCAAAGGTGAACATATATATAGATTTTGTGGGTTGAATAGATCCATGCCCCTTAGGTTTCCGAGCATGTTTTATTTCAATTCACTGGAAAACCTTAGCAAATCAAGCATCATGGGTATTGTATTTCAAAAGTATGCACTGAACTTTTCGGGATCATATCTGCTCATTCGTGTGCTCATAATAAAAAAGCGTTTTCGATAATCAAATGCAATTGTGTGCAGTAGAAGTGGTGATATTATTGCGATTAGTGAAGAAAAATCTGATATTCCACAATTTTTTGAGGATGTGGAATAAAGAACATTAAGTTGAATCTTTGGACAGTTTTGTGCTACGTTTACTACATTTGGCTACGTTAACTACTTAACTACCCCAGTTACGTAGCAGACGTAACAAAGGTAGTAATTAAAAAAAAAAAAGACGACATTTTTTCCATCCCTGCTCATTCATAAGTGTAATTCTTAGTTTATGCTTTATGCCCATGCAAATGACGTCACTAAAGAGAGTCGACGGCCGAAGAGAGTTACGGTCATACGAGTATTATAGTGAAAACATATTACAAAGAAGCAGTGGTGCCAGACTCCACGATTTATTCTTACGATTTTATGGCTTACAAATTATTCCACGATCTTTGAGCTAAAAAGGCATAAGATTCCAAGAATTTTTCAAATTTACGTATCGAATACAAAAATTCATTTGCAATTTTCCAGATATATAGTAAAAATGTGAAGGTGAAGTAAAAATCGCCCGTCTGTAGTTCTGCTAAAAACTTATACATACTGCTTTTTGGATTTGATACTTTGAATCTAAACAGGAGCGATGTTGAAGCATTCAAACAGACTTGCATGGATTTCCATATAAAACTTGTCCAACAAATCTTAAAAAGATTTGACTTCAAAAACTAATTGCTTCAAAGTTTAACTCTTCTAAGTCCACTAAACATAATTGAAAGAAAAGTAGACTCTTTTTATCCATTATTCAAAAGTTAGAATTTAGAATTTAATTCTAAAGAAAGATATTCAAGATGCCGATGCCGAATTCTGTGAGATAAGGAACCTAAATTCTGAAAATCTTTTTTCTGAACCTCGATCATCAATAGATATAACAATTTTTTTTTTTCCGTAAATGAAAAAAATCATTTTTGAAGTCTTATCACTTCCGAATTCAACTGTTACTATTGAACGTACATTTTCGGCGGTTAACCTAAATAAAACGAAAAATGGAAATTCGTTGGCCACAGAGACCTTGCAAGACATTTTGCATACCAAAGATTTGCTAAGAATGCAAGAGGTTTCTTGCTACATTTTGAATATAAATAGCAGCGTTTTGAATCAATTTAATTCAAGTATGAATGTGTAAGGAAGTAGACTGTAGTAGATTACAGTATTAAAAACATGAATACATATAAGTTTTTTTTTGTTCTTATTTAATAAATTAAAAATGTTATGTTTCGAAAATTTTTTATGGCAGCACGCATAGAAGATAGAATACTCTTATCTCTCTTCACTCGTACATATTCACACATTTGCTGACAGGAAATTTAAGAGAGAATTTGATTTTGCGGGGGAATCGCGTAGTGGCGTAGGTGCGCGGGAGCTGACGGTCTATCGTATAGGTGGCGCTGTTGTCGATCTCCGAAACCACTCAACCGATTAAAATGAAACTTTGTGGATTGGTATGGTTGGCTACAGTTTTTAAGGTAGGACACTTTGTAAAATATAAGCGGAATAGGAAAATGGGTTATATATCCTCACATTCAAAAAAAAGAAAATTCAAAATTTCTATAGTTGTATAATTAAAATTGTTAATGAAGATTTGGCACTTTAAACGAAAAGCAGATGCAAAACCGGGTGGGTTCAGCTATATATGTATATATATAAGAGACTGACGTCCGCATATGTGCACTCATTACTCAAGAATTGATGGTTTTTCGATTTTGGGCTTCATGGAATCGTTTTGGCCCAAGGAAGAACATTTATGCTGCTTTTTGTCTTGAAAATAAAAGTTTAAGTATAGAGACGATGAACTTTGTATGGGGAATTGCGCTTTGAAAATTGATTGGATAGAAAAACGGGTAGAGCCACTTCCAATACGGGAAAAGTTATTTAAAATGTTAAATTATAAAATTCTTTGAATGTTCCGAGCTTACAGCTACACAATTTGAAATTGAAAGTCAGATCAGTTATAATACTGTTATGCAACCTCAATCCACGGAAACTTTGTAACGGATCGCATTTTATGGCATTGTATGAAGTGTCTCCAGTTAAATGTCATACAATCGACGATTTTGAGTGGAAAATTCAAAGACAAACATTCTTATTCCGCGGATTCCGCTTATTCAGAACGATTTGCCATTGGCACTTAAGAATCTTCAATTTCCCGTGCTACTCGCTTTCAATATGACAAATAATAAGTCGCAAGGACAATCGTTGGATATTTGTGGCATCAATCTTGAATTCCCACGTTTCATGGTCATGGTCAACTATATGTGGCGAACATCCCGCTTTGTTCGTCGTGTACCGTAAATCACTTTAGTGAAAAAGCGGAAGGTTGGCCAACACGTCAATCATTGCGGTTTGATTGAAACACATCGACATTGCAATACTTGAGTTATTTCTATTGAATATAATTTAAGTTTTGAACCAAGAATTTGAGTAGCATGTAAAATGTGCATGCTCGGAATTATTTTATCCATTTTGTACATTAAAGAATTTGGGCGGAACTCATTAACATTTTAAAATTTTTGTTTGATTATTTGCATATTTTGTAAATGCAACACAAGTGTGGCAAGACCTCACATGTGTCCCCTAAAGATCTCAGGCCAATCAGTCTTTCCTCTTTTCTCCTAAAGACCCTGGAAAGACTCATTGACTCCTATATTCGAAAGCAATTAACAGCTAGCTCCCTGTCCGATTCCCAACACGCCTATCGCAAGGGTTTTTCGGTGGAGACAGCTCTACACTCACTAGTAGGTAGTATTGAAAAATCGCTCTCAATCAAAGAGTATGTGATGGTATCCTTTCTAGACATTGAAGGTGCCTTCAATAATGTCAAAACAGAAGGTATCTCCAACGCACTCCGTAAGCTGAAGGTTGACAACTGCCTACGCGTCTGGATAGAAAACATGCTTAGTAGTAGAGTGATCTTATCCGAACTAGGGAGCAGTCAAATCAGACGGTCAGTGAACAGGGGTATACCACAGGGGGGAGTGCTGTCGCCGCTACTTTGGATCTTAGTAGTTAACGAAGCACTCGCCATCCTGAGAAACATGGGGTGTAAAGTTATAGCCTATGCAGATGACATCGCTATTGCCATATCAGGCAAATTTCCAAATACAATTAGAGACCTTATGGAATCTGCTTTGTACAATCTAGTCAAATGGACGGAGACAGTTGGACTTGATGCCAATCCATCCAAGACAGAGCTAATCCTGTTCACAAACAGATACAAAATTCCCAGTATAACTCCTCCAAAACTTAAAAACAAGGAGCTAAAATTCAGTAACCATGCCAAATATCTAGGTATAATATTAGACAGTAAGCTTAATTGGAAGCTAAATATTCAGGACCGCACAAGAAAGGCCGCGGTAGCTATCCACACCTGTAGGAAAGCCCTAGGTCCCAGATGGGGCCTTCAACCTAGGGTAACAAACTGGCTCTATACCGCGGTGGTCAGACCTATTCTGTTTTACGGAATCCTGGTCTGGTGGCCCGCGCTAGAGAAAAAATACAATACTAAATCCATTGAACGAATACAAAGATCAGCAAGCATTTGCATCACAGGAGCGCTCAGGTCCACTCCTTCGGCTGCTTTAGACGCAATACTATACCTTCTTCCTGTCGATATCTACGGGAAATTAGTTGCGTCTATGGCAGCCCTAAGGCTTAGGGAATCTCAGAAATGGACCAACTATCAGAAAGGTCATATGAATATCCTCCCTAGCTCAATCCCGGATAAAACGGATTATATTATTCCTTTCGAGGACTTTAACATAAAATATAAGGCAATAATTCCAGAACGTTCCGAATGGGAGAATGGCACAGTAGTAAATACATACGCACTTGAAATCTATACAGATGGGTCCAAGATGACGGAAGGTACGGGAGCGGGAATTTATTCAAATTCACCCGAAATCAACATTGCCTTGCGCCTCCTGGACCACTGTAGCGTTTTTCAGGCAGAATTGATGGCTATTCGAGAGGCAGCCTACAAACTGGCCTTGTTTGCGATAGACGGGAAAGCTATCGTCATCTACATAGACAGTCAGGCAGCCATAAAAGCCCTGAATACACCAACAACCAGATCAAAGTTGGTAAAACAATGCCGGGAATCTCTTAACGAGATTGCGGACAGATGTTCAGTAACCCTGTGCTGGGTTCCAGGTCACAGCGACATTCCGGGCAACTGTAAAGCGGATGAACTAGCCAGGAAAGGTAGCGGCCTTCACTCAAACGGCAACAGTGAACCGTACGCTCCTATACAATCGATCAAATTCTCCTTATTTAAGGAGGCAAAAACGGTCGCAAATAATAGGTGGAACAACACCAATACCTGCGTCATATCCAAGCAGATCTGGCCAAAACTAGATGCCAAACGGACTCAGAGACTTCTCTCTATTAGTAGAAACAGAATCAGCTCCGTAGTGGGAGTATTAACAGGACACTGTTTGATAGGTAGACATGCTCGCAGAATGGGGGCACCCTACAACGACTTTTGCAGAAGCTGTATGGATGAGGAGGAAGAAGAAACCGTTCTTCATCTTCTCTGCACCTGCCCAGCTCTTGCACATGTGCGCAAAACCATCCTAGGAGACTACTTCTTCGATAACCTCAATGACTTGTCCCACACAGACATACGCTGTATCAGCAAATTCATTAGAAAGACCAAATGGCTTCAATAAGTGTTGACATCTCTACTCAACCCCAGTAGCTGATCTTTTTTGACTACTGGCCGCACCACCTGATTCGCATAGACGGGTTGTTTATAGATAATAACGGGGGGTAGACTGCTTCGGTCATCCCTCTTATATATCCAAAGCAAACCGTCACTCGGTCAAACTTACCTCCTTGACCAATTTGAACCAACCCGCAATAGGCATAGCAAACCGGTCGAATGCTACATTCACCACTACTACTATGCTGTTTGCCACTTTTCGTCACATTCGATAAGCTGCCAGAGGATACACGCGATGGTCTAACCGATACGGGCACCACTTGCGTATCCGAAAGCATACTGTCGACCGGTCATCCCCCTGACCAACCATTTCAAGTCTCCAGTAAGGCGCACAACGGCGTATAGCGGCTTAGGTTACTTCGGCGAGGTGTCGGAAGGACAATCGAAGGGCGCACTGTTTTCGGTCACCCGCCGCTTATCCGAAGACACATCGTCCTATAGTCATCCCCAGTCATATCTTTTCAAGGAGTTGTCTGAAGATAACAGGCGGGGTAGGACTGTTTCGGTCACCCTTCCCGTATCCGAGGATAAACTGCCCCCCGACTCTCTCTACGAGACGTAGAAAAATTGCACACACAGACAGAATGTCACACGCACAAGAAAACATCAATGCGCCCATTAGCATGACCGGCATAGAGAGTACTTGGCACTCTTTATTTTGGAAGTAAATTTAGGAAGTAGGTACTTAAAATACGAATTAGGTTTGCAATATATTTTTCTTTTGCTGTTGATAAAAATAGTTTTTGAATCGAATAATATGTGTAAAATTTCAGTTGGAAAATTAAATCTTTGTATTTTTGTACGAAGTTATGTTTAAAGTTGGCAACCGTGAAACCGCATAAAAGATAAATGCAAAGGATGAGTAGCGTCGGAATTAAATGGTATGGTAGACAGTCCAACACACCAATTAGCCAAGTGCTGATAAAAGATATGTGAAAAAAATCAAACAACACTATTTAATTACTAGCAAAAATCAGTTGTTGAGAGTGAGACGTGAAACCCCTGGTCGTAGCCGATATTGTCTTTCCTCAAAAACAAAGGGCAAGAAAAGCATTGGTTGCATTGAACGAAAAGACCCAACAACCTTAAAATATATAGATAAGTTTAAATGTTCTTATAGAAAATTTGTTGATTTTGTGTGAACAATAGAGCATAATTATATTAATCTTAGGAACAAGTTATTGAAAGAGAGTGATTGCTGGATTCTGGACGATTGACGGAACATTCGACGTGGTGCCAACAATAATTCGACCTTTATTTTCACATTTCGTCTGATGAGCAAGCTATAGTCGCTCTAAGAATTTTTTTAAGGGTTGCTTAAAGTTGCCAACGCAACCAAAGCGAGTTATTTGTTACTTTGCAGAAGAGTCTGACTTCCTTTCCGCTAATCTAACAGGGTGGCTTTTCATTTTGGCCAAATTATTAAAAGAAGGAAGCAGAAAGAGTGAATAAGAATAGATCTACATAAACATTCATAAACTTATGTAAGTATATTCCAGTTTCTATTTCAGTTTGGTAAGGAGGTATATCAACTCTGAAGTTTTCGAGCCACCAGCGATTAAAATGATTAAAAATTCAAGATTCTATTCCTGCTTCCGATTTCTCAATACTACGATAATTTACGTAATAGTATTGATAATGCAAACATGTTGCAATATAAGAGACAACTGGAAGTATCCTTTGGAGTTTTGGGCGATTTATGACAGCTCAAAATCATTCCCCAGAACGCAAAACAAATTGGAGGCTTGGCATCGTCGATAAAAGGTGTTAGTTGAGCGGAGTCATACAGGGCTCAACAATTTAATTACGGAGGTGAAGAAAAGAGCTTATCAATGCCAAAGCTGAGGCCGAGTGTGAAAAATGGGGAAAGATTGAAAAAGAATAGGTGAAGTATTTTAAAAACCAATAAAAAAAGATCTTAAACAAGATCTCAAACAATAACCGATTAGCTTTCCCTATTGTTTTTTATTTGTTATTTTCTATTGAGAATAGGTTATATTAAGTGAAAAATTTAAAATTAAATCCTTTATTAAGAAACAAGTTATTTAAGGACTGTATTCGAGTTTTAAGGAAACTGATTGAAAAAGAATTATTTTTCAATAACATAAATTTCCATTGAACGTAAAGTACTTTGCTGAGTGAATGAATCGTGTACCTATTTTAACAATTTCAAATGTGAAATAATTTGTTTCCTTGTTATTGTGTAGTTAATTTAGGTAGCTGCAATTTTTTAAACATGAAATACCTACATACATAAATCTAGTTTACTTTGTTTTGTTTGTTTGAAAAAAAAGAAAAACAGATTATGCAGAATTTGATAGCTAAAATCTTAAAAACACAATTTTATAAAACAGATCTTTAAAACTCAGAATTTTTAAAAGCAGCTTTTTTTGCCAAACCAGAGTTTTGTATGGAAAAACAATTTTATTTATACAGGATACAGTGTTTTTAAGAGAGAATATGTCTTCAAATGTCTTCTTCTTAATTTGTATTATTACATTTAAAATATTGATTAAACTTTGACTATAGGTTTTATTTAGTCCAATCACAAACCCATTTTAAATTTAGTGGAGGTGTTTATACCGTTGTAGGTATATTAAACAGCTAGTTGGTTGGTACCACCGTTGCATGTAAAATAAATAAATGGTGTAAAAGGAATTCTTGTTTTTTTTTTTCTTTTTTTTGCAGCAGTAGCTGGGCAAATTACCTCCTCGACTGTATTAGGTATTATGAGATATATATGATCTTAATAATAATGCAGAAAAATAGTAGATTTAGTGTCTGTTATTCCGATGGGTGTATTGTTTGGTATGGCTTGAATATTAAGAAAAGGAAGGTATATTGTTCTGAGTTCTTTAATTTAAGATAAAATGATTACATGTTCAAACAAAGTCGTCGCAATTAAGACTAAACAAACTACAAAAGCATGCAAAAATCGTTCGTGTCACAAAAACCCTTGTATTCGCATGCGAAAGTCGGCATTTTCAAACTCCTTGGATAGATTATAAAACTAAATAGAATATAATTCTCGCTGTATAATACAGTTTTTCAAATTTCCTATATCTATGTACCTATCCTATAAGAAATACATGTTTATTTAAGTATTTAGCGCCCATGTCTTAAATACTGTACAGGTGTTTAAATAAACATGGTAGTTCATTAAAGAAAGAAGATACTTATTGGTCATTATTTGGTTAACTTCAAAGAACATCTATTAATATCTCCGAAATCTATGCGCCCCTGACGCCTCAACACGGAGGCAAGTCAAACAGCCCTCATTTGTAATACGAGTAGGTACATAACTACCAATTGTGATCATAATTGATAAAAGAAACATGCAATTTGTTAAACACTGTTTGAGATTTCTTGTATAGTATTTCATTCAAATGGACAGTAGGGAAGTATAAATAGGGTTCTTGCCGTAAGTGTTTGTTGTTTACGCCGCATTTATACGCACCTTACGTGATAAATATACTGATAAATTGATTAGCATTCACTATGTATGTGCATCCGTTTTCCGATTTCAGCATACTGTGATACATGTTTTAACTGAATCCTTGCAGGTCGGAGTACTTATGTTATTAAAATACATAGTACACAAAAAGGCCTATCGGTGTTATGTCAATTTAGAATCCGTGTGACATGCAAAAACATACAAAAAATATAAAATAAAGGCTGCCAACCGTGGGATAATGTGATAGAATTCGGGAATGTACCACATTTTTAGATTACTGAATGCTATTGGTTAGTTATTATATATTTTTACTTTGTTTGGTTACTAAAATTATCTAAATGAGATGATTTATATACGAGAACTAGAAACACAATAGGAGGAACGTGGTTGTGTATTTACCGCTTTTGAATATCATTAACTTCAATTTCATGAGTAAATTTTTCTTAAATACCTGAAGAAAAACTGCTCAAAATGTTTTTATTTTCCCTAAACCAATCTACATTGTTCATTTTTCATATATATTTTAAGCAAGAGTAGGGTTAACTGTCCAACAGTGGACCAATTTGCGTTTGACTATTGGTTTAATCTTAGCTTTATTAGCTTTGTATTAGAAAGATCATAGAAAATAGTAATTTTTGAGTTTTTTAAACCGCATCCCAATCGGTTTCCTGCGGACTAGGGGGTGGACACAAATAACCACCGGGTAGTTCACAGTGAACATATAGTGTTTATTTATTATTTCATAAGAAAAATGAAGAACACAAACAAGTAATTGATAGAAATTAATTTTTATTATACATTAACATTAAAAAAAGTAAGCAATACAAAAATATAAGTAATAAAAACAACAAAAAATAATAACAACAATAAAACATTAACAAAAATGACTTTCAAGGACTTCAGTCATATCACAAAACTTATAACTAGCGAAAAATAATAGTAACGAATGTTAAATGCTCATAGATAGGTTGCAAAATGAAAACACCGAATTCTGAATCCTGGAAGTGCTACCCTGTTCATCATGGTTTACTGTGTACGACTATGAGCTGGTTTACTGTTGGACATAGTGACTTTTTGAAGTTACATCACATTTTTCAATACGAATTTCTATGTAACAATGTTTACGCACTTAGCACTTGCCACCCCATAAAATTATAGCTTGTAAGCAACTGAAAATCGGACGAAGTTGGGGTCTCAGTATTGTCCCTGGTGTTATCGATGCCAATAAGCCATGATCACCCCAACCCCAACCAAATCCTGGGTTTGTTGAATATTGTTGGCATGCAAATGCAGCAAAGCAACTCGCATACAAAGCGGCCTTGCACAGATGGATGAAGCCGGCTCGTAACCGGTGAGCATTACGAGTGTTACGATAAAGCAGACAAGTAAATGACATTAAAATATAATGTAGATTCGGGGACAATGTTAAGAAGTCTTTACAAAAACCCCCAAAAGGAACGTATTAAGCCTAGGCAGAGAAATGCAGAGATGAGCAAGTAAGCCACATAAACATAAAAGTATACACCAGTTTTAAAATAAATGGCAAAGGTGACCCAAATTTCGCCCTCAGGCAGATAGAGCTTACCACTAAGGCAAAACTTTCGTTCATCCCGATCAAAATGAACTAGCGTTAGGAGTGTCTTCATCGATCCCAAGAATACTGCTGGACTTGTCTACCATACTGTATGAACGCCTGAAATTGCTTGTTAATAAAATGATTGCCCCAGTCAGTTCAAACCAAATTTACAAATATTACAGTTTTTTTCTTTTCAAGGTTCCATACAATGTTAGTGATGCATCGACGAGTTTTAGAGTAATTAGTAATTTGGTGAAAAAAAAATATTTTCATTCGTACAAAAAGCTGTTTATTTCTTGATTTACAAAAAAAAAATGCATATATACCTTTTTTGTAGATCATGCTCATAGCTTTATATGTGCCGAAGACTGTTTTGCGGAAAAGTTAATATTTTAAAAGATATTTACAAGGAACTGTCAGTCACTATATAAAGTACGTTCCTTTTAACCATTTTTCATTCGTTATTTGTGGGTTCTCTTAATCGATCCCAATTGGAATTTGCAATGATTGAATCTACTTATTCTCATTCACACACCGACACCACACTCCATTTCCATTCTCCATCCAGATACCAGACTCCCAGTAGCGTGGCGTCCATATAACCCGATTCCTACCGACTTCCCTTTTTAAATCTCCACCAGGTAACACTATCTCTCTACCAAAAACCAAATATACATGAAACAATACCAAATGAATTTGAATACTCACAATTCTCACCGTATTTTATTATCAGCGTGATCGGAACCGAATCAGATCACGAAAATAAAACAATCTCGGTGGCACTGATGAACCCTTGTGGGCGGCTGTCAGGCGCCCATGGACGCGATCAGGATGGTGACCAATCGATGAGATTGCTCACCACCCTGATTATAGGTAGATTAGATTAAGTAGCTTAGGTAGTTTTTAAGTAATTGTAAGTAAAAAAATAATAAAAGAATTCAAGTTTTAGAAAGTTTCTTGGAAATAAAAAAACAAACAAAAATAAATATTGATAGATTTAAGGCCGAAAGGCAATAATTTTAAGGATATAGTTAAGTTTAGAGTGCTCGCTAAGAGCCAGTTAGCTAGAACTAAGACAAATGTTAGCTTTAATTTAGATTTAATCGTTTTTGTCTAGTATGTAAGTTTAATGAAAAGAAGTGAATAAAAATGAATTTTAAAGTAATAAAACAATACGGATCATAGAAAAATTTCATTTTGGAGTTGTGGCAACAGTTGCTTTCAAAACAGGACGGATAATGTGTGAAAATGACAAACTTCATATTGCCTCCAGCCATATTGCAAACTTTCTGTACAACGTGACGTCACAATATGATATCAATTGACGTGAGTTTTCATTTGCTTGTCGGAGGTGTTACCATATGAATCAAATTAATAATTTTTATTTTTGGATATTGTTCTTAAAAAAAGTAATCTAAGATTCTATGTTCAAAAATACAACAAATAAACAATATTTTTTCTGCTGTATTTCGGTATTTCGGTGTATTCATGCGAGCGAATGATTTTTTTAAACATTTATGAAATGTTCTCGATTTGCTTCAGAAACATTTCATAAACATTTGTCAAACATTTCTGTTTTTGCCGGTGTATACGCCGAATAAGTATTTATTAAACGTTTATGAAATACTTTTTACCGTCGGAAATTCACGACCAGAGGCTCGAAAACAATAACACAGCTTCCGTTATATGGTGTGTTTTGTTTCTAAAAGGAAATGAGTTTACCTACAATCAGTTCAAAATGTAATAGAAATCTTAATGCAGTTTGCACCTCTGGTCCGCTCAGATTGGAATTCTTATATATATAGTTGGCGCAACAGGTCTGTTGAGACCCAAGGCCTAGCTTCTCACAACCATTCGTTTTGTGTGAGTTTTCATTTTTGGAACGAATGGAAGGGATCTACAATTTTATGCCGATTCCAAACGGCTAATTGAGAAGCTCTTAAGACAGTTATACTCTCGGATGTTTGTCAGACGTTCGCGAGAGGCGGCGCAGTGGAAAAAACCCTAAGTTGGAATTTGGGTTTTTGCGGGATTCGAACCTGAGCCCCTCGCTTAGTAGTCCAACACACTAACCACTAAGCCACTGCGCCTGCGATTGGAATTCTTAGACAAAGTAAATAACAGCGGCTTAGGCACGAAATTCCAGAAGAACAAAATGAAGTTAGAATTAGATTTTTCTGTGATAAAAAAGAAACGTGTTTCCCAATAACTAGGTTCGAAAACAATTTAAATTTATGCAGGTAGCTAGTTTAGATTTTTTATTATTCCAAGATTTTCTGGGCATTTGTATTTTATGTTAAAAGAACAAAAACACACCTCTGAAAGAAATTATTAAAGAACTGCGAAACATTTCATAAACATTTTTTTTTTGTTAAATAAATGTTTATGAAACTTTTACTTAAATATTTCGCTGGTCTGGGCATACCTTTATGGAATGAAAAAGCAAAATCATCTCGAAGGCGGGAAATGTATTCGATGTGAAAAATGCTTTTTGATTTTTTGTGTTGTGAAGGGTGTTGAATATTTTAGTCTGGCAACGTGACTGTGTGGCTTGGCTAATGGCTATCATTTACAGGCACACCAACATTGAAGAATGAAACAAGCCACCTAGTACAGTAAATTTTCAGATCATGATTCGTGATCTCGATGAATATCAGGATCATGTGCTGTTGTTGTAAGTGCATGTATTTCGATGATCTATATGGATCATGGCTGATAATAAAAAAGGGCTAATGTTATACACACATAAGCCATCAAATAAACATTGTGTGTGTATCCATTTTTATGCAACATCGTCATCGTCTCGTCACGACAAACCGAAGGTTACCCAAAATATGTCGGGTTATAGATAGTTGATTTTGACAGAATATTTGCTTGTTATCTCTTTTTTTTTTTCCCCTGAGTACTGGGTTGGGTTTTTTTGTTTAGCACCCGTCTGGTTATGATATGAACAAAATAACGCGCTTTTCTTCGGGTTATTCGATTTACTTCTACTTCTTCTTTTCTGATTGTGTGGATAATTGCAGGTAGTATGTGAGGTAGTTAGTGTTGTGTAAGTGTTTTGGTTTACAAATTCAGTTGGCAGATTGCAGTGCATGACTTAAGTGAATTTAGTATTGTGCGCCCAATTTGTAAATGTAAAATGAATGATTTTGTTTCAGGTGCACAGGTGGAAGGTTTTTTATATTTGTATCACGCCATGCCACTGCAGACTCCATACTCCACAGTCCAGAGTCCACATCAGCGTTGTGCTGAAGTACCTACTCAATTCGGTAATTTGGCTCAAATATTTCAGTTTGGCACAATGCTCCGAGCCAAAGAGAAATGGCTCATATTTGTCACAAAACTTCAACATAATTTTCTTATAAATAAATGTTAAAAAATAAATAAACCAAGAAATGAGAATTTACTCGACTGAACGCAGTCACAAAATAATAAATGGTTAAAACAATAACCAAGTAAATAAATTTTTTTTTTCCTTGAAATCACAACAAACTCCCCCTTCATGTTTTCATTTAACTAATTTGGCTCAAACATGCGTTTAATGGCTCGGAGAATGGCTCAATTCCAAAATTTCTCCGGAATTAACAACGCTGGTCCACGTCCTCAGCCACACTAGTAAATATTTGTGCTCTCGGTCATCTCCATTCATTAAACCGTGCTCTCATAATCGTTATCCTTCCATTGGAACTGGAAACATCCGCACACCGCACATATTGTTGATTGTTGTACAAAAACATCATCTCGTTCGTTCTTAAAGCGTTTTCTCTATACTCCTACGCTTACATTCATGTAGTTTACCTCATCTGCAAAAAATCGCAATTTGCAACTCTAAAGAAGTACGGAACATTCGGTGCGCGAGTGACGGTTTTTTTCCCTTGTTTTTTTTTTTTTAATCTCTGAACATATCTTTTAGTAGCTTGTACCATACCTTAACTCCACTACAAGCTCTAAAACCATATCTCATATTCCACCTAAGAAGGCAAATAAGAAATAAGCAGTAAGAACCTCTGTAAATAAGAACATAAGTAAAAACACCCGCAGATTCACGGACTTTATGTATGAAACAATAACAACACCATTAAAAGTCGGGTGCATTTAATGGGTAAGTGAGATAAATTTTATGTATATATGTGTAATAAAGTCAAAATCCTGCAAAATATGCAATCGTATAGGCATGGGAACTCTTTCAAGGTAAAAATTATTCGGTCATAATTAATTTGATATTCGATTTCATTAAAAAGCCAGTCGAACAATTTTAATTTTTACTTTCATACAAATAGAAGTTCATTCTATCGATCGAGTGTTCATTTAGTTTTTCATATTTTGAGTTTTCATTCCTTCGAAACAAATGACATTTTTATTCGTTTGCATTCTGTTGTTGGCTCTGTTCAATATACAAAGGAAGCATTCAAATTGGACAAATCGAGCGATTCTGGAAGATTGCTGCAAAAATAGGTAAACAGCATTGGACCTCCGATTAAAGACGGATCTACTTGGAAAAACTCCTATAATTTGCATACATTTAAATACAATTTATAGTTTTACCATTCAAGGTTTGGGCTGATTTCAAGTCAAAACAAATAAGAAGCAGGTGTTAACGTAATGTAGGGAAAAAAGTCAGGTTTCAATGATAACGACCTCGTAGCTCTTTCCCAATCGAGCAGGCTATCGACAGAATTGAGTCGCCAAACCAATCCGTCCCAGGCTTAAGTGCCAGGGTGTTTGGCAATATTGGAGATGCGTGATCTAAGCTAGCCGAGACCCCAACAGCATGTCCATCAGCTTCTGCATCAGCTACCTTTAGAGACGGCCACTCGCTCATGTTGGCTAGCCCGGCCCCTCCCAAAGACCCCCTACTCTAAATCTAAACCTAAAGTTAAGGAGGATGCTACGTCAGTAGCGCACCGGCCCGGGAGAACTTATCCACCCTCACCACTTCGTCAAGCCACCAAAATTCGGTAAACTGCTTTCAGATATTTATTTTGTCCCATTCCGCAATTGCGGTACTAAAACGGAGGAGCTCCTGAGCATTGGTGGCATACCCGTCGTGGATGAGTCGCTTATCCCTGGCGCCGCGGTGGCTGTGATACAATACCCGCACACCATCTTTCGTCTGGATTAACCTTTAACCCTTAAAGCCAGACTGAAGCGTACTCTTGTAGTACATTAAATTGGGGTAGTAAGCCCTTGAGATCAAGTTATTATCGCTGGCCATCGCCCTTGCGACGTGCCTCCGAATCACCTATAGGGTCCTGTTGGGATAGTATTCCTTGCACTCAGATTCAGGAGTTCTAAACAACCCTAGACAGGCCCTGAGACATTGTCACTCAAACACCCGAAACTTTTCCATATGGGACGGCGCTATATTGAACCACATGGGACAGCCACAAGCGATGATAGGCCTTATCATCATCAAGTCGACTGCTGCGAAACAGTCTCCCTGTCAGAGCGTAGGCCCTTTTAGCCGCAGCGAGACAAGCATCTAAATTCTAAATGTTTGTCAAAATACAGAAACTGGTCGAGCCAGATGCCAAGATACCTCACCACGTTTTTCACGCCAATGGTCGCCCCTGCTGCCCAATAATTTTTAATTTTCTCCAGTTTTTTTCTGCTATCCCCAGAGGCCCTAGCCAATGGAGTTCTGAACAGGGTTGTTTCCGATTTTGGATTAGGGCGCGTCACTATCCCGATCTCCGATGAAGTCAAATATCTGGGAGTAATCCTATAGAAAGCTTCTTTGGTCAAAACATGTTAAATCGAAAAGCGATAAAGTGCTGTCAACATTCTGGCAGTGCAAAGGCGTTTTTGGCAAGACATGGGGCTTATCTTCTTAAAGGGTCCTTGGGATCTATAAGGCAATGGTAAGACTACTTCTCTCATATGCATCGGTTTTATGGTGAAACAGGCTTTCGCGGAAACGTGTTACTGCCTCTTTTGCCAAACTTCAAAGAACGGTCTGTCTTGGATGCACAGGGGCCTTCCCTAGCACACCGGGCTCTGCTCTAGATGCTGTGATGAATCGAACAGGAGTCTGGTTCTGGAGTCTTTGTGGAAAGCGAGAACATTAGACTATACACTACCTTTTAGGTAACCATGCGTCTGTTCCAAGCGGAGATTTTCGCTTTCCTAATGGCTATGCGCTATATTGTGACAAACAGGTGGAGGGCTAGAAGCTTATGCGTTTGCAGTGATAGCCAAGCTGCATTAAAAGCGCTGCTTAGCGCTCTCATCTCGTATAAGTTAGGGTTCGTACTCAAGCTTTCTCTGAACTTGGACGGAAGGCTAAACACAGTGAATCTTATTTGGGTCCCAGGTCACACTGGTATCCAGGGAAATGAGATCGCTGATGAGATTGCCAGGCTGGGTTCAGAAGAATCTTTCTCAGGACCTGCACCTGCGTTGGGTCTGCCTGCATTTGCGGTTAGGTCATCCATTGATACTTGGGTTTTTCGTGAACACGAGTGTCGGTGGCGTGACTGTGCTGGGGGTAGACAGACCAGGCGACTGCGTCCGGACATCTGTAAAAAGTCCGCGTCTTTCCTTCTGTCTCTCAGGAGAGAAATATTTAACGTATTGGGCTTGAGGGACGTCACCATCTGTCTTGCTTGTGGAGAGGACGACGATACAGCGGAGCACTTCCTCTGTAGCTGTCCTGCCTTTGCTCGCATCAGGTGGCGGATCTTTGGGGCTGATGTGGTGAGTGCAGAACATCTAAACTCTTAATAACTGAAGCTTCTTCTCATCTTTCTTCGAAAGACGGGAAAACTAAGTACAATAATGTAAGGTGCCTGTTTGGCAGTACTATGGACCAGTAGTTGTGTCTGAGTGCTCCGTCGGATAGTAACAACCCCCGACAAAAAATGCTGCCCGACGACTGTAGTGCTTGCTGAAGCCTAAAAAAGTCAGCCAAGGGGCAACAAAAGAAAAGAAAATTTGAATGTGGAGTGAGTGGAGTTCTAAACGTCCGAATTGGTAAATCACCTCAAATTTGTCAAGAAAACATAATTAGAATAAGCGCGCAAAAAGTGTGGCGTGTTTCCCAGAGGCAGTTGTAAACTTCCGAGATGGTACCACGTCAGTCTCCTGACTGATGAAGAGCAAGTAGCAGCGATCGGTGAAGGCCTTTTATACCCATTTTGGGTAGGCTTATAATTACTCCCAGCTGGAGGAGCCTTTAGATTACAAAAAAAAAAAAAATTGAGCTGCAAGAAATTTTTAAGAGTAAAGTCAGCTAGAGGAGTCCTAACATATTTGTGTAGGTACACTAATGTTAGTTTTTTTTTATATTAATCATAATGTTAAAAGAAAATTAAAAGTTAACAAATAATTATATGTATTGACTATTGACTATAATTTGTATCTCAAAAGAAGTGTGATTATTAATCGAACCCGGGCTTGCGAAGCCAGTTTTCTGTTTTGTCCATTTAAAGTCACATCCCGGTTGAAGTCGCATTATTTTGTTGCCCGATGTGACATTATGCTGGTTTGACTATGCTACAAACTACATCATAATCGCTTTCCAGGGGAGATTTAAACTAGCCCCTTTTTTTTAACTTTAAAAATTCATTTTTTTTATTATTCTTTCTTTAAGCTTACTCACTAGACAAAAACGATTAAATCTAATTTAAAACTAACATTTATCTTATTCTAGCTTACTGGCTCCAAGCGAGCGCTCTAAACTTATCAATATCCTTAAAATTATTGCCTTTCGGCCTTAAATCTATCTATATCTATGATTTGTTTTGTTTTTTAATTTTCAAGAAACTTTAGAAAACTTGAACTCTTTATTATTTGATTTACTTAAAACTACTTAAAACTACCTAAGCTACTTAACCTAAATTACCTATAATCAGGGTGGTGAGCAATCAAATCGATTGGTCACCATCCTGATCGCGTCCATGGGCGCCTGACAGCCGCCCACAAGGGTTCATCAGTGTCACCGAGACTCGAGCGAGGCTATAAGCGTCGTTCGAGTCTCGGCAGCACTATCATGTTGGCTAGCCCGGTACCTCCCAAAGACCCCCTACTCTAAGCCTAAACCTACAAACTAGCCCCCTGCCAAATGAAATGATTCTTCGGAAGCGATTAACATATAGGGCCCTGTGTGTGGGCATCATCAGCGTTTTTTATCTTGACAACATGAGACCCAGTGGAAGATCTTATCAAGGTAGTGTGTTTAGTCGAAAGGGCTTTGAAATAGTCTGAAGAGGGCCTTTGGTGCACGTCGCAGTGTATCGCCACATTAAACGTACCTAAAGTAAGAACAGTCTTCGCAGTATACCATACTCATATTAAAAACGCAGCTTATTTGAATGTACGAGCCATCATACCGCAGAATGATATGTATGCATCATAAAACCCCTCGGTCGTTTCCATTCGTCTGCAAAATATGGTTCCTTTTTTTTATTTTACGCATTTGCCGGCATTAGCACACTACTGACACATGAAAAAAGCGCATCGTTCTACAAAATTTAATTCCCAACTCAGCCGCACACCACGTTGAGTTCATCAAAAAGCCGTTTCAAATGTATTTTCCACATCATTTCGCAGCCAATCCATTACTCTTGCATCACACGGCAAACCGACAACCGTCGGAGTTTCGCATTTTCTACCGCTTCATAATTTTTAAGGGCAAATAGGACCTTCTTTCACGTCCCCATACTCTCGGGTTGATAGGTAGATACTCACAAATCCCTAATTGAATACCTACCTACTTAGACGTACCATTGCTTAGAACTTTTGTTTGTATTTTGTAATAGTTAAAATCAAGTTTATTTTTAGCATTTTAAACTGATATTATATTCCGTAGAAATAATCAAACGACTCTCGTCTTCTGTGAAGTGTTATGGGCGGGCAGGGGCACCACTACGCTGTGTTCTCAATTCGCACAAATCCAGCTTATGCACGGATGTGTATTCTGGTCGCTATACAAATAAGAAAGTTCAGTGAGTATAAATGCTATTGTAGATGGAGATAAAGGAACTTTGTGGTAGTTGTGTATTACTGTATATATAATATATATTGTGTTATATGCTGAAGTTATAAAACGAAATATATTCTCCACGCCCTTCATAGGTATTGGTGTAACGACAAAAGTGATAGGTAGCTAGTTTTCAAGGATTGCATGAAAAAGGAAAAGCAGAAGCCCATTGTAAACGTATGATGCAATGTACCTACTTATATAAATCCATACTGGTTACTCTGGCCATACTCTACGTAATTTGTAAATTACATAGAATTTAATTGAAATCCTATTAGTTTTGTATTTTTATTAATTGAACTTATGACACACTTTCGGTTTTGTCTTTTAATTTAGAAACAAGTCAAATGCTTTTAGGTATTGAGAAGTAACAAAACTATTACGAAATAAAGGACGAAGACAATTTTATGCAAGGGTGCCCGTCTGGCTGTACGTTAACAAACTCCACACTTCATACTCCAGCGGTGGAGTGTTTTGCCGAAATGACTTAGGTTGTGGTATAAACGGGTTTATTCTGAAAAGTGCGGATGTAATTTGTGTAGATCTTGAAATCAGTGATATGCAAAATTCCTTTGAATTGTGTGTACAGGCTGCATAAATGTAGTGTTTCTGTATTTTTTAAATGATTTTTATTTTTTTTACGAAGCAATAAATCTGAGAATATGCCCCTTTCAGGAGATTTCAATATCTATATTTTAGCTCTGATTCTTCGGCTGCTGATAGTTTTGTGTCTACTCTGTCTTTTGGTTTTTGTTCTTTATTATCTGATCTTACTCGTTTAACTGAATCGACCAGTACCCACGTGTATGGACCCTATTTTCTTACATTTGCATAAGAATAACAATGTTGATTTTAAAACGGCAATATATGACCTGAGGGTAACTAACCATTCCTTAATTTGTATTCAGTTCGATCAAAAATTAAATAAAAATTTTATATTCTGTCGTTTTGTCCGAGTCCAAAACTGTGGATGGATTTTGGCATATGAATTCTGGGATGAAGTCTACGATGCAAGTTATCCATCAATTGCGTTCGATTTATGTTTAAATAAGTCACTGACTCATATTTCGAATTGCAGCCGAATTGACAATGTCAATCAAATAAATTCAAACTTCTTAAACCATGGATTGCCACTTCTAATAAAAATAAAAATTGTCTTCGTACTTCGGTACGGCTTGAAAACTATTAAATGTTAAAAAGGAATGGAGTTTCTCCTAGTGGCTCTGCGATCAATCGCTTGCTATAACCTCAGGTTAGGTTTAGCGCCAGTGGGCCTAGATTGAGGTGAAAAGCGCCAATTTTGCATTAAAGCTGTAGCGATCATGTCATTGTTTTTTTTTTTTTTTTTTGAGATTACAGCCATAAATTAAGCTGGTGGTGTAATCCAAATCCAATAGTGTTTTTTGTTTTGTGTGAATAGGGGATGACATTCATTGTCGCAACCCCTATCTTTATGAGCGCGCATTGAGACACATGCTGAAAAAAAAACAAGTCCAGATCGATACTCGCCATCTTTTAATCGATTTTAAGATTGGCAGCAGTTAGAGCTGAGTTATATGGAGTGACAGGTTTGCCAGGTTGTTCCACTTCATACTTGAGAAAATTGTGTGGAGTTCAGAAGCCAACAGCAGAGGTGCAACTTTTCTTAAATTGAGACATGACTCGCATTTTTTTTTTTAAATTTTAAATTCATTTTTTATTAATTTCTTTCCTTAATCTTACATACTAGACAAAAACGATTAAATCTAATTTTAAACTAACATTTATCTTAGTCTAGCTTACTGGCTGCAGCGATGCCAGATGTGCGGATTTTTCCCCATTTTGGGGAATTTTTCACTTGATGCGGAAAATGGGGAAAAGTGCTCTTGAAATGGGGAAAAAACGAAATGCAAGCATGTTTATCAATTTTGCATATTTTAAAAATAAAACTCGTGTAGTTAACTTTCAAATAAATCCCGAACGTAAGAACATCACCGAAAATGTAAACAAACTCCACCAGTTTTCAAACTAAAATGCACTTGTATTGGTAAATCTGAAGCAAATCTGAGAAAAAGTGCTCTGAAACCTGAAAAAGATTGCTTTTTTGTACCAAACGAATATCAAAATTGCTCTGAGAGCAAACAAATCTGAGAGCGCCCAATCGAATACCACCAACTGCAACCTTTTTGCAATTCAATACCAGCTGTGAAGTTCATCCATATATGACGCGGTATTTTATGGATTACCTATATTGTTTTTCTAATATTTATATTTTGAATAAATGTACCAGTAATATTAGATATTAATAACTAAGTCTGTATTTCTTAATTCATTTATTATTATTATCGCTTGTTAATAAAGAGTAAAGACTTATTTTTGTTTTACTTGCTAATCCAAAATGAGTAAATACATTAAAGCCAACGTATAGTGAATTGATTATTTATGTTTTAAATTCACATGAATTTTGTATTACCTTCGTAAAAAAAAAGATTTCTCCTGATAAAATTAACAAAAAAAAAAATTATGTCCACAATAGTTTTTGGGACTTCAACAAAATTATTGAATTAACAAGGACTAGTTTTAAGAACTTTATTCAGCTGTGGTCCAGTACAAAAAGAGACCGAGCAATCATCTTCAAATTTCACTTACATTTATCTTGTACTTAGAAAGGGAAATTTGAAAGCTTTTACAATAAAATTGAGTTAAAGATAATTCAATATTGCAACAATATTCATGATTTCAGTTTTAAGTTTACGATAAGGATTAGATTAAGTTTAAATTGTACACGAACGATGAACAGGTACCATTTTTCAATGAATCGAAATGGGGGAGAAAGTGGGGAAAAAACGGATACGGTATGGGGAAAATTTACCCAAAAAATCCCAAAAATGGGGAATTTCGGCCAAAAAAATCTGGCATCACTGACTGGCTCTAAGCGAGCGCTCTAACCTTATAAATGTCCTTACGAGCGAGGCCGTAAGCGTCGTTCGAGTCTCGGCAGCACTATTCATGTTGGCTAGCCCGGCCCATCCCAAAGACCCCCTACTATAAACCTAAAGCTAAAAACTTATTATCTAGCTTAAAACTAAGGAGGAAGCTAAGTAAGTAGCGCGCCGGCCCGGGAGAGCGTATCCACCCTCACCTGTTCCTCAAGCCACCAAAATTCGGTGAACTGCTTGACCGTATCGACCCTGTCGCGTTCCGCAATTGCGGTACTAGGAGGAGCTCCTGAGCATTGGCGACGTACCCGTCGTGGATGAGCCGCTTATCCGTCGCGCCGCGGTGACTGTGGTACAATACCGGCACACCATCTTTTGTCTGGACTAACCCTTTCGTGTCTACATGAAGAAATGCCTCAGGCGGGATAAAGCCAGACCGAAGCGTACTCTCGTGGTACATTAAATTGGGGTAGTCAGCCCCTGAGATCAGGTTATTATCGCTGGCCATCGCCCTTGCGACGTGCCTCCGAATCACCTTAATAAGGAAATTGTCAATCCTATTCAGTCGAGCCCCATTGTATAGGGTCCCGTTGGGATAGTATTTTATGTACTGAGATTCAGGAGTTCTAAACAACCCTAGACAGGCCCTGAGACATTGTCTCTCAAACACCCGAATCTTTTCCATATAGGACGGCGCTATATTGAACCACATGGGACAGCCATAAGCGATGATAGGCCTTATAAGGGCCACGTAGCAAATATCCTTCACCCTGGAGTCAAGTTGACTGCTGCGAAACAGTCTCCTTGTCAGAGCGTAGGCCCTTTTAGCCCCAGCAAGAAATACAGATACTGGTCGAGCCAGATGCCAAGATACCTCACCACGTTTTTCACCGCCAATGGTCGCCCCTGCTGTCCAATAATTGTTAATTTTCTCCAGTTTTTTCTGGTATCCCCAGAGGCCCCAGCCAATGTAGTTCTGAACTTCCAACCATCGCAATACCTCTTAATTTGCTCGAAGTCACGCTGCAGAAGGATTTTAATGACCTCGATTTTTGGTCCTGACCTGTACGCCACTAAATCGTCCGCGTACGCTATAGCATGTCTGAGGGAACCCACCAGATCACTTGTGTAAATATTAAACAGGACCGGAGAATTCACTGCTCCCTGTTGTAAGCCGTTTTTAATTTCAAAAACCCTGCTCGAAGCCACCCATAAGCATGTCATAAATCATATACAGCAAAGGTTTTTGAATGCCCAATCTGGTCACCTTATAGAAGAACCTCTGAAGCCAAACTGGTTGTCCAGAATAATCTTATTTTCCTCAACCCATTTCAAAAGAGATCTATTGACGATTTTCTCGAATACCTTGCTAACATTCGGAAGCAAACTAATTGACCGGAGATTAGCAGGGTTCGTTCTATCTTTATCCTTTTTCGGGATAGGGTGTACCACCGCTATTTTCCACTGCTCCGGATAATATGCATTATTCAGCGCATTGTTAAATAGTGTGGTGAAGATAACTATCGCCTCTAGCGGCAGGTGTCTTAATATGACGTTTGGGACACCGTCAACTCCCGCCGACTTTTTGTTTTTAAATGATTCAAAGATGCCCCGAACTCTACTCTCTACTCACGAACAGATGAGTATGGCATGACTCGCATGCGGGGATGACATTCTTAATTTGTGGAAACAAAAGCGACGCGAATCAAAGTATATATGCTCTCAAGAAGAATGGGCACATTGACCAATCGGGCAGTACGTAACAATTGAAAGCTCTGACTTTAATTTTAATATGTAAATTTATTTTCTGTTGAATCGCTATATAAAATTTCGAAATAATGTTATGATTATGACTATTTGGTAAATATTTATTAATTTCAGTAAAAAAAGTTACAGAATATTCATTTCAGGCTTTTTTTCATTACTTTCGGAGTAAATTAAAGGAATTATACAAATCTCGAAAGCAGTTTTATTTAGGAGATTTTTTTCGTGACAAAGATTTTCGAGATTTTTATGCTTTCTAGATTTTTTCCCTTTCGAGATTTTTGCATTCGAAATTTTGTCCATTCCAGGTTTTAGTGGTTCCAGATAACGTCATGATCCCCCTTTGCAACACCGTTCAAAGGTGCTTAAATAGTCTTAAAGCGTTTCAATTCTATTTCCTGTCGGTTTTGCGCTTATTAATCAAGTGCCCATATATATTTTGACATGCAGCTCGAAGGGTTATCAATGCATGTAGCAGTATCAATCTTTATGATTTAAATCTCTGCGTGCCCTTTTTATGCAATGGATGCAACTCAATGGACTGCAATCTTCTGCATATTTTACAAAATGTTTATAGTATTTACTCAGTGCATAATATAACCAGCTCAACCACCTAGGTATCTTCATTCAATCAAATGCTCTTATGAACAAATGAGTGATATATCACGTACATTTTATTGATCGTTGTTTTAAGGACAACATTTTTCAAATGTTGCCAAGTATTTATGTTCATGAGTGTACTTTAATGTGCTTCAATTTTTACGACAGCTACCATGTCATCTTGTCGAAGCCAGGCTACTGACGGCGCCTTTATGATTTATATCAATGGATTCAAGAAGTATACACAAATCGGGGTGGTTTTCATTATTCTTCGTGTATTCCTTTGGTTTAGGAACGGACTTTAATAATGAGGTACGTATTTGTCATGCACTTCAAATAATGTAAATATTGTGTTTTTCCCTAGCCTACTTTGGTTGAATGCTTAGTATTGTGTTGATGAAGTTCCCCAAGAATATGCCAATTAATTTAAAAATTCACGGATGTGGTGGGTTCACTTCTGTTTAAGCTAGAACTCGATTTAAGCAAAACGAACAATTAGTAGCACGTTTGGATATAATAGAGTTGGTTATTAAAAAATTTCGGACACAAACGGTTCCTATGTGGGATATTATAGTTTACGCGGAAGCACTTGTGTGTGGAAATATTATTTTGGGTAAGAAAGGCAGGTCTTCTTTTAGTATTAAATGTCTTACAATCTTAAATTTGAGACGATGAACTGAAAGCAATATCGGTAATTCTGTTTTTGTTTTAATTTGTATTTAAAGCTTCGCGATAGTGCAATCCTCGTAGCTATTAAATCTAGTGCGTAAAAGAAAATGCTGAACAAACCGATGTTCCAATACGATTGACTCATGGGATGAGATAAAGAATAATATGTAGGGGTAAAGGTATAAACAGTTGGGCACTTTTACTTCTTGCGCCGTTTAGTTCGCATTTAGTAAAGCTATGACATTTCTTCCACAGCTTTTTATCTTTATTTTAAGCACAAAATACTGAATACTGATATAGTAAAAAAAATTATTTGAAATTACCCTTCCCATTTGATCCACAGTGAAACGGTGATTTAAAATCAGTATATTCAGTAAAAACACGAGTTTTTTTCATAACATATACATATATATGTTTATTAATTAATTTTATGATATAGGGATAAACAAAAGAATAAAAACGAAAATAAAAACTCTTCAAGTATAATAGAAAAATAAAGAACAAAACTTAACAGTTCTAGTAAGTAGAAATATCACAAAACGTTCCTTTTTTTGTACGATAATAAAATAAAAATAAAACTGGTAATTCAATTGCTCATAATAATTGCTATAAGCTTCTAGCGAACATCCTATTTGGAAAACCACATGGAATGAAAACTGTAGACCACTTTCAACTGATTCATTGTGTACACTCCTCTCATTTCAAAAAAACATATTAATTATTTATAATATATTTCACCAAAGTAGGTAAACAAATCGACAAAAAATATTAAGGATATAATATATCTAAGCAAAAGTACAAATATTAGACTCAAATGAAGTTACAACACACACTTTTTTAATAAGATCAAAAACAAAACAGAAAAAAAATGTATTTACCTATACAGAAAACACAAATACACGAGGATAACGATCGCCACCTTCGACAATTCGGTTCGCGTAGACTTATAGTCTGTTGCGAGGGGAAATGAAAATGTCTTATTTTCACTTTTCCAGGTTTATTTTCAAATAAAAAGAGACATTATGAAAGCAAGTGATTCACTGTGTACACCTTTACCCTATCTTGAGTGTAAACATTGTAGTTGAGTATTAAGCGAGTGCAGTTTCAAGAAAGAAATCAAGTATTTTGACAGGAAACATTATAGGAGCTTGATTTTGTACTTTAGTATTCCAATGCAAGAATTTTCTTAAAACTCATTGGCCAATCATATTTGATCACCAGTATGGTAGTTCCGGAAGCGGGAGGTCACAATGTGATTGCCTATGCCGACGACGTTGCCATTGCTGTGTCAGGAAAGTACCTTAATACTTTAAAAGAACTCCTACAACACGCTCTCAATGGGCTAATAACTTGGGCGAACAAATGTGGGTTGGGGGTAAACCCTCACAAAACTGAACTTGTCCTCTTTTCTATGAAATACAAGATTCCACACATTGACCCTCCACACATAAATGGCACTAGATTGACATACTCAAATGAAGCTAAATACTTGGGACTCATTTTTGATGGAAAGTTAACCTGGAAGCCTAACATCCAAGAAAGAGTTAAAAAAGCCACTGTGGCGCTTTTCTCTTGCAAAAAAGCCATAGGGAACAAATGGGGCTTATAGCCTCGTATCACTCACTGGATATACGTCTCTGTCATAAGGCCGATACTCACGTATGGCGTGGTTGTTTGGTGGACTGCTTTGGACAAAGCGATCAATAGTGATAAGCTAAGCAAAGTCCAAAGAACAGCTTACTTGTGCATCGGCGGGTCTCTTCGCACTACCCCCTCTGCTGCTCTTGACATCCTGTTTCATCTGGCACCCATTGACATCTTCAGCAGGCAAACGGCAGCTTCCGCAGCCGTACGCCTTAAAGCCACTTCACAATGGACCAGCAAAACAACTGGCCATGCTGCTATCCTGAACGATCTTCAGAACCTTCCAGGAAACATCGACAACACCACACCAGAACTTAAGTTCGATAAAAACTTCCAGGTCTCCATTCCCACCAGATTATTCTGGGAGGAGGACGCATTCCTGGGTGATGAATCGATCCACTTCTTCACGGATGGCTCGAAAACTGAGGATGGATTCTATAACAGCCCAAGACTGTCGTTCGTCTCTCATAGAGATGGCGGAGCAGTTCAATATTCACCTCTGTTGGGTGCCGGGGCATAGGGACATCCCAGGTAACTGCAAGGCTGATGAACTCGCCAATCACGGAACCACACTACCTATACTTCCAGTTAAGGATTCGTTAGGTATTCCAATCGCTACTTGTAAACTCATAATAAAGCAGGATGCTATCAATAGAGCAAATCTTAGATGGACAACCGGCTCGACATGTCTAGCGACAAAACGCATTTGGCCAAAGCTGGATCTAAAACGTCCTAGATACTTGATATCCTTGGATAGGAAGCATATCAGTGCTACAATAGGTGTCATCACTGTCTCATAGGCAGACATGCAACAAGGCTTGGCGTATTTGCAAACGATTTTTGCAGAAGCTGTCTTGACGAGGAGGAAGGAGAAACTATTCTCCCTCTCCTCTATACTTGTCCGGCCCTCTCACAACGACGTAAACTCCATCTGGGAGCGTTCTACTATAATGATCTGAACGATCTAAAAAACACAGACATTCGGAATCTTCTACGCTTCATCAGAAGCTCCTATTGGTTGAACGAGTAGGAAGAATTGCATTTTAGATTCATGTGGTATCACAAGAGACCTTACAATGGTCTAAGTATGTCCGCTAGCCGACAGCCACTAACCTAACCATGGTAGTTCCGTGGGTACGAGAGCCAGGCTGTGAAGTGGAAACATGATAAAGCCACAACGAACAAATCCTGAATGACTCTAAATTGCTTGGCAACATCACCGTTGATGTTTGTATTTTGAGGGAATTTTCAATTTTCACTTTTTTGCGAAAAAAAAAACTCATCACAATATTTTAAGACACTTAATTTATTTTATATACTTTAGTTTTAAGTCACGTATTCTGCTCGCTCTAAAATTTAGCATCCCAAGTATCCACTTCGTTCCCCAAACCAAAGATAAGATTCATGCAATAAAATATAGCTGACTCATCACATTTGAAGAGCTAAGCTCTAACTAAAAATATAAAAATATTAAACTTTAGGAATCAGATGTATGTCTAGATAAACGCTATACTGTAAGTTTATACAGAATATTGAGCCTAAAAATTGATTGTTGGCTGTAATGATTTGAATGTTGGGCAATGATTTTTCCTTAAAACGGATAAAATGAAACGTTGCTTGGCCAATAACCTTTAATCTGTTGCTAAGCGGAGCTCTGGTAATTTTTTTGTTTGAAGTTAAATTTGAATTTGAAGGTATAGTATTGTGAAAAAAGCTAATTTAATATTAAAACTCTCGATTTAGACTTCCAACTTGTTACAGCAGTGCATTCCCGGTTGCCCCTCTAGTATAAATCCAATGTTAAAGCAATAATCCCGACCAATGTAAGTAGTTGTTTTTCGATTTAAATGTTCATTATATTAAGTTAGTATAATTTTCAGAAAATAAAATTAAGTTCACCATTTAAAAGTTCGCCTACGTAGTTTTCCTTATCTGTAGGATTTAATTGGGAAGAAGGAAATTCGATATTTATCGTTGGTGAGTCGGATTATTCGGTGGAATTACTGTGGAGCAACATAGAGCAAAAAATTTCATTATATATATGTTTCAAGTTGTAAAACAGACAACTAAGACAAATCTGGGTTTACGTAACTTAGAGCCTTTTATGTAAATGGGACATTCAAGTGTTTAGATACCTAGTTACATAATTATTGATAAATTGTTTAGAACAAATGAAACCACAATTCTTATTTTAAATCTCAAACACATTATATAAATACCCATCCACCTTAGAGACACTGGAATCTCTATTTTAACTTCGGTGAAAGGTGTAAGAGGCGAAGGCAGGCATGCTTGTTTAAGCCAGTGCTTATAGCTAGTCGGAGGGGTGGGGTCATCTCCTTTTCATGCGGACTACCGTACTTTAAGATGCACCACTCACGATTGAGCAGAGAACCGTTGTTGTTCGTCTATCTATCACAAAAACGATATGAATTGAAACAATATATCACATTATGCATTCTGTTAATGTAAATATACAAAACTATAGGCGTGTTTTTTTTAGCTTTAGCTTCGATCTCAGCAAAGCAAAGTAAAGGAGGATTTTCAGTACACAAATACAACAACTATTGCGAATCTCGAAGTGTCAAGTATTATGTAGTTGTTGTAATTACGTGCTGAAAATCCTACTTTACTCACAGCTAAAAAAAACACGGCTTATATCACACGGAAAGTTTCGATATGAAATGGAAATGGAAATATGTGATATACTCAGGTTCTGTAACTATGAGTGCAAAAAAATATTCAATTCAACTGTCGAAATTTATCACAACACACAGAGCTTGCGATAAAAAAGTATGAGAAAAAAATATATAAAAAAACGTAAATAACTAGAATAATTAAATTTCCAATATATTTCCAAAATTCAAAAGCTTGTTGAATTTATGGCTGATTATAAAATGACGTAAAGGCTTCTATCAAGAAACAAATTAATCTCCGTAGATATTTTATGAACAAGACGGTGGGTGAAAACATTATAGATGCCTAATTTTGAGGAGAAGGTTTTAAAAATAATGAATCCGTAGCATGTTACGTCGGTCATATTATTCCCCCAAAACAAGTGATAAGCTAAACTTTTTAAAAATTATACCTGTAAAATAAATTTGAACAAATTTTGATTGTTTTCTTTTCCAGTATATTGACAGCTTGGGGAAATCTATCCAAAAATCCCATGAAATTAAAAGCTACTAAATTATACTTTTTCTCATGTAGTTAGAGAACTCCATTATTTTCCAGACGCGATAAATGACGGAATGTTTTGTTTATTAGTTTTCGACGCGAAAAGTTATCGCATGGGTTATAGAACATGGGTTAGAGAGTTGTAAGCACTCACTATACTATTTTAAAACTCTTACACTTAAAAAGATTTTTGAGTTCAAATCTAACAGCCCGATTCTGCCGTTGTGAGCCCTCACAAGTCACAAGATCTTGTTAGGTTTATTTCTTGTGGGGTTTGTTGTGATTCGATAACTTTTTCCGAATTCTACGATAATCCTCACAATAAAACTCACAAAAAATTCACTTCAGCATGGTTACTTGCAAATTAGCACAAAAATTTCCATTAAAGTACGAACTCGTACACGAAGCTAGTAAAAATATATAAATTAAAATTTGTTTGTGTAAAATACGCGAAATATTAACACAGAAATGTTTTAACTGAAGGATACAAATTGTTAACGAAATTTGTCACACATCAAATTCCGCACCTTTCTGATTTTTTTTTAATATGTATTTTTTCCGAAATAGTTATAAATGTAGCATAAAATGCCATGTTCATTGTTCAGGTCATAAAGTGTGTGGAAATAGGGAACCAAACCATCAAATACAAATATGCTCACTTGTGAGTCGTTATGACTGGTTTTGAATTTTTAGACCTGCTCCATAGGAGATCACAAATTCGATTGTTTTTGTGAGCCTCACAAGTTGTAAGTGTGCTGACAGAATACGAAAACCTCACAAAATCAATTTCAATTCATATTGTGAGGGTTTTGTGACTTGTGAGGTATCAGTGAGGTTTGTCAGAATCGGGCTGAAAGTGCAGCAGGAGTTTCTGTTTTCTGATTTGTTAGGTCATGTTTTAATTTTTGCCTGGAGTATATTAGTAACGATGTTTTAAGGTGTCTATGATTAGAAGTAGGGTTCCTGATAGACGGATATCTTTACAATACATAGATATATACCTATGTAAGAATTCAGGGATTTGTTTTTGACATGTGTGTTGGGTGCACATGAAGTGGGAGTTTCTATGATTTTGTAAGCTCCAAGTGGTTGGAATTATTCTAAGATGCATGTTTAATATAGTTTAAAAAACGAAGAAGGCGGGAAAATTTGCTAAAAAAAATTTCGCACCTGTAATTGCAATACAGGGCTCTAATCGCGTGCTTCTACTTCGTGTAACAAACAAAAAACGATAATCGCCGGCACGATTGGACGATCGTCGGTTTTTTGTTGCTTCACGTTACTAAATCAACTGAAAAATACTATCGTCAAAACGATTCGATTGAACGATGGTTGATTTGCAATCGTTTCGTCGTTTTATATAATATTATGTATTTCGATCAAAATCATTAGAGCTGTTTTTGTAAAACTATGCAAACAACACAGTAACAAATTTAGATACATTTAGTTTAATAAATTCCTACTGTTGCTTACTTTTTTAGTTGAAAACTGAGTAAGATATTTTTCAGGATATAAGCATACAAGCATTACTGTACACGGGGAGGGTTATGTGTTTCGCGAGTATCCTATGTACGTTCCTACGGTACGCCCTGTAGCCCAAACGGCTTGACCGATTTTGAAATTGGTATTCCTCCCCGGAGTGTCATAGGCTAAACAAATATATAAAAAGATTAATTAAAAAAAAAACACAAAGAAAAAAAGCTTCACACAGTGTCTGTGAGAAATGTCAAGATATGCAATAAACTGAACATGAATTAAATTACTTTCTGATGAATTCACAATAGCGGTCTTGTGGAATATCTGCATTAGTCATGAATTCATTGATTTTAATTGAAATATAAGTGCTTTAAAGATTTAAGTAAAGTGCTCTATGCACACTCCCAAAACGCTGACAAATAAACAAATACACAACATTCAAAAAAGAAACGGTTTAATATTTTTTTGTTAATCTACATACATTTTAAAACAATCCATACAATTTTAAATTGTTTTATGGAAATTTAACATTGTACATATTTTTAATTATTTGATAAAATTGTAGTTTGCGCCGTACTTACTAATAAGAAATTTTAGAATCGACTTTAAATTTTACGGAAGCTCACAATTGCGGAATTGGAAACTAAAAATTATTATTGGTCACATATCCATACAAGTTTCTTTATACAAGAAAATACTTTAGATATACTTTAAGGCTTGATTTTGATGAGTGAGGTGTCATAATATTCGTATTCTTCCCCGGAGTGCCAACGCTAATATGACGTCAAGTGACCTCCGAAATTTATAAGTCCTTATTATAAATATTTACAGCTTAATTAGTAGATTTTAAAATAAAAAATATTCAGCATCAGGGTGGTAAAAAAATACTCATTTATATTTCTCAACACAAATAGTAGTTTGCACTCATTCTCACAGATGGCGCTGGTCGGCACATCATGTTATTGAACATTTCAATTAAAAGCTTATAATTAACGTTTACTATAAACCTTACTGTGTATAATAGATTAAGTTATTATTATTTATAGTCACAAATGATATACTGAGTGGTAGTCACAATTATATTAATTTTAATTGAAATTCGAAATAGCCTAAATCGTGCAATGAGGCTGAGTGAAAACGTGGCTTTAATTTATGACATTTTTTCACTGTGAATGTAATACTCTTTCGGGGAGTTATCGCATCTCATCCCCAGCACCCAGCGGCATCTTCATCCCAACTCTCCAACCGGATACTTACCTCCTCACTACCCTTATCGTTCGAAATGTACAAATTAAGTTTACTCGCACTTTTCCTTTCAAAAAACTGTCTTTTGTAATCTTTTAAAATTTTTTTTTTTTTTTTGCAGTTAGTCGGGTTTATTGGGAATTGTATTTATTGTGAGGAAACCCGCTAGCTTTCTTATATTATCTATAATTACTGAGTCTAAGAATTTCCTTATAGAGTAAGGCTTAATTAACCTTTTGGATTGTCTTAGACCAAGGACATTTTCGCAGTGTTCAAGACGAATTTGTTTTTCCCAATCGGTAATTTGCTTTAGCGCAGTAGTCCAATTGACTTCGCAGTAGGGTTCTGGTCCACAGAGAACGGATTCGGAACCAGCCCTAGCTAGTTTGTCTGCATGTTCGTTACCTGCAATACCCTGATGATCTGACACCCAGCCAAGCCTTACCTTGTTGTATATGTCTAGGATTCGCAAAGTGTCGTGACAGCACTTAGTTGTTTTGGAGTCAATTGTATTGGACGCCAAACCACGTTTGATATGACTTTTGGTAAAAAACCAACTCTTAGTCTAAAATTGAATTTGCCTTTAAATTAGGAAATAGTTAGATTGGAGTCACCGCTGAATAAGTCAAAACTAAAGTGACAGCTGTCACATCCAATAAGTTGAAGTTCCCAAGGGGTTGAGTTCCAAGTTGCTTTTTGTTAACTAAATTCGTAAAGTAAAGTATTAATTACTTTGGGAACTTTGTGCTTGACACTTTTTTTGTGCTTGCATGTTGAAAGCCCAATTGTTGCGCGTTCATGTTCATGCACAACAATTTCTAAGGGACAATATTTGATACACAGTCGCCAAATGTCATTATTATGCTGATAAACAGCTTAAAAGTAACAGCCCGATTCTGGCAAACCTCACTGACAAACCCTCACAGGGTGAGTTTTTTGTATTCTGTCAGCACCCTCACAACTTGTGAGGCTCACAAAAGCAATCGAATTTGTGATCTCCTATGGAGCAGGTCACAAAATTCAAAACCAGTCATAACGACTCACAAGTGAGCATTTTTGTATTTGATGGCCCTGGTTCACTGTTTTCACACACCTTATGACCTGAACATGGCATTATATGCTACATTTATAACCATTTCGGGAAAAATACATATTAAAAAAACTAACAAGGTGCGGAATTTGATTTGTGACAAATGTCGTTAATAATTTTTAACCATCAGTTCTAAAACATTTCTGTGTTAATATTTCGGGTATTTCGCGCAGACAAATTTTATTTAATTTATTTTTACTAGATTCGTGTACGAGGTCGGACTTTTCTGAAAAATATTGTTTATCGTCGTGGATTATCGTAGAATTCGGAAAAAGTTATCGAATCACAAAAAATATCAGAAGAGCTTGTGACTTGTGAGGGCTCAAAATGGCAGAATCGGGTTGTAAATTTATTGAATTGAATTGATTTCTTTAAAAATAAAAGTATTCGATCGTACTCCAAGTTTTGTTTCCAAAACTAGGTAGGTACTCTTCTTCAACTGTTACGTTAAGCTAAATTGAGTAAGTGTAACGTACTTTTCAGAATAGAATCATTTTTACTAAAATCGAAAATGTGATGTTACGTGCAGTTTCTTAAAGGGCCTACTTTTATTGTTGAGTATAAATTGTTCATGCATTTTGGGTAAAACTGTTGTAACCATTTTCATGTAAACAATAGAAAACCAATACTTTAGAATAGGTACTTTAAAAATAAAAACGGTGTTTGCCATCGAGTTAAGGTGACCATATTACTTTTAAAAAACGTCATTTTTGCTTAAATCGTATAAGCCGTTCTAGAAAAATCCAAATTTTAAATTGTGGAGTGCAAAAATCAAAAATGACTCCTAACTTTAAGCTCACAAACTATAAAATCGAGATTCGAAACAAATCCGCCTAGATGTACCTATACAGGTCTTAGAAGCCGAATATAATATAAAATTTCCTACTACGTATACGAAAAAGTAAAAAATACAATCCAGCTCAAAAAAATACAATCGGAGGTAAGATTTTCTTACAGTCCACATCATTCATTTTTCATTACTGCATCAGACTGTTATTCGATTCTTTAGCGAAAAACTGGGTATGCAGTCATGTTAACCTCACCTACTTAAGTTCACATATCAAGTTCGGTTGACATCGTTGAAGCCGTTTTGGAACAAATTGTACTGGTATGACATACGGACAGGCAGACAGACGGACAGAATTTCGCGACTTTTATGAGTTCCTCTATCATTGTAATGTCGGAATTGATTAATATCTCGAGTTCGAAATTTTGTACGAACACAATATTTTTTGTTGTTACTACCTATTCGAGAAAGTATATATGATTTTCCGTTACTTGCCTTCAAGCTGCCTTTTTATGGGGTGGCAAATGCTAAGTGCGTTAGTATTGTAACATAGAAATTCGTATTGAAAAATGTCACGTTACTTCTAAAATTCCGGTTGAAAACCCACTCGCATTTCACCTATCCGCAGTTCGCTCTCATGTGAATGGTCCTTTACTCTTCTAGAATTTTTGTACAATTCACGAAAAAAGCGGCAGTCAAATTACAGTACGCCCTCGGTAAAAGCAACCCTCGATAAACGCAATACCTCGGTTAAAGCGACACCTAAAATTTTACCATTAGTGACTCAGTAATTGCAACTTTTCAAAAAACTGTGACTCGGTAAACGCAACTTTCCATCCATGCTCTTTTAATTTTTGTTTGGATTTTTTTTTTGATTGGTTTAACTGTAACTGGGCAGTTATTTTATAGGTACTTCTCTCAGAACTTTAAACACACATAGATCGTAGGTGCATTTTTTTTGCATCATACAAGAATAAGAAGAAAACGAATATTTCCCAATTTTTTAAGGCAATTCAACCAAAAACTGTATTGACTGTACTTCATAATGTATAACTATTTTTTTTTTAAATGAATTAATTATATTCCTGTTTTTTTCTTTTCGACGAACAATATTCTTTTATTTTTTATACCTTAAAATCTAATTCAAGGCATTTTTTTTTTGTGACTCGGTTAAAGCAACGACCTCAACTAACGCAACTGCTCGAATTTCCATCGGTTGCTTTTACCGAGGGCGTACTGTATATATATCTATAAAGCACATAGAACCTTATCACCTCAAGACTATTCGTGCTTCGTACATTGAAAATCAAATGGCAACTCTGATTCCTTATAAAATCGAACACATTGATTTTTATTATAATGTATTCGTACATATTTACTTCGTAACATTGATGTCGAATACATATATACAAAAACCATTCTTTAAGTATGTAAGACGGGTAGTATTTCTTAAAATATAAAACCAATACATTCTAAAATATATTATCTTACTTTGCTACCAAGAAGGTTGCAGGTGGTATCAGTGAATGAAAAGGAAGAATAACAGACACATTTCAACACAACTTAGTCCTTGTTAGAGAGGAATTTCGACCCAATTAGAAAACAGTCGCATTTCACAAACGCGCAGCTCGAAGAAACCAAGTCAATTGTTGTCTGTTGGTCTCATGAGTTCGGTAGTTGCCATTAAAGTTTACGACGCAACCAAATATTTCCATAACAAACAAAAAATCGGTTGATAGATGGTATCTGTTACTAAAAAATGTTTTTCTCTATTGAATTTGTTTGAGATTGGCATTAGACTTTGGTTTCGCGAGGGAGACGAGTGAACTAATAACTTTACTTTACATGACCGAGAAAGGTTGAGGTACGTACACGAATACATACTTTCAATCGGGTACAACTACTATAAGAACTGAGCTCGTTAATTGTGGGTGTTAATTTTTTTCAAACTTATCTTCTTTCTTTTAGACAATAATAAGGCTTTCTTTAAATCATTCTATTGTTAGTGTCAGAATGACATTTGTGTTAGTAGGATTTCTACTTTGCTAAAGTTACTTGATTTGCTAAGAGCGGAGGCCTTTTTAGGCCTGTAAAATAACCCATGAAGTTTCTGTCTGTCTATGCCTACTTAAAGGGCTGAATAGCTATAGTTCCTGTCGTATTCTTGGAATGTTCTTTAAATATGGGATACATTTAGTGTGTTCTCACAGCATTTTATAGCTTTATTTAGCTATATGGCCGATTTTAAATGAAAGCGGAAAGGTTTCAGGTCCTGCAAATGGACTTTGTGAACATATTCTCGCCAGGTACATCGGCTTTTTTGTTTTCCTCTAGGTTTGGATTTGTTCCTCAATCTATCAGCTTGAAGTGAGGTTAAACGGTGTAGACGATTTATACTCACGGGTAAACTTATGACCGCTTGCTTCATATTGATATAAAGGTCTCTAGTGCTGTAAATTAATGCGCCAACCTTCCTTTCTCTATTGCTCTGTAAGGAAATTGTGAGTTGGTGCTTGGATGCATGTTCCCAAACATTTTATAGCCAGTACACACCCAGAGAAAAAACAACATGAAATCGAAATAACAATTTTAATCAAAGTGACATGACATTAATTTAATTTGTTGTCCTATTTTATAAATATAACTTCATTCGCGTACGCAGTTTAAATATCAAATTCTCAGAAAAAGAGAAAATTAGCAAAAAAAAAAAAACTAGTAACGAGAAGTTCCTGTCTTGGCTAGAAACAGTTAGAGAATTTGTACCGGCAAGTACTGATAAATATGTCAAATGCATAAAGTAAGCTTAACAAGTTAGAAATCTGTCTTAAACAACAAATTGTGAAAATAAAGAAAATTCGTTGGTGGTCGAATGTTTTCCCTGAACGTTCCATATGTCAAAGGTCTCAAAGGTATAAGTTATACATTTATTTGTGAAACGGAATAGATGTCAAAGATGTAAGTGGCTCAAAGTAGCCTGAGGTCTGTCTATCCACCATAATGTTCTTTCGAGTATATTTTTCCGCTCTCCAAGAGAGCTTCGCTCAATTTTTTGAGTTTATCAGATTTTTTAATTTTAGTGCTTCAATGTGGATCGTACAATGCATCCAACTTGACAAGCACTACGCATACCAACACTTAAAGTTCTATATGTTTCAGTTTTTATTTTAACTTCATTGAGGTATTGTAATATGTAATATCAATAGCAGGAATAACAAATATGATGTAGCAGCTCTCACTATTTATTGTGTCAATTGGAATTATATATACATTTAAAAAAGTCATACAAAAATGGTTAAAGACCTGAACGGTCGCAGGACACAAAAGGTATTGTTTCAAAGTGAAACAATTTTCAGTAAGTATTATTAGACTTTCAACCAGAAACGAAACCCAACACCGACGTCTCCGACAGAACTTCACCATAGACAGATATAACTTTGTGATGTTTAGGGAATTTGCCTAGTCCGGAAGATCTTTCAATCCACATCCGAGTTACGGCGCTGTAGAGGGGCGCACGCATTTGGGAGGGGTCCTTAACCAACTTAGCAAACTGAAGACAGCTGGCTGGGAGACAATTTCTTGTTTGCTGGCGCAACCTTGCAGATTTTTTAAATTTTGATCATCATTAATCGTGAATCGACTTTGAAAATACCACCTATTATTAATTGATATGTCTGGAGCAACAATTGTTGAAAGATTGAAAAGCAATATATTTCAACTTTGGTTTTAAAAATTCCTAAAATATTTTTAAAATAAATTGACCGTCAAATTCAAACCATGATTGGTACCTAGAAACTAAATTTATTTTTTAAGTGAAAACAGTATTCTATTTATTTAAAATATAATTTCAATAAAATTCTTAAATTATTATAATATTTATATGGAAATGTTTTCCTATGTTGATATGCTAAAAGGTAAGCTAGTAAAGAATCATTGCCTTACAGAAAATACTTCTATTAAAGACGAAAATATTCATACCTTGTATTTATTTGTGAAAATGTTACATGTTTACAGGCCAGCTCGAAGATTCTGTGGCTATTAGTGAAATTGGTTTTGAAATTGGTTTTCAACCAACTAAAAATGTTTATATCAGGATTTTATTGAAAATATCTTATACAATCCTTCGACAAACTTAATTTTTATAGATTCGTACCTTGGTTATAAACTTAAATAGTTAAGCAGAGATGAGAATTAACTTCACAAATAACGCATTGAGCACTGTTTTGAGACCACAACTAACGGAAACTGAAGATAGAGAGGGAGAGGGAGAAGGTCTGTTCAGAAGAGAAATTTGATGATGTTATTGAAATAGGTACTTTGGATGGCCGAAAGTTTTTCATAGAAGGGATTGCCTAATGCCTAGTGCACTTTGTCTGGTTTTGGTTAGGGCCGGAAACTCAGATATAATATGGAACACTAGCCCTTTTTTATTATCAGCCATGATCCATATAGATCATCGAAATACATGCACTTACAACAACAGCACATGATCCTGCTATTCATCGAGATCACGAGTCATGATCTGAAAATTTACTGTACTATTTTCCACCAGGTGGCTTGTTTCATTCTTCAATGTTGGTGTGCCTGTAAACGATAGCCAAGCCACACAAATGTTTCATAAACATTCATTTAACAACAATCTGTTTATGAAATGTTTCGCAGTTCGTTAATAATTTGTTTCACAAGTCTCCCTGCCGAAAGGTGAGAGTTTTTATTTTTTTTTTGTTCTTTTAACATAAAATATAAATATCCAGAAAATCTTGGAATAATGAAAAATGAAAACTGCCAGCCTGCATAAATTTAAATTGTTTTCGAACCTAGTTATTGGGAAACACGTTCAATTTTTATCACAAAATATCACAGAAAATTCTAATTCTAACTTCAGTTCGGTCTTCTGAAATTTCGTGCTTAAACCACGGTCATTTACATTGTCTAAGAATTCCAATCTGAGCGAACCAGAGGTACAAATTGCAGTAAGATTTCCATTACATTTTGAGCCGATTGTAGGTAAACTCATTTCCTTTTAGAAAAAAAAAACACACCATGTTACGGAAGCGGTGCTGTTGTTTTCGATCATCTGGCCGTGAATTCCCGAAAGTAAAAAGCATTTCATAAACATTTAATAAATACTTAATCGGCGTCTTCACCGGTAAAAACAGAAATGTTTGTCAAATGTTTATGAAATGTTTCTGAAGCAAATCGAGAACATTTCATAAATGTTTAAAAAAATCATTCGCTCGCATGAATGCACCGAAATACCGAAGTACAGCAACAAAATATTGTTTATTTGTTGCATATTTCAACATAGAATTTTAAATAATTTTTTTTATTGTGACGTCACGTTGTACAGAATGTTTGCAATATGGCTCGTGGCAATATGAAGTTTGCCATTTTCATACATTATCTGTTGTGTTTTGGAAGCAACTGTTGCCACAACTCCAAAATGAAATTTTTCTATGAACCGTATTGTTTTATTTTCGTGATCTGATTCGGATCAGATCGCGCTGATAATAAAATACGGCTACTGTTTCACTCTTGTTTGTGTCAGCGCAGCTACTGCAGTGGGTGTTATGGGGGGTGCCAAGCTTGCCTGCGTGAGTTCCTAAAGGCTAATGGCCCGTATCAATTACCGTTAGTCAAGCGAAATCTACACACGCGTTCTGGCTAGGAGGTTGTTTCTTCTGGCATCGTCGTAGGCTGGCCAAATTTCCTTGAAATGATACAGTTCCTCAGTAGATCTTTTCAATAAGAGCGCTTTTTTTCTGTTAAAGTACGTTCGATGCCATTATGTATGGAACTCGATTTCTTTTGCATGGCCACCATGGGCACGCTTGCAGAAGTCCAGACGCTGAACCCAATTTTCGACGGTTTTCAAGCATAAATCGGCCGATACTGCTGCATTTTCAGGTTCGATATTCGTACGAAGTTCATCAATCGTCGCTAGCTTGTTGGCATAGACCATAGGCTTGACGTACGTAGCCCCACATGAAATAGTCTAACGGCGTCAAATCGCACGACCGAGGCGGCAAAGCGACTGAACCATTTCGTGAGATAACACGTTCTCCAAACTTGGTTTCCAATAAATTGATTGTGACGTTCCGAAATATTATTTCTCGAGCTTAAAATGAAAAAAATGTGCTGAAAACCTAAAGGATAGTTCAGAGGCGGCTTGTTGAACTCGATTTGGATACATACCCTGTAAGAAAAGAACCGTAAATATATAACTTCGAAAACAAAATAAAGAGGTTACAACTCGCCCAAGAGTTTAAAAACCAACCCATAAGGCGTGGAACCGGGTCTTATGAATGGAAGTGAGTTTATTTGAGCTCATATGGATGCCGAAATCATATCGTAAAAACTATGCACCAGTCGTTCAAACCAGTTAGCAATGTTGCGGGCCTGTATTTTGTTAGGGCTGTATACCGTCCAACGGAGGTATAGATTTAATTCCCATCGATGGAACGATGATCCAGCACAAGCTTTAAACAATTACGCAACACCATCTCGCAGTCATTGAAGCCTAAACTATATCGAAACAAAAGTGGCAAAAAGTACAAAAAAGTGAAAAAAATCGGATGTACTGCTTCATCGCATAGTGCGCTCTGTATATTTCTTCTCAATTTAAAATTTTTACTTTGTGGAAAGCTCGAACATGTTCCAGCTTTCACTCTTCGCAAAGCTCTAGAAACAAATACATTCAAAGAATACCTTCCACACTTTCCGCTAGATCACGCTTCCCTCACATAATTCCTGTCAGTTTCGCAAGGAAAAGTTTTGTTTTCACTTCACTCGGCTAAATTTTTTTATTATTGCTCCTGAAAATTTGAAATGTAAACTAAAAAAGCTCTGAGCTTTCATAGTTCAGACTGTTCTCATAGATGTCATATAAATATGCGTGTGTTTTCGATGAGTTTCGAACTATGCGATGAAGCAGTACATCAGATTTTTTTCACTTTTTTGTACTTTTTGCCACTTTTGTTTCGATGTAGTTCAGGCTTTACAAATGTGGCTTCAACTTTGATATACCATAGCCCTTTTTTATTATCAGCCATGATCCATATAGATCATCGAAATACATGCACTTACAACAACAGCACATGATCCTGCTATTCATCGAGATCACGAATCATGATCTGAAAATTTATTGTACTAGGTGGCTTGTTTCATTTTTCAATGTTGGTGTGCCTGTAAACGTTAGCCATTAGCCAAGCCACACAGTCACGTTGCCAGACTAAAATATTCAACACCCTTCAAAACACAAAAAATCAAAAAGCATTTTTTTCACATCGAATACATTTCCCGCCTTCGAGATGATTTTGCTTTTTCATTCCATAAAAGTATGCCCAGACCAGCGAAATGTTTAAGTAAATGTTTCATAAACATTTATTTAACAAAAAAAATGTTTATGAAATGTTTCGCAGTTCGTTAATAATTTGTTTCAGAGGTGTTTTTTTGTTCTTTTAACATAAAATACAAATGTCCAGAAAATCTTGGAATAATAAAAAATCGAAAGTGCATAAATTTAAATTGTTTTAGAACTTATGTCGTTTTCCATTGGGACCACCAGAAATCTTTTTCAGATCTCAGATTTTACGCTGCCAATGGAACGCGCAACGAAAGTGATCTGCTTTTATAAATGTATTAGTGCGTTATTTGGCAGTAATATCAGCTGTTCAATCTGCATTTGTTTTTGCAAAAAACACAAATGGATATCGACTTCGAAAATGTTTTCCCTGTTGCAGATACAAATTTGGTATTTTTGGTGATTCGTAGTCTTCAGATGACGAGGAAGACTATGAAGATAATAATTCCTCCAAAATTATATCCATGGCTATTTATGTATTTCGTTATTTTGGTTTTCACGAAACTTTGCGCATTTGGATTGTAAGCAAACTTCTTAAAATGACGTAAAACAGCTGTGCAAAGCATATTGGTATGTGTAGATCTGAAAAAATATCGAGATCTGCAAAAAGTGCTCTGAATCGAAAAAAAGATTGATTTTTTTGCCCAATGGAACATGAAAAGTGATTTAGATCAAAAAAAAGATTGATTTTTTGTCCCAATGGAAAACCACATTAGTTATAAGGAAACACGTTTCTTTTTTATCACAGAAAAATCTAATTCTAACTTCATTTTGTTCTTCTGGAATTTCGTTCCTAAGCCGCTGTCATTTACTTTGTCTAAGAATTCCAATCTGAGCGGACCAGAGGACAGAGGTGCAAACTGAATTAAGATTTCTATTACAATTTGAACTGATTGTAGGTAAACTCATTTCCTTTTAGAAACAAAACACACCATATAACGGAAGCCGTGTTGTTGTTTTCGAGCCTCTGGTCGTGAATTTCCGACAGTAAAAAGTATTTCATAAACGCTTAATAAATACTTAATCGGCGTATACACCGGCAAAAACAGAAATGTTTGACAAATGTTTATGAAATGTTTCTGAAGCAAATCGAGAACATTTCATAAATGTTTAAAAAAATCATTCGCTCGCATGAATACACCGAAATACCGAAATACAGCAGCAAAATATTGTTTATTTGTTGCATTTTGGAACATAGAATTTTAGATCACTTTTTTTAAGAACAATATCCAAAAATAAAAATTATTAATTTGATTCATATGGTAACACCCCCGACAAGCAAATGAAATCTCATGTCAATTGCCATCATATTGTGACGTCACGTTGTACAGAAAGTTTGCAATATGGCTGGTGGCAATATGAAGTTTGTAATGCTCATACATTACCCCTTGTGTTTTGAAAGCAACTGTTGCCACAACTCCAAAATAAAATTTTTCTATGATCCGTATTGTTTTATTTTCATGATCTGATTCGGATCAGATCACGCTGATAATAAAATACGGCTCATGTTAACGTAGAAGTTACAGAACTATTAAATACTGACAATGTAAACAGAAGATTGAGGCTGGTATAACCCCTTGATCTATAAGAGTTAGCCAAGGCCAAGAGATTAGGTAATATCTTCAAACAAAAAAGATTCGAAATCCGACAAACGGCGGATTCTTCTTCTGAGTTTTTCAAATAATTTAAAAATAAATTGCCGATTAGTCGAACGACTAGGTGCAATCCCATTCGGGATGACGACAGTCAGTCCCTCCCGAGAGGTTTTTTAGATTTTATTCGAGTCCCGCACTATTGCAGAAGCATTACTTACAAAACTGATGAAGCTGATAAGAAGGAAGCGCTCAAAGAAATTACTATGGAAAGTTTATTATGATAATGAATTTATTCTTATTTTCAATAATTTCTTTTCTATCCATCGGTAACGCTGATACTGCAAATTCGAATGCGTTATAAGAGGTGCTAAATTCACGGAAGTGGTTGTAGCATGTACTACAACCCAGTTGCATTGTAAATTTAAAAGTAATCTTTATAGCTTCTTAGAGCTCCACCTATCTTTCAAGTAGTTGAAGAGAAAACGGATACAATTTATTTCAATTTGAGTCTTTTTTGCGGGTATAATAATTTCCCAAAACTTCGCTAATTTAAATTATGTATCTCATAAATCCTCTTTCTGTGACGCCTTAAATCCGGATAATCTACAGTAAGGCTTTCCGTTCTATTAAATTTAAAATCGCCGTAATTGTTTGACGATATTTTAGAGCTAACGCAGATTTGATATTTTTATCTTTTTTTCACAGACTTTTCGTCTAAAAATTGGATATGTTTTTGTTAATTGGTGTTGCCTCTGTTGTGGAAACAATCTAGGAATTTGATATCACAATGGGCCTCAATGACTTCTTGTTGCAAATTCCATTATTATGCAAACTGCCCCTCCAACCTAAGCTAGGAATTATGTAATCTCTTCTTATTTTTATACCAGCATACGTATGCTAGAAAACTTTATCTACAATGCATAGAAAAATATTTCTTCCGGATATTTGTATAGTGGGAAATTTGTGGGTATTTTTGAAATATAAGACACACGACCGACTATTCTGACATACTTAAAAAGGGTGTCATAGAAACTCGACCCCTTCTTACTTAATGTCAGAAATAAGTGCTACCATACTGAAAGTTAGTTTGTGTTCGAAGGTGGTGGCTAATTGTTTTTGTAAACCATTTTGTCAAATGGAGTAGGTGCTAAAAAGGCAGGTTATTCGGACACACTCGCATCGAGTCGAACGAGATTTGGAAAAACACAGTTGGGCAGACCTGCACCAAAAAATTTCTACCTAAATTCTCCCCCAGAAAATCGCTCTTCCTAATTAATCTGGACAGAAATAATCTGAGGATCCTTACAGGAATTATCAGTGGCCATGGTCACGGGAAAAAACACCTCCACCGCATTGGCGTCTCACCGGAACCTACCTGCAGGCTCTGTCTTGAGAGTGATGAATCCTCTCTTCACATACTCACAGCCTGTGCGGCTCTATGTCGCATTAGAAAAAAACATCCTAGGCAGTGAGATTGTCGATCCAGCAACTCTCGCTGACCTACATCCAGGGGAGATTCTTGTCTTCCTGAATGCGTCGGAGTGAAAAGATAGCTCTAGGAACCTACCTGGGAAGGCACAATAGGCTACTCTTGTAGCCGCAGTGCCAGAAACTTTGAAGGCTCTCCCGACTCTTAATCTAATCTAATCTAATCTACGGACACACATGGATGTATGAATGTTCTTGCGAATATCAAAGTTAAAACAATAATTCTCTGAAGCTAAAAGTCAATTTGTTTTCTCAAATATTTTTTTTGTTTTAGGTTGAAAGAATTGAATTAAATATTTACCGCCTTGAAATCTTATAACTCCATTCCAGGTACAACACACATAAAGCATTTCCCACCCTTATTATCTTCTACTTAGCATTACACAAATTTGTAACCTACCTCCTTCCCTATTTGTCTTTCCAAATTCCACAAATATATATACTGAAAGAAACTTTAACCAGGATATGCTTAGACTCAACATAATACTCGTTTGATGGTAACACCATCCACGTAAGGTGAATGATTCGAATATTGGTTTTAGTTGCGGAGCTGAGATGTAGATGGCGCTAGGTAGGAAATTTGGCTCGGGACGAATTGTCCGGGCATGAGTTGCACCCGACCCTTAGAATGTAGATGCCGCGCTAAGAAGTTATAAAAAAGTGCGCTATAATAAAAGGGCCTGAAGTGTGGCCGCAATGGGTATACACAAATATTTAGGGTTGATATCACGGCTGCAATAAATATTGTTTAATTATGGAATTCATTGGATTTCTGTATCTCAAAATAGTTGTCGCTACTCTAAGTTTCCTTATACATATTGGGGCATATTCATAGTTATACTATAAACCTGGGTCTAACTAAACTCGAATCTAAAGTTAAACCCCAGGTTAAACACAGGTGCTATTCATAAAGAATATGGCACCTCTGTTTAGTTAGATCCGAGTCTAACATGTATTCTACTACAAATCAATTACATAAATACTTTCTGACAGGAAAAAGTCAAAAGGATTTAAAACTTGTAATTTGTGTTTTGTTGTTGTTCTGGATTGGTCTTGGCGTTTTTTTTTAAACAAAAATAAGGTATGCATTTTTGTGCAAACATAATTATGTTTTGTGATATAAACAAAAATTATAAAATTACAGATGAGAACAAAACAAAACTGGTCGGAAGCAGAAAAAGAAATGCTGCGTGAGTTTGTCAAAAGGCATTTAAATGTTGTAGACGATAATGTCAAAATGATATCGAAAAAAAACTGCAAAAATTTGACTTGTTGTATTTCTTGCGTTAAGACTTGAAGGCTTCCAGATAAAAACATGCCTCTCTTGGATGGTGTGCCTTGACTGATACAGAAATCAATTATTATAGTTGCCGTATCTTTGTCGAATCGATATCTTTCATAAAATTCTTCATTAGTCAATGATTGAAACGGATCGATTCGGGTTCTGTAGCGCTTCAGTCTTCTAGTTGGTGGTATCATAGCAATATCTTTCAAAATATCAAAATCTTCCTCAATGTTGTAATCCACCGACATTTTTCATTAACTTTTTTTTTTTAGTAAATAATTACGCGCTACGTTATTTTATTTATTGTAAACCAAACATGAGATTATTTGCGAAATTCTTAAATTTTCTTTTCGTTCACTTGGTTTTGACGTATAATTTAGTTAAAAACAACTTAAACATACGTTCTGTCGTGTTTAATGTTAGACTCGAGTTTTTCGTTTAGACATGGGTTTAAATTGTCTATGAATAACATAAACTCCGGTTTAGTTTAGTTATAACATAGTAATAGCTTATCAAAGATCTATGAATATGCCCCATTATATTTATAGCTTAGGTACCAAACTGACGGCTGGGCTTTATGATCCGATTCACCCTTAAAATCCGTTGGTGAGGTTTTTTTTCTAGGAGGTGGAAATATTAGCTTTGGTACTCCATTATTATCCATATATTTAATGTTGCAACCAACAAACTGACTGAAGCTTAATTCACAATCGATTGGCCTTCTATTCCCTATCCGATTTCAGATTTCGTGCGGCTAATCGAACATAAGAACGTCACTTGCTCGTTTTTCTGTTGATATTCGTGCGATTCGAATATGCATCAGCATCACTAATGTGTAGCCTTATGTCGTTTTCCATTGGGACCACCAAAAATCTTTTTCAGATCAGATTTTACTCTGCTAATGGAACGCGCAACGAAATTGATCTGCTTTTATAAACGTATTAGTGCGTTATTTGGCAGCAATATCAGCTGTTCAAATTGCGTTTGTTTTTGCAAAAATCACTAATGGATATCGACTTCAAAAATGTTTTCCCTGTTGTAGATACAAATTTAGTATTTTTGGTTATTCGTAGTCTTCAGATGACGAGGAAGACTATGAAAATAATAATTCCTCCAAAATTGTATCCATGCCTATTTTTGTATTTCGTTAATTTGGTTTTCACGAAACTTTGCGCATTTGGCTTGAAAGCAAACTTCTTAAAATGACGTAAAACAGCTGTGCAAAGCATATTGGTATTGTGGCAGCATGTGTAGATCTGAAAATACAGTACGCCCTCGGTAAAAGCAACCGATGGAAATTCGAGCAGTTGCATTAGTTGAGGTTGTTGCTTTAACCGAGTCACAAAAAAAAATGCCTTGAACTAGATTTTAAGGTATAAAAAATAAAAGAATATTGTTCGTCGAAAAGAAAAGAACAGGAATATAATTAATTCATTTAAAAAAAAAATAGTTATACATTATGAAGTACAGTCAATACAGTTTTTGGTTGAATTGCCTTAAAAAATTGGGAAATATTCGTTTTCTTCTTATTCTTGTATGATGCAAAAAAAATGCACCTACGATCTATGTGTGTTTAAAGTTCTGAGAGAAGTACCTATAAAATAACTGCCCAGTTACAGTTAAACCAATCAAAAAAAAATCCAAACAAAAATTAAAAGAGCATGTATGGAAAGTTGCGTTTACCGAGTCACAGTTTTTTGAAAAGTTGCAATTACTGAGTCACTAATGGTAAAATTTTAGGTGTCGCTTTAACCGAGGTATTGCGTTTATCGAGGGTTGCTTTTACCGAGGGCGTACTGTATATCGAGATCTGCAAAAATTGCTCCGAATCGATAAAAAGATTGATATTTTTGCCCAATGGAACATGAAAAGTGATTTGGATCAAAAATTTTATATTAATTTGCGGCCAGAATATTTTCTAAACGTTTGTAGTAGGTACACGGAGCTCGAAAATAACTCTCAATTTGTATTTTCAATTAGTTTCTCACTGAGAGGTTATAAATTCTGTCTCGACATTAAGGTGATGTTCATGCCGCGAAAACAAAACTTTGAGGGGATGAATGAGGTTATGAAAGTTTATATGGGGAAATGCACTTTGAAAAAAATAAACTGGAGAGAAATCGAGGAGTTACACTTCAAATACAAAAACAAATTATTTTAAATCATATTAGGTATGTAGGCATATCTTCAATGTATGCATACATACATACATAATTCTATCTCCGAAAGGTGAAGACGTTTTAATTCCAAGCATCCCGATGGTACCAACAGACATGCCATTCAAATTCAAACGTTTCCAATTTCCAGTGCGACTGGCTTTTTCAATGACTATCAATAAAGTGCAGGGACAATCTGTGGAATCGTGTGGTTTGAATTTGGAAAATAATTGTTTCTCACATGGACGATTAATTGTGTGTAGTTAAACCTGCTGACTTGTTTGTGTTCGCCCATGAAGGAAAAATATTGTTTATCACAGAGCCTTAAAATAAATTGAAAAAGAAATGTTTTCTAATTTAGCAAACAAATAAGGGAAACGTACCTTCGTTTCTTCTATTAATATTTTTTTTCGGCAAAATATTGTGGCGTGGAATGATTCGTGGTGAAATGAAAACAACCCCCATTTGTCACCAAACAAGTTCCACCTCCAATTGGAGATTGGAATCTGTCAATTCCCCACTAAACTAACTGGGAATTTATCAATTGCTGAAAAGGGGAAAAAGTATGTCAGCCAATTGTAGAACCAATTGGAGTTAGCTAGAAAGTTCTCGAAGAGATGGCAGAGCAGATATAAAAGGAGAGGTTGTAGAACAGGGGGACAGTTGATTTTTACCAGTGATTGGTTAAAGTTCGAGATAGTAATCGGTTGTAAAGATAAATAAGTGCAGAGTAATAAAGTGAAATAAGTGATTGGTTTGAATCGTTGAGGAATTGTTTAAGTAATATTGTTCTAGTACTTAATTAGTGGATAATCCGTAAAAGTGTAATAAAAGTGATTTTGACTAGAAAAGATTAACAGAATAGTGTTTTATCTTTTCGAATCCCAGCCCAAATGTAACATTGGTGTCAGAAGTGGGATAAAACTTATTCTGTGCTAAAGCGTGTTACAAAGAAACATTAAAAAAAAAAAAAAAAAAAAAAAAAAAAAAAAATTTAATTAAAGTGAATTTGTGAATTTCGAAATTACAAGTGACACAAAAAAAAAAAAAAAAATATGGGTCGTGTATTGCTACAACTAAGCATACCCCAATTAAAAAGTGAATTAGAAAAGAGGAATCTCTCCACAGCTGGAGGGAAAAGTGACCTCATACTTCGTCTGCAGGAGGCTGTCGAAAATGAGGGAGAAAATTCAAAGACCATGCTTTTTGACGTGGCAGAAGAACAAGTAAGTACAGGCGTTGATATTAGCGCTATGATGGAATTACTTCTTGCCAAGATGGAAGAACAGAAGAATTCTCTAGAAGAACAGAAGAATTCTATGGAATCTAAGTTCGCAGAACAGAAGAATTCTATGGAATCTAAGTTCGCAGAACAGAAGAATTCTCTAGAAGAACAGAAGAATTCTCTAGAAGAACAGAAGAATTCTCTTGAAGAACAGAAAAATTACATTACCGCCGCACAAAAAGATGCCGTGGAAGAGTTTAAGAATGTTCTAGATGTAAAAATCGTCGCGATTGATGAGAAGTTAAATAAGCATGAAACCAAGTTTGAGGAAATTAATGAATCTCTTCATAGACACGAAACAAACATCGAGAACATAGCTAAAGAGCTCGGCACGAACATCGAGAACATAGCTAAAGAGCTCGAAAAAGTCAAGAAACAGAAAGCTCGGGAATATTCTACTGACTGCCCAAAAAGGAAGGAGATGCAACCACCCGTTTTTGATGGTCAAACATCATGGCCGATCTATAAGAGACAGTTCGAAGCAGCTGCAATGACCAATGGATGGGACGACGAGGAAAAGTCGATTGCATTAACGCTCGCATTACGAGGTACAGCTGCAGAATTGCTTCAAACTATCTCAGAAGAAAAACAGCGCGACTATGATGCTTTGGTTAAGGCTATTGAGATGCGGTTTGGTGACGACCATATGCAGCAAGTGTATAGAGTGCAACTGCGCAGTAGATTCCAGAAGAGGGGAGAAACACTCCAGCAGCTGCAAGCGGATATAGAACGGCTAGCGCACTTGTCATATCCCAATGCCGGCGAAGATGTCATCAACGAAATGGCTATTGAGGCATTTACACAAGCCATAGAGGACAGACAGCTGCAGATGGCTCTACGAATGGCTGGAAAGAGAACTCTTCCTGAGGCACTGGCATTTGCATTAACTATGAAAGCTGCTGACCAGGCATCTCAAGGATTCCACCGCGTAAGAGAAATAACATCCGTCGAATGCTCATGCCATAGAACAGATGTAGAACACCGGAACAGTGCTCGCAGGGGACCGATCCGTTGCTGGAACTGCAACAAAATTGGACATCTTCAACGACAGTGCAGATCTGAACGTAGACAGGGTAGTTGTCCACATTGCAGAAATAGGAGTCGTCACGAGGAGGCATCTGAACAATCGGCGGACGGAACCTCACAAAGCCATCAGTCGGGAAACGAGTAAGAACCAACTTCGCGGGGCAGAAGCTGGTTTCTGGAATCGACGCCCCCATGACCACAATTCAGGTTTCACAGACCAAACGATGTAATAGGAGCCTGACAGTGGAAGCCCATATCGGTCAGAAAAAGTGTGTGGCCACAATCGATACAGGTGCCACCGCTTCCATAATCAGAAGGGACATCGTTCGCCAATCATGGCTGCACAACACCAGCAGCTACTGTCTGAAAACAGCAACTGGAGCAACGGCAAAGGTGTATGGCGACGTACTCTTGACGATAAATCTAGCAGGAATAGTCTTCTCCCATGCATTCTTGGTAGCCGATATATGTGACGAATGCATCATTGGAATCGACTTTATGAAGACGCATGATGTAGTACTCGACATCGGTTTGCAAGTTCTAAAGTACAGAAACGTCGAGATTCCAATGGTTTACGGGAACGAGAACGTCGCAGCTCTAAGAACAGTTGTAAGTGAGGACGAAATACCACCTTCGTCAGAGACACTTATTTGGACAAAGCTGGAAGGTGATCCTGGGAGCCACCGATTCTTCCTAATAGAGCCAGATACAGAAAACTATTACCAGAGCTATATCGTCGGAAAGATGCTTGTTGAACCTAAAAACAACTTGGTTCCCGTTCGTGTCCTCAATGCGGAGCACAGAAGTGTAAAGCTGAAGCAAGGGGAAGTGATCGGAAAGTGCGTACCGATTACTGCGGTCACAAAGTTGTCAAAAGTAAGTCCTGCGAAACCGGTTAGACCTACGGAGATATCGGAAATGAAAAAGAATATACTCGGAGAGTGCGAGCTGGATCAGGAGCAGCGGGCCATGGCAGGGAGTCTAATCGACGAGTTCGCTGATATATTTGCTTCGCAGAGTAGCGAGTATGGCCGAACACATCTCGTACAGCACCGAATTGACACCGGGGATGCAAGACCAATTCGTCAGCCTCCCAGACGACTACCATTGGCCAAGCAGACGGAGGTTGCAGAAATGGTGTCGACGATGGAAAAGGAGGGACTGATTGAGAGCTCAAAAAGTCCGTGGGCATCACCCGTCGTCCTGGTCAAAAAGAAAGACGGAAGTACGAGATTCTGCGTGGACTATCGCCAACTAAACAACGTCACTAAGAAGGATAGCTACCCCCTGCCACGAATAGACGATACCCTGGACACACTATCCGGGGCCAAATGGTTTTCGACTCTTGATCTGAAGAGTGGCTACTGGCAAGTACAGATCCATCCAAAAGACCGCGAGAAAACAGCATTCACAGCAGGAAACGGACTTTGGCAATTTACAGTAATGCCATTCGGACTGTGCAATGCTCCAGCAACTTTTGAGCGTCTAATGGAGCGTGTTTTGCTGGGACTGACGTGGAAAACCTGTTTGGTCTACCTGGACGATGTCATCGTGGTTGGTAAAACGTTCAACGAACATCGAAATAACCTTAGGGAGGTGTTCCAAAGGCTACGAAGTGCACAGTTAAAACTGAACCCGAAGAAGTGTTCTCTATTCCGACCAGAAGTGAAGTATCTCGGGCACATCATCTCTTCCAAGGGAGTCAAGACTGATCCGGAGAAGATCGATGCAGTGAAAAACTGGCCGGTTCCCAAAGACAAACACCAGCTGAGAAGCTTCCTGGGACTTGCGACGTATTACAGACGATTTGTAAAGGACTTTGCCAGGATCGCAAAGAGCTTGCATCAACTGACAGAAAAAGGCAAACAATTCAAATGGTCAGGTGAGTGCGAAAACAGCTTCAAAGAACTTAAGCAACAGTTGTGCGACGCCCCCATATTAGCGTACCCCACCCCTGGAAAAACATTTATTGTGGATGCAGACGCTAGTAATGTGGGAATTGGAGCCGTGCTTTCCCAGGTACACGAGGGCCAAGAGAAGGTAGTTTCGTTCTTCAGCAAAGTCCTCTCAAAGCCAGAAAGGAACTACTGTGTTACCAGGCGCGAACTCCTTGCTTTGGTACTGGCAACGAAACATTTCCATAAGTACCTCTATGGGCAGAAATTCATCCTTCGCACAGACCATGCATCTTTAAAGTGGCTACTACACTTTAAGAATCCTGAAGGACAAGTCGCAAGGTGGATCGAACAGCTGCAAATGTACGACTACGAAATACAACATCGAAAGGGAAGTCTTCACTCAAATGCAGACGCTCCCTCCCGTCGACCGTGCAAAGCAGATTGTAAACATTGCTTACGACACGAGGAAAAAGATGTCGTGTCCGTTCAAAGGGTGAGAGCTATGCCCATTGGTGGCTGGAGTGCACGGGAAATCCGGGAAGCTCAAAAGGAAGATCCGGATATCGAACCCATTCTCGCCTGGAAGCAGCATGAGGGAAAACCAGACTGGCAGGAGATATCCAATAGGAGTCCCGAGCTGAAGGCATACTGGGCGCAGTGGGATTCCCTTTATGTCCAAAACGGCATTCTAAAAAGAAAATGGGAAAGTCCGGATGGAAAGTCGTACGTAATGCAGCTTGTTGTTCCCAGGACAAAAGTTACCGAAGTGCTGAGGGAATTGCATGATGGAGTGTCTGGAGGCCACTTGGGAATAAACAAAACACTCGGAAAAGTACGAGAACGCTTTTACTGGGTCCATTCAAGGGAGGATATTGAGAATTGGTGCAGGAAATGCGTAATATGTGCGGCCAGCAAAGGCCCGAGAGTGAAAGTCCGAGGCCAGATGCATCAATATAATGTGGGAGCCCCTTTCGAAAGGATAGCCGTTGATATTGCGGGACTGTTTCCTGAAACGAACAATGGAAATCGCTACATCCTTGTTGTTATGGACTACTTCAGTAAGTGGCCTGAAGCATTCGCTATCCCAAATCAAGAAGCTAAGACTGTGGTGGAGCAAATCGTCTTCAACTGGGTAAGCAGATTTGGTGTGCCTATGGAACTGCATTCGGACCAAGGACGAAACTTCGAGTCCAGGATTTTCCAAGGAGTGTGCCAGTTACTCGGGATTAAGAAGACAAGAACAACACCGCTTCATCCACAATCAGATGGGATGGTGGAGCGCTTCAATAGAACGCTGAATGAACACCTCTCTAAGGTCGTTGGCGATGGCCAGAGAGATTGGGACAAACACATTCCCATGTTTTTATTGGCCTATCGAAGTGCAGTGCACAACACCACAGGACATACTCCATCTGAAGTCCTATTTGGTCGAAAAGTCCGCCTACCTAGCGAGTTAATGTTTGGATCTCCATGCGAAGAATCCAAAAATGAGGAGGACTATGTTACGGACCTCAGGAATATCATCAGGGACGTGCATCAAGGGACTAGGGCTAATATTAAGATAGCCAGTGACCGCATGAAAACGAGGTACGATACTAAAACAACAACTACAGGCTTCCAAGAAGGAGATCTGGTATGGCTATATAACCCTCATCGAAGAAAAGGTTTATCACCTAAGTTGCAACCAGACTGGGAAGGGCCCTACAAAATCGTAAAGCGCATCAACGACGTTGTCTATCGCATCCAACGAGGAAGAGGCAAGCTGAAAGTCGTTCATGTGGATCGTCTTCATCGCTACAATGGTGCAAATGTTAACGAGTTTGTTCGGGACGAACAAGTTTAAGAGGGGGATATTGTGGCGTGGAATGATTCGTGGTGAAATGAAAACAACCCCCATTTGTCACCAAACAAGTTCCACCTCCAATTGGAGATTGGAATCTGTCAATTCCCCACTAAACTAACTGGGAATTTATCAATTGCTGAAAAGGGGAAAAAGTATGTCAGCCAATTGTAGAACCAATTGGAGTTAGCTAGAAAGTTCTCGAAGAGATGGCAGAGCAGATATAAAAGGAGAGGTTGTAGAACAGGGGGACAGTTGATTTTTACCAGTGATTGGTTAAAGTTCGAGATAGTAATCGGTTGTAAAGATAAATAAGTGCAGAGTAATAAAGTGAAATAAGTGATTGGTTTGAATCGTTGAGGAATTGTTTAAGTAATATTGTTCTAGTACTTAATTAGTGGATAATCCGTAAAAGTGTAATAAAAGTGATTTTGACTAGAAAAGATTAACAGAATAGTGTTTTATCTTTTCGAATCCCAGCCCAAATGTAACAATATGAACAAAATATGTATTTTTCCCGAGATGGTTATAAATGTAGCATAAAAGTCCATGTTCAGGTCATAAGGTGTGTGGAAATAGGGAACCAGGACCATCAAATGCTATAAAGATTGTCACTTGTGAGCCGTTATGACTGGTTTTGAATCTTGTGACCTGCTCCATAGGAAATACAAATTTAATTTTTTTTTAGCATCACAAGTTGTGAGTGTGCTGACAGAATACGAAAACCTCACAAAATAAATTTCACCTCACCTTGTGAGGGTTTTGTGACTTGTGCGGTATCAGCGAGGTTTGAAAGAATCGGGCTGTTAAATTAGGTAAATGACGTCCACTCAACTCAAAAATAACACTTGCGTACTACACTTTAACTGTGGTCGTATTGTATTGAAAAAAAAGTCTCACTATATTTTCTGATTTCCTACACATCTTCACTTTCACTTGCACTGAACTCTCCTTAGCGAAAAATGTACACTTGAGTTTTTTTTCTGTCAGTGATACTCGAGTCTTTCAGTGGTTGATCGAAACTATACAAAAACGAGCATTTCTTTACAGTTAAAAAATTTCACGAAAGCATAAACAAACTCCAATATGTGTCGAACTCATACGCACTTGTTTCGTAAATCTGAAGCAACTCTGAGAAAAAATCCAGATTCGCAAAATAAATCGCTTTGAAATCTGGAAAGATTGGTTTTTTTTTTTTTCATACCAATCAAAAATAAAAGAAACCTAGATGAAAAGTGTTAGATCAAAAAGATTGCCCAATCGAATATCACATTAGGTCCCGGTTCCATTAAAAGATCCGGTGTTTCCTTGGACTTTCAGGCTAACTTTCCAAAATACTTCATACAGTAGAATCAAAATGTAATAACGCTAGCCATTGATATTTAGAAAATCGGGACCTGAAAGTATTTTGTTTATAAACGAGAAAGTGACATCATGCATCACATGCATATTAGGGCAAAAAATCCAGTCATGGAAATAAAAGTAGAACTGAAACATCAACTTTTTTTTTTTTTTAATGCATCTGACTACGCCTAAGCGATGAAGGGACACTTCGACCTGTAAGATCTTTTGTGCCGTAGGGCCTCAAGTTAGGCTAGCAGGTTCTCCACTTTCCTAATAAAGTTAATTAAGCTGCTAACAGATGAGTTTTTCATCTCTTCTGGGCTCAGAAGTTCCCTGTAGAAGATAGTTCTTTTGATTCCACATAGGGCTGGACACTCACATATTATGTGTTCAGCTGTTTCGTCTGCTTCAAGACACAACCGACAGAGTGAGGAGTCGGTTAAGTCGGTCCTGTTAGGAAACCAGTAAGGTTTTTGATATCATGCCTGTTTAGCTTTAAGACTTTGTCGGCGTTTTTATTGAACGTTTGAATCGCACGCTTGGCCTGTCTTAGACCTGGGATACTCTCTCAGTATGAAATACATTTTGTATGTTCCCATCTTTTGATGGCTTTTGATGGATTTATAGACGATTTGGGAATGTAGCAGAAAGGTTCAGGTCCTGTAAAAGGAGTTTCAGAGCCAATTCTGGCCATTTCGTCGGCTTTCTCGTTTCCCTCAAAACCCTCATGGCCCGGAATCCACCAAAGTTTGATTTTATTCCGGAGGCCAAGCGTTTGAAGGGCGTTGAAACAGCTTAGTACCGATTTGGAGTCAATGATATTTGAGCTTAAGGCGTTAACAGCTGCTTGACTGTCCGTGAATATATGGATGTGAATGCCTTTAATACCTGTGTTGTGTATGTGACTAGCGCATTCTTGAGTGGCGTGAAGTTCAGCCTGGAACACGCTTGGGCAAGCCCCCATCGGTATTATGACATTATGGTTAGGTCCGTGGAAGCCAGCTCCCACTCCTGTTTCCATTTTGGAACCATCCGTATACCACTTTAGGCCATTTAGGCAAGTAGGTGGGCTGTTGCTAGCCCATGCTTCTCTGTTGGGTATCTCCGTAGAGAACCGCTTTTTGAAACATAACTATTTTGGGAGGCGGTCTGTTACCGCGCAGATCATGTCAAGTTCTGGAATTTCAGAGAACAACACACACAGGATGTTCACTGAGACTTGTCTCTTTCAGTTGGATCATACTTGCCGAACTGCGGATTGCCACTTTTTCTATGTGAATGTGGAGAGGTGATAGTCCTATTAAGGCTTCTATAGCCGCAGTATAGGACAGGTACGCATGGCTCCGGATATACCGAGACATGCAAGTCGTTGCACCCTTCTAAGCTTCGCAATGGCAGTCTTTTGTTTTGTTTTAGTCCACCATACTAACGAAGCGTATGTAATGATGGGTCTAATCATCATTGTATAGATCCATTGGGTTATCTTTGGAGAGATTCCCCAAGTTTTGCCATACATGCGACGGCATGCCCATAAAGCGTTTATTGCTTTTGTTACTTTGTTATTTATAAGGGAGTTCCAACTTAGTGTTTTGTCAAGGATTACTCCCAGATACTAAGCTTCGTTGGAGTACTCAATGATCGTATCATTTATTGAAATTTGATCTAAGTTTATCTTTCTTCTTTTGGTAAAGGGAACTATGACTGCCTTACTGGGGTTAATCGAAAGACCTTCTTTGGTACACCAGTCTAGTACTGTCTTAAGGGCGTTTTGCATGCGTCGTGCGATTGTGTTTTCCTCTTTGCCCGTAATGATGATGACCAAGTCATCGGCGTAACCTATTGTGTTAAAACCTAGATTGCTTAATTTGTAAAGCAGGTCGTCGATGACCAGTGACCACAAAAGGGGTGACAGAACCCCTCCTTGTGGGCAGCCTTTTATAGCTGATACTGATACTGAGGTTAGTCCTGACGAAGCAATTATTTTGCGACCTTCTAGCATCGATCTGACCCATTTAATAGTAGGTTGGTCTATGTTCCTAAGGTACAGAGCATTAGATATGGAGTCATATCCAGTGTTGTCAAAAGCACCCTCTATGTCAAGAAAACGCATAGTGCAATTTCTCTGCCACGGTAGGCGTTATTTATCTGCGTTGTTAAATTGAGCAGAGCACCTTCCGTAGATTTGTCCTTCTGGTACGCATATTGACAGGGGTGCACAGGCATGCTATTAGTTAGGCATTCTCTAATATGAACGGCAATTATTCTTTCCATTGTTTTAAGGAAAAACGATGTCAAGCTTATGGGACGGTACGATTTAGGCAGTTCGCTAGGTTTGTCGCCTGGTTTGGGGATAAATACCACGTTTACCTCCCTGCAAGTTTGTGGTATGTAACCCCAGTTGAAACTGAACCTAAATAAGGCAATCATGGTGGGTAGGAGGAAGTCCTGTCCTTTTTGTATAAGGGCTGGAAAGATACCGTCTAAACCTGGTGACTTGTATGGTTTGAATTTGAATGACTTTATGGCCCATTTAACCTTATCCTGACTGAATAATTTGCCGGATAAACTGTTAATTTTACTGATGTTGTTCGCAACATAGATTTCCGGTAGATGTTCATTTGTGTGTACCAGGATTTGGGATCCTGGGAAGTGAACTTCAAGCAAAGTGGACAAAGTTTCTTCTCTGTCACATGTGATTGTGCCATCCACTTTGATGAGCAAACCCATGCAGTTAGGGGGATCTTTAGAAAGGGCTTTTTGAAGGCGAGCAACATCAGGAAGTTTTTCAAGCTTCTCACAGTTTTCTCGCCAGGACGCTCTTTTAGATCTTCGCAACTCTAGGTTGTATGTAGTCAATATAGATCGATATTGCTCCCATACGCCGGTGCGTTTTGCTTTGTTGAAAAGCTTTCTCACCATTTTCCGGATAGTTTCTAGGTTTTCATTCCACCAAGGAACACACCTTTTGTATACTATGCGTTTTGTTTTACAGCTATCTTTAAAAGAGGAGATTGGTGTGGGTGGTACGAAGTACGCCGATGCGCATACAAATTTATGTATTTTTCGGCCGTTGTGGCGTTCAATTAGAATAGCCACCAAGTCTCTAGTCTTAAAACCTGGAATGAGAGAGAATTTTATATCTATTGCGACAGAGAGAGCTGCCCTAGGTCTAAAATTCCCTTTGGCAAAGATAAGTTCTCTTGATCTACTATTTAGTCCAAAAATTTTACCTGTATTTGCCCATGGTTCCTGGATTATTCCAAGAGCGATGTTCCTTTCGGCGCATCTTTGGCTATAGGTGTCCGAGGCACCCATAGCGCGGTGCAGGTTTGCCTGCAGCACGTTTAGAAAGGTCGTCATCTTTTCCTTCCGTACTCAGGGTTCCGTACCCTGTGAGGCTTATTGTCGCCTCTACGTCGTACGGTTCCCTGTTGAGAGAGACCTTCTTGTCTGCCTCTCGGACTTTTTGGATGTCTCCGTTGGTGCCTTTCTTTGCGATTGCCAGCAGCCAGCATTGGTCTAAACCGATTTTGAATGGTGACAAGACTATCCGTTCCGGTATCCGTAGTGGCCGAATCTATCGAAGTAGTTGCCGTCATACACATTGCTCTGGCGGCAGCACTGGTGCTAGCTATCGCATCTGTAGCGTGTGTGTTTGTCTCCGACCGGCCCGTTGTGGCGGTGCCCACTTTTTTTGACGTCTGGGTTGCAGACTTGTCTGCACTTTTTAATATAAGTTTGATATGACCAAAACGGAACGAGCCCAACCTTTAAGCTCTACAAGCCGTCTCATGATATTTTCATTAATAGCAAAGACCATGTGTGCGATATCTTTATCGTCCGATCTTTGCAGAACTCTCCACGTTCTGGTATTCAAATCTTTATTCTGGCCATCTAAAATTGCCAGTATCCTCTCATTAGCTACTCCGGTACTCTGTGGGAAGAAACCTCTTATGACATGTTATGACATGTGGCTTTGGAAAGTTTTCCTCGCCCACAAGCATCACATCTAGCCCACATTTCTCTTTTAGCTCAATGAAGTTGGCTTTCATCCACTCTGCAGTAGTGTTATCCGAGCATACGATCATAAGCCACCCAGCTTTGAAAGTTGAGCCACGGAACGCTGGTTTAGTGTTTTCGTCGCGTAATTCGATCGTTTGGTCCATTATTTTCTCCTGTAACTGAACCATTTGTTCGTTACTGAGAGGGTTACGATCCAGATCTACAGGTACTATACCCAGTCTGACATAGCTCGTCATATCTCTATAGGAGACTTTGTCGACTGTTGGATTCCCTGTTCGAGCTCGTTTCGCATCGGATTGAGGTGGAGTGTTGTCCTCGGATCTCATTCTTTTCACATCGGACCCTTTCGTGTCATCCGTCGTCTTTGCATAGATGCGGGCTTGCTCAATAGAGCTTCCCTGCTTCAGTGCTCGTTTAAAACGGCGTTGTTCAGATGGCGTAAATCTGACGCGTTTGGACTCATTCTGTGCTCATCCGATAGTATACTGATGTTGTATACTGTACTGGATTCTGAGATGGAGTCGCTTAGAAGTGACGAGTTCTCTTCTAGGTTTCTCATCTCAGAATCTATATTTAGTGACCCTTCCCGATTGGCAGGTGTCAAGTCTGTTACGACAGGGTGTTCTAAAACATCCCTAGTTGATGGTGCAATTATAGAGGCATCATTCTCTAGTTTGTTTTTAAAATTTGATTGGTCAATTGTTCCCACGAGTAGTCGGGATATATAGGTCGCCCGTGGTCTACCCGTATAACCACAGGAGGGCTGTGGTTACCTGGTATCCGAAGTTCGACTTTAATTGAGGACATGTTTAAAACAAGCTACCTACTTTATTAATTGAGAATGGGCCCAATCAAGAGTTGCAGCGCAACAGACGATACAATTCGGAGGGCATTAAGAGAAACAATTCAAAGAAACGTTCATCTGTTGAATCAGCAACAAAAATATGTTGTTAGATTCATGAAAGTGGTGTATGATGGAACTGGAGAAATTTTCTTTGTGGATTCTTACGGTGAAACTGGAAAAGCATTTTTAATATCATTGATTTTGACAACGATTCGATCGCAAAATTTAATTGCACTTGCACTTCTTTGGGAATTCCGTTTGTGGGAAGGTGGTAGAACAGTTCATTTGGCCCTCAAGTTATCGTTGAAGTGACACACACAAATACTTTGGAGTCATTAGACCACACGATGCAAGAATTAGAAAACAAAGAAACCGGTTTGGTGGTGCGCTGATTCTGTTAGCAGGTGATTTCCTTCAAACATTACCAGTGATTAGACAATGAACGCCAGTCGATGAACTTAATGTTTGAAGTCGTCGGTTTCATGGAAATACGTCAAGGCAATCAAATTACATATGAATATGTGTGTTGCGTTGCAGAATGATCAATTATTTCTTCAAAACATTTGTGGACATTGCATGGGAAAATCCCCGTCTTGATGCATTACATTCCCTGACGAATTTTGTCAGTTCGCCGAATCAAAGACCGAACTCATCGGAAAGGTATTCCCAAACGTTGCTCAAAATTACATGTTTGATTGCACGAACTCGCTTGTACATAGAATCACAGTTGATTCTGTTACTATTCAAGATGATGTCGCTTTGACTATCCAACTGAATTTATAACCACGTCTTTGTCGTGGTACTCGGCTTGCAGTGAAGAAACAAATGAACGCTAATGTGGTATTCGATTGGGCGCTCTCAGAGCACTTTTTTTGCCCTCAGAGCAATTTTTATGTTCGTTTGGTACCAAAAAAAGCAATCTTTTTCAGATTTCAGAGCACTTTTGCGAATCTAGATATTTTCTCAGATTTGCCAATACAAATGCATTTGAGTTTGACAACTGGTGGACTTTTTTTTACATTTGCGTGAATTTTTTCTTCAGCAAAGAAAGGAAGTGCATCGGGTGAATCTATTTTCGTAAATTATTTATGTGCAAATATTTAGAAATCAATCGGGACGGAAATATCGAATTTAACCAGTGAATGGAAAGCGCATAGAAAAGTGTCGAAGACTACACATATTCAAGTCGCACGAATATCAACACAAAAAAGAGCAAGAGCGTTTTTATGTTCGATTAGGCACACGAAATCTGAAATCTGAGGGCAAATCTGAAGAAGCCCAAACGAATACCACATAAGATTGTTAAACGCAAGACACATTCCCATGACTCCAACTGACATGTCATTTGACTTAAAACGGTAGTAATTGCCGATAAATAAATGGCAAGGGCTGGCGTTGAGTGTTAGTGTCATACTCATTCAATTGAATATTCATGGGTCATGGCCAAGACAATACAACGTTTGTCGGGTCAGCTCGATATTAATAAAAAACAAAGGTTGGCTATTTAACAAAACCTACTTTTATTTTGCTCAATACTCTTACATTGTTAAAAAACATAATATATCAATCAATACACAGTATTTTATAAATATGTAGTGTTGTTATAATTTCGTTGTATGCTTTTCGAATTTTTGTTTAAACAGTTTGTACATTCGTGTAAAATACATAGTATCTACTATCAAAAATAAATTCTATATTTTGAATTAAAGAATATAATACATATATACATAAATGCAATCTATTTAACGTATGTAGATGACTTGCTAAAATCTACTGCTGTGCATTATGTAATACGTATGTTTTTGAACAGTTAAAATATATGTAATGTTCTTCGTGGATATTTCTAAAGAATAAACTTTTTTTTTTGTTTTTTAAGAAGTATAAATAAAGTTGACAAACTCGTATACAAAAAAATACTAATATATTTAGCTAATATACAAAGGTTTTTATGCAAAACACACAATACAGTACTTGATTGAAGTAAAACAAAAATCATGTCATTTAAAGCAAATCTCATGGAAGAGTAACTAAACAATTTGTTTGCGCTTTCATTGTATCTTAAAACTGAATATGTAAGGATTAAGCTGTTATTTTAGAAAAACTTATTTTGAATAAAGGGTGCACAGATTTCGCTTCTTTTCCCATTATAATCTGCTGCTTTGTTTCTTTAGTACACAATACCAATACGATTAAATTCCTCTTCTTTGATACATAACTTCTAAGACTTCTATAATTTAAAGAGCGTATGTACTTTGATGAATTGCTTAGAATGTTCTATCTGACTCCATATCTTGCTCACAGGAATACAGATAATCCTTAAAAGTAAAATTACCAACTATTTTTTAAATCGGAAGAATCTGACATTTAAATCATTCTTTGAAACTTGAATAACAAACGAAAAAATAACGAAATTTATAGTTAAACTATAAATCAGAAAAATGAAAACCATAAAAAAAAATCCAATGCATTTGACAAAATACTCTTTGAGCTCGGGCTTTCTCAACCCGGCAAATAAAATAGATTTTAAGATTGGTAAACACAATTTTGCTTTAAAACGTGAAAAAATTATAACATACACAATATGTATTTTATATATTTCTAGAATGGAAAACGGGGAGTAATAATGGTTCTCCCTTGAACTCTTGTTCTTTTAACAATCATAATTGGGTTCGTATTTTTCAATATTTATAAGTACGAACGAGTAAAAGCATTCGTTCATTTTGTTACAAGAAGGAACACATAAGAAATTTACGACACACGCAGTCAATTATTTTTCGTAATTTTTTATTCGTTTAACATGTGCATTGCAAAAACCGTTGGTTCCTCAATACCTAAACCTACGAACAAACATGATTTCTGTAATTTTGAGAAGATATTTGGTTTTATGGCGAATACGAAAAATTACGAAGTCACTAATATAGATATTTCACACTTGCGATAGTGTTAAACTGATTTAATAAATCATTTCAATATTGAAAAAGAACTCTGGCTTAATTTATGTGTGCACCCTGTTTATGTTTATAAACATTGGGCCTTACCAATAATCATTTTTAGTTTCGACTCTAAATTTTGGTAGTTCACAGTGGCTATATTTTCCATAAAAATGTCGCTATTGTGAACTTTCTTAAATTTAAAGTTGAGACTTGAATTTGTTATAAGTACGGCGCATTGAGTCCAACCAAATAGAAAACACAATTGATGGCAAAATTAACTCTGAACTCTTGCAATGACCAAGTACTTAGGGTCCATTAAGAGCTAAAATTAATAACTTAAGCTTTAATAACAATTTACGTCCTAGGCAAAATGGTGTCGTGAACAGAAAATAACTATCATTTGGTGATGAGACCACCAAAGTATTGATACCTACTGAATATTCTTTAATTTATGACACATAAGCCCTTAGTATATTCAACCGGTAAGAAGTCATTCTTAAATCGCATTGTTATATAATAGCACATTAGCTTATTAAAGATGACAATATTCGCCGACAAAACTGCCACTTGTATAGGGACAATGATGGATCTCATACAAATTTTGTTGAGATACCTTGTTTCTTGACATATAGGTTGAAACAAAAATGCAAGTCTTCTAGTATGTAGTAGACAGATTTAATTTCAACATAAACAAGAAATTATTAAAAAGAAAATCTAAGGTGTGTTATCATATTTCGCTTTGCCTTGCGGACCTTGCATTAGAGCAGCGAAACCCTCTCACGGGCAACCTAGCAGACGTTGTATAAGATCCTTATCATTCCCTTCCTGATGTATGTTGCATAGGTATTGTAAAATGGAAATGAAAAAAACACTCCGGTAGTATCGCAGGATTTTCAAGGAAAAGATACAATGAATAACCATACGAGTGAAACAGCGATTTATACCTCGTCAAGTAGATTCGAATTATTCGGCTAAAACGGCTTCGACTTTTAACAGAGGACCAGGTTTGCTCTAATTCCAGTTGTGAATGAGTTAATTAATTGAATTTATATAAAGTTGTAAGGTTTTCTGGTACTACGTAAATATTATATAAATAGATTTACAGTCAATATGTTACATTTGGCAGTATGGTATTTATTATGAATTAACAAAACATAATATTACATTTACATAACATCTAAAGAACATAATAGCCATGCATACATAGTTCTAGGACGACCTTGTACAATTTACATTTTAGTGTAAAAGGTGTTATTTGAGATTAAACATGTTCACGTGACTGAAATGTATTATATTAGATAATAATCTTCATATACATTTGAATACTTTAGAGTTTTTCTCAAAAATACTTTTTGGTTGAGTTTACCTATGTAGATTGTAATCTACAAAATTACAAAAACATTATGGGCAATCGCAGAAGTTATCCTTTTATTCTCCTGCATGGATTGTGTGAAGGTTGAATTTTCATCTACTAATCGTTTACACTTTATAAATAGTTAAAAGCTTCTACATGTGATTTACATTTTATATTATAAAAAACCGTTCGTAACTGGAAATAACTGAAGAAACTCACTTAGCGTGTCCAAGACGTTTTGTTTAGAATTTGCAATTGAATTTCATTTCATTTTTTTACTTGGCTACACAAATTATGAAAATGGCATTCATGATGCGGCTCATAAAGCGCCTGACACAATTTGAAAAGAAATGTTTACTGCGATGAAGGCACATAAGAAGTGGGAGCAACTAAATAACTATTTAGATAGCTCCGGCTAGTTGTTAAGTTCAATTTTCTCCTTAGTAATCAGTACTGTAAACATCGCTACGAAATATTAAACTTGAGAGACAAAGGGCACAAATAAATATTGGACCGACCTTACGAATAATAAACTTTAACCTTTACTTGAAATAATTGTGGGTCATAAAAGCGGAAATAACTAAAACCGACAATAGTGCATTTCGTTTGTTGATTACATCAACAACATTTCGGGATTGTTTACTTTCGAGGCGGTCATCACCCCTCACAAGTGCTTACCCAACACTGACCTATTTTATGTGTACTCATTTCCATCGCCACACACACCTAACATTACTATTAAAACACAACGCCTCCTAAGGCATTCTTTTACACATCAAATTCATACACCTTTGCCACATTTTCCACCAATTTTCAGTTTTTGTTTATGCAACATCAGCATTATTATTTTCATTTAGGTAAGCGAACTGTTTAGTATATAAGTGAATCAATTAATAAATAAAATATCAGCACCAGGAGTACCAGTAAATCGCATTGCTCCAAACTAAGACTACTACCCCCCACCAGAGGTAAGGGGTCAAAAACAGGCAAGAGAAGGGAAAACGACGCCACCACATGGACTGCGTGTTCTGGTTTATGTGCTAGAACCACCCACTGTTTCAAGTTTAGCGCGCCTTGGACAACATAGTGATTACAAAATCGTACATCATTACAACAATGATCAGAAATATAACTGCAGTCGAAACTCGATTAACCGGAATCGCTTGGACCAAGTCCATAACGAGTACCTAATCGAAAATCCTGGTGAACACATTTCTCTTCAAAATTCGAGACGTATACTTAGCCCTGATTCATCCGCCACCTAAGTAGGTATGTACTTACAGCCGCAAACCAAAGTGATAAATGTGTGCATGCAAAGTATCAGTTCCAAAGTGCGAGTGAATATTCAGTAACTTACAATAGCATTCTTCTTCTTTCCAGCCCTCATCTTAAATATTTCAGTGGTCACAATAGATGTTTTATACGGAAAATCTAACCTTTTCGAGTTTGGAAAATTTTATCTGGACCTCAAAAATGACAATTAATACCGCGCAAATGGACAAAACTATAAATCATATTTAACCTTTACATTAAACATATTGTAGCACAATCGACAGTATTATATTGAAAATTCACCATAGCGATATTGAGAAATCGAACCTGAACGCTAAGAGATTTTATTGTACATTTCACTTAGCTTCATAGGGCGTTTTCATCCTTTTGTGTGATAAACTCAAGCAGAACGTATATTTATTTAACGTATAATTGTGCGATTCAGACAGGAGGACTGGGATATTCCCTATCCATGTTTGAATTATATTTGTTTATACCCAGAAATCGCAGAATTTTCATACTTTTTGAATATTTGGATTGTTCATAATAATTGTTTATAGCATTCAACGAAAATATTGTAAATTCAACACAGTTTTCAATTCAAATATTAACAACGAATGGTTCTCCAAAACATATCAAAAAAATTTCGTAAAAAATATGCCGAAAAAAGCTCTACAACACTTTTTTAAAACAAATTAGTTTTGCAATATAAACTAATTTTTGGGTAATACTTCCATTAATTGTATATACGATGCTATATATTTTACGTATATATTAACAATCGTGAATATAATAGGATTTTCATACATATATAATACTTATTCCAAGTTCGTTAAACTACTTATTGTATAATTTTTGGCCACAAATGTACAAACTACATACTTATATGTAAAAAAAAAATGTTTTAAAGCTGTTCTCTATCATGTAAATCGTTACTTCTTTGCTGTTTTTTAAAGCCAAATGGGGCCAATATTTTTTTCAATTAAACTGACCACATCATCTCGGTGAATTTCTTTAAGTATACATATTAGATCGTGTATATTCTTTTCATTACTACTTCGACATTCCCAAAGATTTAGAATGTTTTCTGTGGGATTGGGCCTTGATGACCCATACTCAATGTAATCTAATAAATTTAATTTAATGGATAGAGAACGCCAGTCATTTTTATCAGCACGCAAAGGATCAAGTGAAACACAAAGTATATCTTTTATTTCACGGGGAATCTTAGACTCCGAATATATTTCATTAATAAAGAACCCGCGTTTGTTTATCGAGACAACTTGTCTCTCATTTTCAGGGCTTTGCGGAGAATGGCTGGGATGCTGTGGCACTGCAAATGTATAAGACTCCTGTCCATTATTTGTTTGGGAAAAATCTATTTCCAATCGTATGTCCATGAAATGAGACTCTTTTCTTCTTAAACTAAATTCGCAATGTAATATTGAGTTATTACTAAGAATGTGGTTATATGGTATTACCTGTTCCTGTAGGTGGCTTAGAGCCTCCCACTCACCCGTGGAACGTATTCGAATGTTAAGATCACTCTCATTTAAACTAAATGGAAATGTATCACTGTCCCCCATAAAGGTTCCCCCCAGTTGCGATTCAATGCGAGAACAAATCTCACGACTATTTGGAAAGTCTTTAACAATGTAAACACGTAAACTGCCAACCGCACAGCTAGGGGCAACTTGACCGAAAGCTAATAATTTCATTTCAATCGATAAGTTTCCCATGCTGGTGTCGGGTTGAGCTAGTATGGCAAAACGACCCATGCGTTCTGACATAATATATGCAAAATGCTTATCAACTTTTATAAAAAATTTAGAAACATTCGTACTAATACCTACTTTTGTTATTGTTTCCCATTTGACATTTATATCGTCATTGCTAGCCTCCGAGCTGTATACACTTATGTTCCACAAGGAAGGATCAGTTAAGCAATGAGGGATTTTTAGTATACATGGCTTAAGAAAATTAAATTTAAGGGGAGTGCATGACACTATAGTACTTGTTATTAGCATTGAGTCAATTGATTTTATATTAATTCTTGAGAATTCTTCACCTAAGACAGCAACTGAAATGCCTTTCTTATCGTAATTTCCTAAAGCAAATTCTGGAACGTAAAGCGAAACCTTTCCATCGTAAAGTCTTAATATCCCTCCAGTCTCGTTGAACACGTCCTTTATTGAGCTCATGTTGGAAGACCGTTTCGACATAGAGAGATGTTGTTGTTTCGATGTAAAGTCATAGTCGGTTGAGTCGGCTGCGAATGAAATTTATAAATATTTATATACATATATATATAAACGACCTGAATCATTATTTTGAAAACTCTTACATGTGCAAGTGGATGTGTCTGCTGTGTCACTTACGTAATCAACACTAATGCCATCAATTGGATTTGTATAACTACGAGAAATTGTTAAAATGATTGATTAAAATTAGGCTATTTGTTATATGTACTCACTTCGCTGATAAATTAGGAACGTCGTAGTGATGTTCAGACACTTGTTCGCCGCTCAAAGAAGTGTGGCCAGGATTTGCATAGTCGTAGTTAACATTCCCATCGGCCACGTAGTTTCTGTGAATCATTTTTTTGTCCCCTACGAATTTCGACTCTAAAACTGTGAAGTTCGTTTAGTTAACTAGTTATAATTTGTTTCCAAATGAGTGTTACCTGTTCGGGCAATGTTATAGTCGGGGCTATTTGCTATTCCTCTTCTGGCACAGCACATTATAGCAAAGCAAACTGCCATGCACACTGCCGCTATGAATGCAAGACCCAAATACAAAGCCCAGTCAGAATCTGTAAAAATTAGACACATATGATTGGAAACGCTTTGAAAATGTTTGTTAATGTATTGTTCAAGCTATGGGATAATTATGGCACATGTTACATGGTCATCTAAGAAGTGGAATGGGGGAGACAAAATTACAGTCCACTGCGGATATAAGAAACACTCATATACGAACAAATCGCTTACTAGAACAACCCGGATATGAGAAGAAAGTATTGCTGAATTTTAGAGATTTCTTACATCCGTCATGGAATGCAGTTTAAAAATATTGGCCACAATCAATACGTTTTCAATTAGGTTAGTGTAAGCTTCAATTTCTATTCCAATTTTACATTTTCTAAAGCGGTCATATAAAAAGCTTTAATTTATGTAATCTAATTTAGTCAGATATTATAACATTATATTGGGAAATTTACATTGAAGTGCAACATTCTGAAATTTTTTAATCGTCTAATGATTTAACCAATACCGAAAGAAGTTAATAATTATGTTCGCTATAAATCAAACACATCAGATGCTTATACTCACCACTTTTTCCTATGCGACAAAGCTCCCCTCTGCATTCAGCTGTTTGAAAATCTTTTCCTGAGCACAATGATTTCACGAACCCATTGTTTAGCGAGTGTGCAACGCCACTATCCATTAAGGCATCATCCGCAGAATGAGTTATACATTTCCTACGACGTACTTGTATGCAGTCAGCAGAGCATGAACTCCACTCACCCCAACCCGACCATCGTCCTGCTGTAATATTTAAAAGATACAATACAGTTTATTACTGCACGGATGTGAACTGTGATTTGAAGCATGTATTTCTCTTCTGCATGCATACAATACGAACTCATGGTAAATATTCTATGTGCTTCCTTTTTAGTTCGATTTATACATACCGGAAAATGCATCCGAACTGTCCGAATTTATTATGTGGGTGTCTTCTAAAACAATAAAGTAAAAGCAAAATATTGTATAATCCAGCAATTAATATATACAAGCAAGTACAATGCATACTCAAATCGAAACTGATGCATTCATAAGTTGCACACATAGGGCCTTAATAATAAACACTCTTAACATTCACTTTATATATTTTGTAGGTCACACGAAATTCAAATATAGGAACATAGGTAAAGGCATATATTATGTTGGGCTATTACTTTGTTGATTAAAAGAGTCGCAGGTGTATGATGTTTATGTGGACCCTCGAAGACGCGCTTCAGCCACAGACTCGTAATACATCATAGATCATACTGTATACTTTATATACTAATGGCACAGATTCTATAGCAAGTCTTGGAATTCGAGCTGACAACTCCTTTTGAAATTACCGTACTACAATAAAATATTTTCAGAATTCGCAATTTGGATTCTCTCAAATCCCCCAATCATAATGAAATGTACAAATATTATGTGCGAATGGTTTGTATACGCATTTCTGTGCAATAATACTGACGCACCTCATCCGACTATAAATCTCGCCTTTTAACTTTGACACTAAATGATTAAAGCTATTGATTGACTGATGTGATTGTATCCGGGCTTGTTTTACAAAGTATGACCCAAGCAGAAGCTGAAGGAATTAGTAGCAGTTTCTTTTAAAACAAACAGAGCAATTTGCTTTAGCAAACACAAACCTTAAGAAATGCCCATAATAGCATTTCTATTTTACTAAAACATTTATACCTGGAAACAGTTGAATTTTACTATGCAAAGGGTCTCGCAACCTTGTATAATAAATGTATCCGATAACAAACGAACAGAAGCACTCAACCAATATTTCGCATTGTAATAAACCAAAGGTGGAAGAAATCTGTTACACACAGTTACTGGTGTCCTGTTGACGGCAATGATTTTAAAATCGGTTCTGTTGTTTTTCAGCTAGAAGCGCGTAAACTAAACAAAGTGTTTGAAATAGAGGACAAGAACATAAGGCGTCAAGATCCATACCTTCACACTCATAATAATAGTTGAATAGTTGGATTGGATTTGTGGATATGGAGTTATTTCCTATGAACCAATGATTTTCGATGATTCATCGCTCAGAAGAAAGTCATTGTTAACTAGAGTATTACAACTCTATTGCATATTTTTCTTGATTTCTTGAATAGTTCAGTTGATTGATTTATTATGCGATAGGGTGGCTTTTCATCCCCAAAAAAACCCGATGAAGATGTGTAATGTACCGTGTGTATGTACCGTACCCTCAGAATATACATTTATTTATTTACTTATTTCCAAATATGCTTGTCTCATTCACATTGAGTCTGAAGGATGGGGGCTGATGACACGCAGCTCAAAATAAAAATAAAAATATAAATGTTAATAAATGTTTTGTAAAGTCGGAAATTTAATGAAGACCTTATCATCGAAGACCTACATCCCGAAACAGCCTTACTTAGAGTAAAATTGATGTTTTCAAAATTATTGTGTCCATAATTTTCAATTCGAATCACCGAAAACGCTAATTTTAATAACTGTTCATATCTCTTTAAAAATTACATTTTTCTAACTAATCTTTGCAAATTTTGTCTGCAAAATTTAGCAAAAATCGCTCAAACGATTTTAATCAAAATACATATAAAAGATAATATAAGTATTCTAAATAAGATCCCGTACTTAGTTTTACTGAAAAAAGTTGGAACAAATCGATTTTTTTAATTGTTTTTTAATAATCTCAATCAATAATCCCCACATCCACTTAAATTGCACAGCTACGGAAAACTTATTTTTAGCAAAAATTACCCACTTATTTTCCCACATTACTCATTCAGAAACTCCATGCAAATGCTAATGCAAATTCAAAAACAAATCTCTGAATTCTTACATATCTATGTCAAGATATCGGTCTATCACGCGCCCTGCTTCCAATCAAAAACACTTTAAACCAGCGTCACTAATCTATTCCAGTCAAAAATAACAGATCAGAAAACAAAAACTCCTCCTATACACTTTGTCTTGTACCTAAAAATCTTATAAAGTGTAAGAGCTTATAAAATAGTACAGTAGGCGCTTTTAACTCTTCAACAAGAACTTGCGACATTTGCCTTTTATTGAGAGCTTTAAGTTATAAAAAATCCCCTTGCTATTTGACATATACTGCCATATCAGATAATAGAAAAGTGAATTTTATTTAGCACTATTCCTTTTTCTATGTTTTAAAATCCGTTTCTTTTGTCTAGAGTCGTTTCTCAGATTTGTACCTACCTACCTAATAATATAACTACCAACCAAACTTTTGATCAACGAGAAAGTTTCGTTCGACCCAGTCGTGCACTTTGTTTAAAGTTGTATAAATATATTTATTTATGTTACGCGTGCAAGACTTACCAGGACAGGTAGCACAATCTGTAGACTTCTGTATTAGTGGTCCATTGCAAATAATTCCTCCATTCAATGGCACAGGGTTATTGCAGTTCCTCGTTCTTTTTCTTCCCTGGCTCAGCTTTCCTAAACATTTGCAATCCTTCCAGGGACTCCACGTACTCCAACCTCCGTTTACTATAAATTGAAAAAAACAAAAAGTCAACAAGTTAGTGCGAATATACCTAACTAGAACTAGCATTTTTATTTATTTATATTGCGGAGTGCGGACGCTCTAAGTTTCCTACAGCATGAATGTGATGGATTAATAGAACAGATAAAGGCAAATTCAAGTTGGTATATGACCGAAATTATCTATATTAAGAGAAGGTTGGTTTGATTCTTTGCGAATATCAGGTGATTAAGTATAAAAACATAAAACTTTGCTGCAAATGCAGTAATCAACGGTTTTTTTTTTTTAAATTTAAATCTACTCCACAAAAAATTCAATATATCTACTGCATTTTTTTAGAGAATCTACGGTGAAAACTAGTCCTAAAGTGGCATTTGGGCTATTTAAACGACTTTCTTTCTTAATTTCTGCGAGTTGAGCCACCAATAAAACAAACGCATCTCATTTCGACAGCTTGTATTTTCGATCGTATCATTTCGGTCATTACAAAAATATCATGACCAAGGTAAGATTTAGAATAAAACAGTGAGTAAATGGCTGAAAGCTTTTTTAAATTGAATGTGAAAGTACAAGGAAGAGCTCCAAATCAATGTGTGGATGTTCCCCAAACAATATCTTAACCGAAAAATGTTTGAAATCCATGTACGCGTTCTCGAGTTATCGCACCCAAACTACTATATTTAAAATGCATAATTTTGATTTGTTTATATATAGAGATATACGTACCATATACGATTAAAACAGCCGAGTCGGATATCCTTTTTCCAGCAATGTTATCAGCATAGCATGTGTAATTCGCCATATCCTAAAATATAATTGATCGAAAACGTAAGTCGTCATTCCACAATTACTCAAAAAAAATTGTTGTTTAAATTTGTACGCCGGTTTTTGTAGTCAACACCGAAATTTTTTTGTTTACGAGTTATTTTAATAAAAGTTAACAAATGGTTTTATAAAATTTGGAACTAGTATTTTAAGCCCACTAAAACGATAAAATCATTTCAGAAAATTTGTTAATCATCCAAGTTAAGAAACGCAAAAAAAACGCCATTTTCAGCTCCAGCTCATACATATATTAACCCGAATAATCCCACAGTATATGCAGTAGCGGCGTTGAGGTAGGGTAGGGCCCGGTGGGGCGACCGCCCGACATAAAGGACTCCGAAGGCAAATGCACAAAAATGTTAAAAAAAAAATGCTGCAAATTTCCGGGAGATTATAGAAATATTGGCTTTAAAAGCGCCATTCCAACCGTGAAATTGGCTAAAGAAGTTGAAATTGACCCTGTGTTGAGAGCCACAAAAAGAATTCGACGTGTTAAGCGTCAGTCTGGTGAAAATGACTTCTCCATAAAAATTGAAGTTGAATTTTTTAAATGCCTTTTGGACACCACCTTTATTTCAGTCAATAATTCGAACAATTAAATGAGTACTCGGAATCTTCGTATTTTCAATACTATACAGAACAGATTCCGGACAAACTCCTGTTTTTGTTTTAAATTTTATCAAAGATCGCAACTTACAAGAACTATACCCAAATGTATACCCAGCATTATTAATATTACTGATCATACCTGACGCTCGTATATATACTGCTTTTCGTAGTATTATACTGGTTAATAGACTCCAAAACTGCATACCGCTTTTTTCAAAATACTGGGTAATGTTACAAATCCGGAATTGCTTCAAAGGTCAAATAAAAAACAACAATCACAGAAGGAGATATAGAAATGGAATGCGAAGACGTTTGAGATGATGGAAATGCATTGCTCGGTGGTTAATTTGTCAACTTTCATTGAATTAAATGTATAATGGACAAAATACTGGTTTTTTTTAAACACTGTTTTTGGCCCGAATAAAGATACGAGCGTTACTATACCTGTAACGGTTGCTAGTGGGGAGAGGAGTTTTTCTAAGCTTAAGCTGATAAACACCTATCTGCAGGGAATGGATTTTGTTGACCTAAAAAATCAAAAAAAGGCAAAAATAAACTGTGAAAAAGGCATAAATGCCTTTCATTAAAAACATTTTAAAATTTTCTGGCAACAAACGGCTGTGATTGTCCCTCAGGAGAGCTTTGAAAGAGCTGAAGGACCTCTCCACATGGGCAGAGACGAGTGGAGCCACAGCTGTATCAAATACCGGAGAAATTGGATATTGCACACGCGACACAAAACACTAGTAGAATGTACATATAGATATTTTTTATAGCGCAGTGCGCATTAGTGCAAATACACCGTGAAATCTCAAACACAAACGCAGTTGCAGTTGGTAAGAAACTTATCCAAAAAGTTCGCTTCGACACGAAAGTAAAGCCAAACAAAACACAGGCATTTTGACCAAAAGAGTTCGTTCCCATGGTAACACGTAAACAAAAATGCGAAATTCTAGTCGCATCAGAGTACTCTATTGGTGCAAACTACGGTGGTGTTTCCGCAATCTATGTTTTTAAATTTTAAAGTTAAGAATAAAATGCACATAAACTTAATAAATATGGCCAAAAAATGCAGAAAAAAACAATATTGGTAAAAAAGGCAATATAGGTAAATAAGGCAAGGTCAACAAAATCCGTTTCCTGCCTATCTGCGATCCACAATATCTCAATTATCTTTAATTAAATGCTTATTTTATTAGGCTTGATCAATAAACATTTTTATTTTCGACTCAACATTTAAGAAGTTCACAGTGGCTATATGTTCAATACAAATTTTGCAATTGTGAGCTTCCTTAAATTAAAAGTCGAGACTGAAATTGGTTAGTAGTACGGAGCATTATATCCTTGCCTTTTTTCGTATAGGTTTGAATTGCAGTTAGCGGGCGCCGTAGGAATCTCGCCCAGGTAGTACCTACACCTCCTCTTTAAATTTCTAGCTCAAAACAAAATTACTTTTTAAAAGTTAAGTCACATTTTTCGGTTGTATCTGATATTATAGATTTATGTGTTTTATTGCTGCAATGTTAGAAGAAATGTCTATATTTTTACAAGTAAATAGAAGAATATTTTTTATTTTTTTTAATATTCGGTTTAAAGCTTTATCTCCGTAATTAAAACAATAACTAGTCGAGATTATCATCTAGTTCGAGAGTTAAAACACATTATATTCACGGACTCGCATTTTGCTGTACCGTGTATAGTTGGTGAAAGGTACACCACTTGTACGTAGGTTGGAATTATAAGTTCTTACTAAACCTATTTGTATAAGAGGTAAAGACTAGCGAAGAGAAGACATGCCTGACTCTTTTATACCCCAGGGTTAGGTATGTATATGGCAGATAAAACAACTCTCCTATAAAGAAAAGAAGAACCATGGGACCCTTTGGTATTTGTTATTTCCTTTTGATACTTTATCACTTCAAAATGTTCACAACATATTTTAATTTTTCTTTTGCCAAAACTAGATCTTGAAAATCAGGTCAAAATAAAATTAAAGCTTCTAAAAAGTATACCAAAATACTTTTATTTCTTACAGGTTATTTTTCGCGAGACCCTAAAATTTTACGAACAGTAAAATAAGTGCATTTAAAATACGACTTGTAGTTTTGTGAAGCAAGGCTCATGTGGTGATCAGCTGGCAATTCCTCACCGCGCAAAACATCACAAACCATGCATTCACGAGGTAGAAACAAAGAAGTTTATCATTGACTTCTATAGACTTCTAACTGCAACTTTACTAGTTTTCATTGATATAGATACTTCCCAATAAAGAAGTGTGCATAATGGACATATTATTCGCACAGCAGATGTTCAACATCTCTTCCTACGTTTTTCGATGGGGGTCAACTGCCCCATATCATTGCATCCACACTTATGTGAGCAAAATGGTGGTTTAGGTGTCTTATAATGGGAAAGTTGTCTGGACCGGGGAGGAGAGTCTATCACCCCTCACCTTGAGAAAGACACTTTCTGTCCAAAAGAGACACCAGGGGAACAATGTTCCCAAGATCGTCATACGTGGTGTAGAGCCACATCCTGCAAGAGGTACCACTGCTTTCGACTGAATATGACGGATCTAGAGCGGAAACTCAATAAAAACCCGTAATCCCGGGTGTCTAACAACCGTGCCTATGGGATGAATGGCACTACGTAAGTGTGTCTTATTACGGTGAACTCCGGATAACAGGCGACCTCCGGTTTAAACTAGCCCTCCCGAGGTATGGAGCTCTGCCTCGGGCGACGTACTTTCTCGCATATTTCAAAAATATATGGAAATAAACAAAAAAACAGAAAACAATAAGGAATGCACACCTTTCAAACTGCAACCAGAGGTCACTATGGACCTCCCAGTTTCTACAGCTAGGGCACTTGGTCCTGCTGCAGAAACTGAACAATATGACACCATGGTGATTGGAGAGGATTCGGTCGTCATCACTCCCATGGAAGTCATATCGGCGGAAGAGGAAGCTTCGTTACTCGCATCCCCGAAATCATCAACAGCTACAGACAAACCATCTGGGTCAGTCAAGCCAAATGATACTGGCAAAGTCAAGCTATCCGGAGCTGGACGTAAACGCCTGAGGAAACTGCTGGACGCAGGGTATCAGATTGAAGAGGCACGTTCAATGGCCTCGGAACCTGCGCAGTGCAAGGACATTCGTCCCAAAAGACCAAGGGATGAAAGTTCGACTCCAACGAGCAACACTCCGAAACGGAAGGCTACTGAGGCTGCACCTTTATCAACTCAGCAAGCACCCACCTTCCGGGACGTTGTTGGCTGTATAAAGATAGGGGTAATACCAACAGACTACCCGGCTACCATATGGTCCACAGACCAATTAAAATTGGTACAAAGCAGTGTCCTGGATAGCATCCTTAAGCAACAGGACAATACTACCAAGCCCCAGTTCCGTGGTTGTACATTCAAACCCGGTTGGCTTGCTTTTACGTGCAAGGACCAAAAGACGAGTGACTGGGTGGAAAGGACGATTCCTACTCTAACACCATGGGAAGGTGCCAAACTCAAGGCTGTGAAAGAGGAAGAAGTTCCTCGGCCACAAATTTTTGTCGGCTACTTCCCTGGGGAGGTAACCCCAACCAGCAAAATACTGGGCCTCGTAAAAGGGCAAAATAACGGTCTGAGGGTAGACGACTGGAGGGTACTAAACCGGGTGCAAAGGCCCCAAATGACGGAGCTCACCTTAGCTCTAGACCCAGAGTCCGCAAATACCCTCAAGGCCCTAAATGGCAGCATAAGCTACGGTTTCGGTGATGTATACCTACGGCCAAGAAATAAGGACATCCCGAGACCAAAGGTTGCCAAGAAGGAGACTGCAGTTACGAATGCAGGGATCACCCAGGACCCAAAAGCAAAGACAGCTGCCCAAGGTTCTCCGAAGACTACGGCTAGTACATCAAAGGCCGCAGTTGATAATATCCCTAGCTGCTCATATAGACGCCCGATGACAATGGTGTCATCTAAGGGAACCACTGCAAGCCGAGAAAGACCAAGGCAACGTGTCTCTGGCAAACCTCGCAAATGCGAGAGACCGGACCCTGAGGAGGCAGCTCTGCTAAACAGCAGCAGAGGTAAAAAGGTGGCTCAAAGGGGTCACCAACGAAAATAAATATGCGACGTCCATCCGCAAACAACACCAGAAGGCAACTTAAGTGCCTTCAAATAAATCTCCACCATGCTAAGGCAGCTTCTAGTGTCCTCAGCAGGAGATTTATTAAAGAAGACCTTGATCTGGCCATGATTCAGGAACCATGGACCTTATCAGGAGCCGTAAAAGGGCTCCCAAATGAAGAAACCTGTAAGTTAATTTACGATAAACAGCATGTCCGCCCAAGGGCAGCTCTAATGATAAATAAAAACTTAATTAAAACAACTTTTCCAATTTCAGAATTTATTCAAGGAGATTTGGTGGCGGCACTCATCGCAATACCAAACGCCGGTCAAAAGGGAGGGGATTTGAAGGTCGTTATCGCCTCTGCCTACCTCCCTGGAGACACCTCTGAGGCACCAACTTCAGAGGTAGCGGCTTTGGTAACATATTGCAGAGAAAGGAGACTACAGTGGATCCTCAGCTGTGACGCCAATGCCCACCACACAGTGTGGGGGAGCACCAACATAAACAAAAGAGGTGAGTCCCTTTTTGAATATATTTGTGCTAATAATTTGGTGGTGGTAAATAGAGGGGTAGAACCAACCTTCATAAATGCGATTCGTCAAGAGGTTTTAGATCTCACTTTGGCAAGTCCATTTATATATAGTATCATCACAAACTGGCATGTTTCTGGAGAAGCATCTATGTCGGACCATAATCATATTAGATTCGACCTGGAGGCTTACTCCGTAAGAAACACAGTTTACAGAAATCCAAAATCCTCTGATTGGGAAACCTATCGGCTAGTCCTCGAATCAGAACTAAATCGCTCATTAGTTCCACTAGGGACCATTCCGGAGTTGGAAACTGAATCCGAACAGCTCCAAAGAGACATAACCTTCGCCTACGAAAGCAGTTGTGCCCTCAAAAATAGGAAAACACGAAGAGATGTTCCTTGGTGGAATAAAAGACTTGAAGTCCTTAGGAGCATAACAAGAAAACTTTTCAATAGAGCTAAGAACAATGGCAATTGGTGCCAATACAGAACAGCTCTCACTGATTACAACAAAGAATTGAGAAAATCGAAACGAGTGACTTGGAGAAAGCATTGTGAGAGCATTGAAAATCTCCCTGCAGCTACACGGCTCCAGAAAGTCCTTGCTCGCGATCACTCAAACGGCATTTGCTCTCTGAAAAAGCACAATGGCGTATTTACGGATACCCCTGAAGAAACCTGTCAACTTCTTCTCGATACGCACTTCCCAGATTGCATCCACATAGACAACCCACTCGTACCGAGGAGGCATCAGGATCTCACGGTATCAAAATGGGATTATAGTCTATCCGGAAAAATATTTCAGCGAGACAGGGTGAAATGGGCGATCTCGTCCTTTAGCCCTTTTAAATCACCGAGAACCGATGGCATCTACCCCTGTCATTTACAACAGGGCGTGGATCTATTGGCGTCTCAACTAATTAGGGTGTTTAGATCCAGCCTATCCCTAAGCCATGTACCATTGAGCTGGACTAAGGTCAAGGTGATTTTCATACCAAAGGCTGGTGGGAAATCCGAACAACTAGCGAAATCATATCGCCCCATCAGCCTTAGCTCCTTCCTCCTAAAAACCATGGAGAAAGTCCTTGATCAATACATAAGGGATCAGTTCCTTACAAGTAACCCACTTCATGCGAGCCAGTTTGCATACCAAGCCGGTAAGTCTACCGAAACTGCCATACACAGCCTCACAATGACGATTGAAAAGGCTCTGGCAGCAAAGGAGACGGCTCTCTGTGCCTTCATAGACATCCAGGGAGCGTTTGATAATACCTCCTTTGAGGCCATAGAGAAAGCTATGATAAGGAAAGGCATTGCCCCACTAATCATAAAATGGGTTCTAAATATGTTAGAAAGTAGAATCATTAACCTGGCGTATGGAGGCTCACAAAAGACTGTTAAGGCCACTAGGGGCTGTCCTCAAGGAGGAGTACTTTCTCCTCTATTGTGGACTTTAGTCATAGATGAACTCCTAGACCACCTCACACAATCAGGGTATTTAATACAAGGTTATGCAGATGATGTAGTAATCACTGTTAGAGGCAAGCATGACTCCACGATATCTGAAATCATGCAAAGGGCCTTAAACTTAACCTATAGATGGTGTCAGAACAAAGGATTGACCATAAATCCCTCCAAAACAGTAATGATACCATTCTCAAGAAAGAGAAAACTAGAACTGAAACCGATCAAGCTGAATAACGCAGTGATAGACTTATCAGGAGAGGTTAAATATCTGGGAGTAATTCTAGACAAGACTCTCACCTGGAATTCACACCTTGATCATGTCACAAAGAAGGCGACAAGAGCAATTTATATGTGCCATCGTCTCTATGGCAAAACCTGGGGCTTAAAACCAAAGATGATCTATTGGTCATACAACACGATCATCAAACCAATGATCACCTATGCAGCGATATCATGGTGGCCAAAAACCGAACAAGTAACGGCCCAACAAAAACTAAATAAGGTATATCGCTTAGCATGCGTTGGTATAACGGGGGCAATGAAAACTTGTCCAACCGCAGCCATAGGGGCAATGCTCAGTCTTTTGCCTTTACATATTTCAGTAAAGAAGGAAGCTGGTCTCAGTGCCCTCAGGCTCCCTGATATATCAAAACTTAAAGCAGGAAACCTCACAGGACACCTTAGGGTATTACAAATGCTCCAAGATGATCCTGTGATCAAGGTATCAGACACATTGCTTAGAAGACTTCGCTTCTCCAGGAAATTTAAGATAGTCATATCTGACAGGAGTACCTGGAGAGGAAACCAATTCGTAATACCATCAGGATCACAAATCTGGTACACCGATGGTTCAAAGATGGAAAATGGTGCCACCGGTGCTGGGGTCTATGGGCCTAGGTTCCAAAAAGCTATAGCACTGGGAAAATCACCAGACATCTTTCAAGCGGAGGTACACGCCATAGAGATATGTGTCCGCGAATGCTTACGAAGGAACATGAAAGGTGCCCGCATCTACATCCTCTCAGACAGCCAGGCAGCTCTTAAGGCCTTAAGATCGTATTCGATCAAATCAAAGCTGGTCTGGGAATGTTTCAACCTCCTTGAAGATCTGGCCAAGGACAACATAGTCACCGTTGCTTCGATACCAGGTCATGAGGGATTCGATGGCAATGAACGTGCGGATTGTCTGGCGAGAAGAGGCGCATCACGCCTGCTCACTGGTCCTGAGCCCTACTTCGGGTTGCCTTTGAGTTACGTACACTCAAAATTTAGGAAGTGGGAAGATGATCACCTTGCCGAATACGGGACGGAATCCAAAGGACAGAGGCAGGCAAAAAGGTTCATAATCCCAGCTCGTAGTAAAACAAAAAAGTTACTTGAGCTAAGCAAAGACGATCTAAGGATCCTAACAGGTTATCTTACTGGTCATTGGCCACTAAGATACCATCTCAAAAAAATGGGACTTTCCGACGATGACTCCTGCCGACTCTGCGGAGAAGATGAGGAGACAACGGAACATATACTCTGCGAATGCCCTGCTGTGGCAAGGGGCAGAGATATCCACATGCAAGGGGCGTTTCTAAGTCCTGCTGATATAGGAAACATGGAACCAAGAAGGGTACTGAGGTTTATAAAGAGCCTCAACAGCTCCCTGGGTTAAACAATAGGGGCCAACACAATAGATCTCTTCTGGTCGCAGTGTACGGGGCCTAATTCTTACAATACAATATGTGAGCAAAACATTACAAACCATGCATTCACGAGGTAAAAACAAAGAAGTTTATCATTGACTTCTATAGACTTCTAACTGCAACTTTACTAGTTTTCATTGATATAGATACTTCCCAATAAAGAAGTGTGCATAATGGACATATTATTCGCACAGCAGATGTTCAACATCTCTTCCTACGTTTTTCGATGGGGGTCAACTGCCCCATATCATTGCATCCACACTTATGTGAGCTTTTAAGTCACCCCACCAGGGGCCTTTTCAAGGCCTTCAATAACAGTATTTAAGAAAGCTTGCATACACCTGAACTAGAGCTATAGACACAAGATCGCAACTCTTCCCTCTTATTGTATCTACCTCAACGCTTTGCTCGCAAGGAATTGACCTTAGGAGACATTGAAGGCGCATTTTTAGAAACGTTTTTGCCATTCCGCGAGATCCACAACTTACAGCCAACTTTTTTACTTTTAATTTCTGGGTATTTTTATCGGATAAACTCAGCCTCATTTATGTGACTTTTATACTACCCGCATAATATTGTAATACAATACATAATGTATAATAAGTGTTTGTATTTATCTACAAACTGAAAATCACATACACAAGGGATTAGGGAGGTTTGGCAAGGGGCAACAACTTACTTGCAGTGTCACTTTGTTTACTATTAAACTACCATCTGAGGTTACGTCAATGCCTTCCATATCTATTATTGGAAAGTCATTTTTGTACCACGTAATAGTCGGTGGAGGTACTCCATTTGGTGGTTTACAATGCAGTTCTGCACGTGATCCCAGCTCAACACGCAGCGAAGTTGGTGAAACAACGAATTGTTTTCGTATGTCTGAAAATAAATAGTAAAAACAATAATGTCCACAATTATTGATAGTTCGAATAATTCCAGATTTCTAGATAAACATTGCTGTGCGATGAAATACTTACATGCGACATTAATCGTAGCAGCTTGACTTTTCGTTACTCCTCGTGACGACCATGCATGACATTCGCATTGGAAAGGACCTTTCCCAAAATATTCATCCACGAGATCCCGATGAATGGTAGCTGTAACTTCTTCCATATGTACTCCGCTATGTGGGTCAACATGTGATTCGTGAACAGATGGCGGCGGCTGTGAGCTACCGCTACATTTGAAATGAACCTGTAAGCAGGAAATGCAACAAATAATTCTTTGAGACACATTTATAATTTAAAATTAAGTAAGCGAACATTTAAACTTGCTGAAGTTGATGTATCGAATTCGCCCTTAAATATTAATTTCAAGTTTCAGATGTGTTGCCGCTGGTGGTTTGCGCAGAGTCAGAAAATGTGAATAAGTAGAGTTACCTACACAATAGCAAATTTGGTCCTGGTGGTCACATATAAAAGATGTGCAGTGGAAAGTTTTCAAGTAAATGCTCGTAACCTAAGAGGCCGAAGTGAGTAAATATCAGTATGTGGCTTTAGCTAAGTATAGTGAATGAGACGTACTCATCGGAACTTAGATAAAGGAAGTGGTTAAAAAAAATACGTTCTACAAACATAATTTCATAACGGTTATAAGAAATAAAATTTAAATTCTCAGTGCAATTCATTTCAGATGACAATTGCACCTTCCAGGATGTAAACGAACTGCTCAGTCGAGGAAAATCATTGAAAATTTCAAAATATATTCACAAATTTAAGTGTGAAATGACCTCTGATATCAATAAATGTATTATTATATTACAAAAAAAAAAAAACTTATGTAAATCTCTGTAAGAACTCCTTTCTGTATTTTTTAAGGCTATCAAGGAAATGCCGGTAATATTATATTTTCAAGGATCTCTTGGTTATGAAAATTTTTAAAATATCAAGCAATTTTTGAGCAATGCCTCAAATAAAAAAAATATCTCATATTTCATAATTCTCTTTCGATTCGCCCACCACCCTCAAGCAGAACAACGATCAAGAACAATCGTTTAGTTTAGTTTAGTTTATTAATTCATCAAACAAAGTAACAATACCTTAGTGATTACTTGACAATAATAAAACACAATAAATAAAATACATTAAACACTGCCACTATAACTTAAAATTAATAGCAAATTATTTATAAAAGAAAATCTGCTTAGACTAAAGTCGATCATATCGCCAACGGTATTGGTTTCTCTTAAGCACCTGGATAATGGTTCATTTGAAGCATAATTTGTTCTATGATATGGAACAATCGGCTTCTAAGCATCCTCGCAGGAACATTAAAGTTAATTAAGGCCAAAATATCAGAACAATCAATATGGTTAGCCAATACATCACGAATGAATATGACCTCGGAGAATGTTTTTCGAATGTTAAGAGGCAAGATACCAAATAATTTGCATCTTGTTTCATAGGAAGGCATATCTATATCCCAGTGAAGCCTATTCACTAATACTCTAGTAAAACGTTTTTGTATTATCTCTATTCTAAATGAGTGAACTTCATACAAAGGGCACCAAATAGTACTACAATATTCAAGAGTAGATCTAACAAACTGTGAGGATCACAGAACTCCTTTGAATTGCGCAAGATAAATCCCAGCATTGAATTACCCTTGGAGACTAAAAAGTCTATATGTTTTAGGAAGTCTTTTTTAAAGGTTACAATTGAAAGTAACGCATCGTTTATTTTATAAGAGAAGTTAATAGATGAACGATTTCGAAAAAAACGTTTAACTTTGACATTTATTAATATTTAGGCGTATAAGGAATTAATTAAACACCAATTGGATAATCTGATAAGATCTTCTTGTAATAACATGCAATCTTTTTCAGTTTTTATACATCGAAGGACTTTCAAATCATCCGCAAACATAAGGGTCTTAGAATTCAAAAATACGTTGGGTATATCATTTATAAATAACAAGAAAAATAGGGAGCCAAGATGGCTTCCTTGAAGCACGCATGAGGTAACATTAATAGGTGAAGAGAGAATGTTATTAATACGAACATACTGAATACGACCATTTAAGTATGCTTCTATGCAATTTAAAAAGTTAGAGTGGAATCCTATTTTCTTTAACTTCAAAAGTAATATTTTATGAATAACTCGATCGAATGCTTTGGAGAAGTCTGTATATACTACGTCTGTTTGATGCCCTTTCTCAAATCCATTCAAAATGTAATTTGAAAAATATTGTAAGGTTTGTGCTAGTGGATCTGCCAGCAACAAAACCATGCTGACAGGGAGAAATAGTACCTACTTTTAAGAATTTGAGTTAATTTTACATAAATCAGTTTTTCAAAAATTTTAGGAATTGTAGTCATCTTACAGATAGGCCGATAGTTAGAAACTTCCTGTCTACTTCCTGATTTATAAATTGGAGTTATTAGGGAACATTTTCACTTCTTTAGAAACTCACCACTATCAAGGGAGCAATTAAAAAAAATTTTAAGGGAACAGAAAATACTTTCGCACACCTCTGTAAAATAATAGGAGCAATTCCATCCATATCTATTCGTGAGTCAGCCTTAATCTTAATTAAAGCTTGTTCAATTTCTGAAATTGAGAGATTTAACCTACACATGCTCAAACCGCTATCAGAGTTATTAAATTGATTAACATGATGTATGTTGGAAGAGCCATCCAAATAAACGGATTGAAAATGTTTAGCAAACAAGTTACAAACAACTAAGAGATGCCATCATGACGCATTAGATTGATAATGCCATTTGATTGTTTTTTAGCATTAATAAATTTCCAAAAAACATTTACTATTATTTAGATTTTAAGTCATATTCAACAGATAATAAATACTGATTATAAAGGAATTTATTTGGAGTATCAAATTTTTTTCCAATATTCGATATTGCTTGTATAGATCTCGATCATTATTAGCTCAGCGAAATTGCTTATATACCTTTTTTTTTTTGTAATTGAGATTGATTATTCTTTTATTAAACCAACCAGGTTTTGAACCAATTATTATGTTTACTTTTGGTGTGTATAAAGCAATTGCATTATGCACAGTTCTTAGCCCTCTTCAAGGTTTTCATTAACAAATAAATGTTGCCAATCTATTCCATTAAGATAATTATTAATTGACTCGAAATTTGTCATTGCAAAATTATTATGGGAAATTAGAGTCAGTAATTGCAGGTGAAAAATACATGTAGAATTCAAAATATAAACTGAATGCGATATGATGAATTGTGTTAGGAAGAAGAGGAACAATGGAGTTGTTAATATTCACGCACAGATCCGAATCAACGAAAACCAAATCAAGCACATTATTAAAAGAATTTTGAAAATAATTTAATTGTTTAAGATCGAATCGTGCAAAGGAATCCACAACTTTCCGGTCATGATTAAATATAACATTGAAAGGAACAAGAACTTTTTCATCAGAGTCATAAATCCATTTAACATTTGGCAAATTAAAATCACCTACAATAATAACTTTTTGATTATCATTACGACTTTTTAATATAGAACAACAATTATCAATGTGAGCTTTATACAATTCAAATGAACTACTTTATACATTCAAGTTTGATGTTTAATATTACTTGGTCGACATCGAGAGCATCAACCGATGTTAATATTGATGATTTTGGTATTGGTGGAAATGGTGAGAATGACGTGGCCGAGAGAGTAGCTTCTTCGAAGAGAGATGCTCGGGTAGAGTGCTTTGATGATGACGATGATGGTGAAAATGCTGAATGTCAGATAAGTGGTGGGGGCTGAGGTGATTGTGGAGGTGAGAGTTCGGTCTCTGGTGGAGGTGGTGGCGGCGGCAGCAGTGATGGTGATGATAATATGGGGTTATGAATGATTGTTGGCGTACGTTTAGGGATTTAATTAGTTTGATGTGAAACACATTTTTTAATTTGTACGAAGCAAGCCCATACAGAAGAATCCATAACAACAGATATTTTAGAAGATGGAACAATCAGTTTGGATGTCACAAATTTATAATTATTTTAATATGAGTCTTTTTTAACTAACGTGTAACATTTAAATTGATTAGATGGGATGTTGGTTTTCATTGAAATATGATTTATTATGTCATCAGTTTTAGTGTCCTTATTGAATTTAGACAAATGAAGCCACTTGTTATCAGACAATACGCCAAGAGAAGTCGAAGTTGCTGATATAAATGAAATTTGATCCTGTTAAAACAATAATTCCTATCGCGCTTAATGCAAGAGTTAACAGTTAGCAATATGCACATTTGTAATTGTTTATCATAGTATCTTTCATTGTAACTTAGAAATTTCTAATTAAAGTAGACGCGAGCAGTTTTTACATTTCAAAAAGGATAATGTTAGACTGCAAAAAAAAATCAATGCTAGAGAACGTATGGAGCAAAAAAAAAATGGTAGACAAAAAAAATATTATTTTGTCTTTTATACCACACATCCATCTAAATGTATTTTTCCTACCTATCTATAATATAAAATAGAAGTCATTTTTTAGTAAGGAATTTCCTCCTTGAAAATATCACAGAAAATAATAATAGATAAAAATCATGATTCTTGAACAACGAATTTTATTTTTATTGACTATTAATATATCAGTCTTCAGAAAAAAAAAAACCAAAAAATATCAACAGTACCTATACCTACATACATATTTTTGAAATATAAACTACAGCAGATGTATTTTTTTGACGTTTGAGGTCCACCATAGATAAGATGTTAATCCTTCATCGTACATCTGAATAAGCCCATGAACCTACTTATCGCCACGTATCCAATAGACAGGATTCATCGGCTCATACTTTACCAGCTCACATTTCACATTCCATCTAATTCGTGGGAAAGTGGTGGAAACGTATAAATCTTCGATGTATATCAGTTTAATGTATACGAATGACCAAAATACTAAAGCAAACATAAAAAAATACAAAAATGTAAAAAAATGCTATAAAAAAGCATTTGCCATTTTCCTTTTTTATTTTCGAAAGCATTTAAAATACCAGAATGCCAAGGAGTAAAGGACGAGAAAAAGAAAAGCGTTGGTTATTTAACTAAAAAAATGCATTTGATGCTTAAAACAACAAAAAATATTCAAAACAATAAAATAAGTTTAAAAAGTCTAAAAACATTTTTAACTACTAAGAGCAAAGCCAAATGCTTGCATAAGCCGGGAACCAAGAATGAATAATAAGAATGTGTATGCTTATGCATTCATAATTATAATCGCCTCGAATAACGACTAACATATCCATAAACTACAAGACTACGGGGTAAAAACTCAATCACTCAATGCGTTTGTATGTAACGCCACTTTTTTTTCTTGTTCTCGGAATCCGGATTACAGCGAAGAAAAATCGGAATAGATTCGGATTGTCGAGTACATTCTGAGAAAAAATAGAGGTTCGGATTAAAAGCGACTCCAATAAGAGAGACAGTACTGTAACAATATGAAATGTATTGTCATTGCCATATCAAATGAAAATCAGTCATTCCACTGTTAATTTTCCTTCCTGCAGTGGAGCACTAGGTACAATTCAAAAATCCAAATTGACTCTAAATCCAAAGTTTCAGAACTTGATGCTTCAAAATGTGAATTTGTTTGTTTCATTAACGACCCTAAACCGTATTGCAAATACCAATCATAGTGCATAATACGCCACTCATTATAAATCCTCCTATTAACATAAAATATCAACAATATATTAAAACATCATTAGGGTGATGGAGAATTTGCGTCACTTTGGCAAGTGGAAATGAATTTTGCGTAGTTGAAGACTTTCTATTATCATTATTTCCTTAGTCTACGATATGCATTTAAATCAATATGCACCCCACGTATGCTCAGCCACATACTCGTCTGTATGTGTTTCCTCTTTCTTTCAATGTGTATAAGACATTAACAAATACTCAGTTGAACCGATTTCCTGATCGAGCTGGTGGATTATGTTGCACATGTCTCATCAGTTTTCTTCACAAATTGTGGGAACAAAAAAAACATTTACATAACCGAAGCATTTGCTAACCCGGCTACAGATTCTCTAAACAAACACTTTGTAAACTTTCATATTCGATCGCACTTATTTTCCCATTATGTTTGCAAACTAAGCCTCACACAACATTTTGGAAAGTTGTGTGAATAAATTTACTCAAAACAAATAATGCCTTTGTTAGAGAATGAAAAAAGTACGTACCTGAAGAGTGTATGCGGCTTTACACTTCAATTTCACGGGCCGATTTTTAACAACAAAGGAGTTCTGTGGTTCATTAAGAAAAACTGGTAATGTGGATCCTGAATCTTTCGAATTGATTTTTGAACCGAATGCAGCTAAACTGGTACCCAATGGATTTTCTTCATACTCCTGATTTTTGAACGTTTTCGAGTCTTCGCTTTCATCAAAACTATCCGGATATTGGAAAAAATCGTGCTTATCTTCAGATTCAGTTCTTCCAATGTATTCATCGTTATTTAATTCTTCGTTTTCCCCGTCATCTATTGTATGTGGCTTTTCTGATGGACTGCCGAACATTGCACTTTTCTCTTTGATTTCTTCATAATTTGTATCGCTTAGTAGAGAAGGAACAGGCCCCAAGTCAGTTGAAAAATTTTGGTAGTCAAATGTTTGTAGTTTTAATCCATCGTTTCCAGATGAATATAAAAGAAGGCACAGTGCAATAATAAAATCCATCCGTAGAGTCAGCATTGCAATCGTGTTCACATCTATAGAAGCTTCATGAAGATCTAGCCAAAAAAAAAAAAGGAGAAACTAAATTAGATAGACGATACGAACGAGTTGTACATAATATATAAATTTTGTAATTTAATAATTTGCTGATGATCGCTAAGAATGGTTTTAGTATGTTGCATTTATCAAAATCTAATATGATCTGATCTATTAATCTTATTTTATTGCTATCAATAGATTTATTTAATTTTTCGTGTCATTATAACATACTAGCGGTACCCCGTCCGCTTTGCTGGACGTTTCCTTTATTTGTTTGCTAAATTAGAAAACATTTATTTTTTTATTTATTTTAAGGCTCTGTGATAAACAATACTTTTTTTGTTTTTCCTTCACGTGCAAGCACAAACAAAGCAGCAGGTTTCCCTACACGAGAACAGGCTACATACAATTGTTCATGGGAGATACAATTTATTTCCAAATTCAAACCACACGCTTGCAAAGATTGTCAGTGCGCTTTATTGATGGTCAGGACAAAAGCCCGTCGCACTGGAAATAGCAAACGTTTGAATTCGAATGGAATGTATGTTGGTATCATCGGGATACGTTGAATTAAAACGTCTTAACCTTTGAATTTCCCAATACAAAAAGTGGCTTCAATAACGTCGGTCATTAGCTTCTTGCAGTTAGTCTTGTGCCATTGTATAATTTTGGTTGGTTGATTTTACGAAGCATCATGTAATGTAGTAGTGTCACTTCCACTACAACAAACATTATTTAAATTTTTGAATTCTTTGGATGTTTTGGGCTTGCTGTTAAACAATTTAAAATAGAAAGTCGGCTAAGTTTGTTACGCAACCTAAATGAAACTTTGCAACGGAAGGCGTTTGAATTGATTTGAAGAATCTCGTCTCGTTTTTAAGCTTCTTCATTTTCCCATACGTCTTGCTTTCATTATGGTAAATAATAAGTTGCAAGGACAATCAATTCAAAAATTGAAAAACCATAGATAAGAACCTCCACACATACCGGTAAATAAAAAATCAAAAAAGCAATTTCAAATTCATTTAAATCAGAAATAATTTAATTATAATGCTCTATTGTGAGTGAATGAATGCTCTGTGTTACACAACTTTTGATATATAAGATTTTTAATGTTTTGCCACGCCCCTTTGTCCAATTTTGACCAATCTTCACAGGAATACTCCTTGGCCAATACCTTAGATTCCGTGTAAATTTGAACTCGATCGTTGGGTGGTTTTCGAAACATAATATTTTAAATGCATTTTTTGTATGGGAGGTATATACCGTATATACCTACAAACCAAGGTATTAACGTCACCTTTCATTGGATATTTCCAGAATCAAAATCGTTTCACGCATTACCGAGAACATTGGCGACAAACACAATACAACTTATTTTTATATATATAGATAGATTATATTGTCAGACTAAAGAGCGCAACCCATGAATCCGTTGTGTACCTTTCCTCAAAGTACACGCAGAAAAATTGACCTTAACCGAGTGGAATTTTCGCTCGGTTAAAAAAAAATGTGTTGAAATCAACTAAGTCTCTGTAGAAAACAAATGAGTTATTATTGTTAAAAACTACCGTGTTAAAAAGGTTAAATACATGTTGTTAAAAATAACACACTAAATGTTTGTTATCAATTAAGTTGCTTCGTTAATATTAACCAACCAGTCTCGTTTTCCTGTTTGGTTAAATTCAAACAAGTATCTTGGTTAAGAAAAACCTACTAAATTTGGGGTTTTAACACATTGATTGGTTATTAATAACCGTGCTACTCATGTAAAATTAACCAAACGAATGTGTGTTAAAATCTAACAAGCTCTCTGTTAAAAACAACCAATAAACGTTGCTTAAATACAACCAATGACTTGTTTGTTTTTAACCCTTTTACTCGTGAGAATTTAACCAAGCGAATGTGTGTTAAAATCTAACAAGCTCTCTGTTGAAAACAACCAATAAACGTTGCTTAAATACAACCAATGACTTGTTTGTTTTTAACCCTTTTACTCGTGAGAATTTAACCAAGCGAATGTGTGTTAAAATCTAACAAGCTCTCTGTTGAAAACAACCAATAAACGTTGCTTAAATACAACCAATGACTTGTTTGTTTTTAACCCTTTTACTCGTGAGAATTTAACCAAGCGAATGTGTGTTAAAATCTAACAAGCTCTCTGTTGAAAACAACCAATAAACGTTGCTTAAATACAACCAATGACTTGTTTGTTTTTAACCCTTTTACTCGTGAGAATTTAACCAAGCGAATGTGTGTTAAAATCTAACAAGCTCTCTGTTGAAAACAACCAATAAACGTTGCTTAAATACAACCAATGACTTGTTTGTTTTTAACCCTTTTACTCGTGAGAATTTAACCAAGCGAATGTGTGTTAAAATCTAACAAGCTCTCTGTTGAAAACAACCAATAAACGTTGCTTAAATACAACCAATGACTTGTTTGTTTTTAACCCTTTTACTCGTGAGAATTTAACCAAGCGAATGTGTGTTAAAATCTAACAAGCTCTCTGTTGAAAACAACCAATAAACGTTGCTTAAATACAACCAATGACTTGTTTGTTTTTAACCCTTTTACTCGTGAGAATTTAACCAAGCGAATGTGTGTTAAAATCTAACAAGCTCTCTGTTGAAAACAACCAATAAACGTTGCTTAAATACAACCAATGACTTGTTTGTTTTTAACCCTTTTACTCGTGAGAATTTAACCAAGCGAATGTGTGTTAAAATCTAACAAGCTCTCTGTTGAAAACAACCAATAAACGTTGCTTAAATACAACCAATGACTTGTTTGTTTTTAACCCTTTTACTCGTGAGAATTTAACCAAGCGAATGTGTGTTAAAATCTAACAAGCTCTCTGTTGAAAACAACCAATAAACGTTGCTTAAATACAACCAATGACTTGTTTGTTTTTAACCCTTTTACTCGTGAGAATTTAACCAAGCGAATGTGTGTTAAAATCTAACAAGCTCTCTGTTGAAAACAACCAATAAACGTTGCTTAAATACAACCAATGACTTGTTTGTTTTTAACCCTTTTACTCGTGAGAATTTAACCAAGCGAATGTGTGTTAAAATCTAACAAGCTCTCTGTTGAAAACAACCAATAAACGTTGCTTAAATACAACCAATGACTTGTTTGTTTTTAACCCTTTTACTCGTGAGAATTTAACCAAGCGAATGTGTGTTAAAATCTAACAAGCTCTCTGTTGAAAACAACCAATAAACGTTGCTTAAATACAACCAATGACTTGTTTGTTTTTAACCCTTTTACTCGTGAGAATTTAACCAAGCGAATGTGTGTTAAAATCTAACAAGCTCTCTGTTGAAAACAACCAATAAACGTTGCTTAAATACAACCAATGACTTGTTTGTTTTTAACCCTTTTACTCGTGAGAATTTAACCAAGCGAATGTGTGTTAAAATCTAACAAGCTCTCTGTTGAAAACAACCAATAAACGTTGCTTAAATACAACCAATGACTTGTTTGTTTTTAACCCTTTTACTCGTGAGAATTTAACCAAGCGAATGTGTGTTAAAATCTAACAAGCTCTCTGTTGAAAACAACCAATAAACGTTGCTTAAATACAACCAATGACTTGTTTGTTTTTAACCCTTTTACTCGTGAGAATTTAACCAAGCGAATGTGTGTTAAAATCTAACAAGCTCTCTGTTGAAAACAACCAATAAACGTTGCTTAAATACAACCAATGACTTGTTTGTTTTTAACCCTTTTACTCGTGAGAATTTAACCAAGCGAATGTGTGTTAAAATCTAACAAGCTCTCTGTTGAAAACAACCAATAAACGTTGCTTAAATACAACCAATGACTTGTTTGTTTTTAACCCTTTTACTCGTGAGAATTTAACCAAGCGAATGTGTGTTAAAATCTAACAAGCTCTCTGTTGAAAACAACCAATAAACGTTGCTTAAATACAACCAATGACTTGTTTGTTTTTAACCCTTTTACTCGTGAGAATTTCCCAAAAATAAAGTAACATTCTGTTCAAAAAAAGAGAATTCTCCTCGATTTATTTTACATTCCATTTTTCCATAAAACAATTCTATAAAACATTTTCATCGAAATATGTACCTATCTGATATTTGTTATACGTAGAAATTGTGTATCTGTTAATTTTATCATTCAACTTGGTAAATTTCAACAAACACATACTGTTGTTTCTTAACAAGTTATACGCACACCACGAATTACGACGCTGCTTTTTCAAAACGCAGAAACCAGGGATGAAAAAATAATCGCAATTGTACTTTTATCGACACAGTTGATTTAAAGATATATACAAGTACGATTTGCCCAAATTCAGAACTTTGATGAATATATTCTACTTCTGAAAATACGTTCCGACATTCCTTCCGAATTTAGTACATTCACATTTCACGAACAAACTAAATTCTAAACAGGCTAATACAGCCTTAAAAACAAAGTTTTCTCTACTACTTTTTTGGCTTGCAATAGGAAAAAAAGAACACAGACAAAAATGGCCAAAGCAACAATTTTTTTTTTACATTTTTGTCTGATAAAATATGGCTTTTACTCTTAATTGTAGCTAGGCACTTGAAAACTAATTTAAGATAGGTATCTAATTGTAAGAAAATTTGCCAAAGGTACAAATTTAATGCAAAATAAATATTAGCTTTTTATTGAGTCCAATTGACATAATGGCCTTAACGCAATATTAATCTAATCTGTTTCTGTAGATATAATGAAGTAAAATTAAGTAATTTTTCACTCTGCGATTCAATCATTTTGAGAACCAAGCTAATGAAAAAAGCTACACTTTTGCACATGCTGAACAAAATGGTATAGTCTTTAGTTTAGCCCTTTACTTCAAAATTTGTAAGTACCAAACTCGTTTCGACCTATGCGTTGGTGAGAGATGATAATAATAAAACTTATATCGTTTTCCACGCGGCAAAAAGAAGCGTCCGGCAGAGTCCGGAATCAAAAAGATAGATTCTGAGATTTCATCTAATTGTGCTCTACAATATGGTATATATAGTCCTGCATTTATCACTTTATTTCAAAATTTGTTAGTACCAGACTTGTTTTGAACTATGCGTTTTGTGAGAGTTGATAATAACTAAACTCATAATGCAATTGGTACATACACATTTTAAAATAAAGATACAAACAGAAAATTATATATACCATCTTGTAAAGCACAGTTAGGAGAATTTGAAGAAACCAAGGAAGTATTGGTAACCAATCTCGACTTCCAGGAGCAGCCTTGAATAAATCGTCTTTTTCATTGCTGTGCTGCCTTTGCTAGGCCTTTGCGATCACAAATTATTCACGCACAATTGAACCCATTTCGGTACAGCACCTAAAAAATCAGTTTTGTCATCCCTGGTAGAAAATATGTGTGTGGCTGTTGATACAGATCATTCACGAACAATGGAAAACATTTGGGTACAATACCAAAAACTCGTTTTACATTCCTGGTAGGTAGAAATATGTGTGTGGCTGCAGATACAGTCAACTCGGTTAATATCTACAAACACAAGGCTTCTCGTTCATCTGTAAAACAGTGTGTCTCGGTTGATTTTAACACATACATCGTGTTATACGCATACGCATACTATCGCGAATTATGAACGACGCACGCTGCTCGCGACTAGTAATTGAGTCATTAAGTGTTGAACCTTTGTAGTGGCTGGTGGTGTGAAATCTGTGATAAGTGAAAATAAAAAAAACAAAAAAGACAAGGAAAAATAAAAAATTCATATTTATTGGTGAGTACATAATATTATTATCTTGTTTTCCTCTTGTTTAAAACAAATTATTGTCAATTTTGGTGGTTTTTATGTGAAAAAAGAAATAGAACTAAAGCAACGAATTTCAACGTAGTACTCGGTTAATAATTGCCGAGTTGAGAAACACTCGGTTAATATCAACCCTTTCAGTCTGGTATCGTGTTTTGACATGTTTTTTTCTTCTGGGATTCAGGTTCTTTATTAGCGAGTGCATTAACTATGTTGTTTTTCTCGAGTTTTAAACAATTTATTGTCAATTTTGGTGATATTCAAGTGAAAAAAAAATAGAACCAAAGCAAAGAATTTCAACCTAGTACTCGGTTAATAATTGCCGAGTTGAGAAACACTCGGTTAATATCAACCCTTTCAGTCTGGTATCGTGTTTTGACATGTTTTTTTCTTCTGGGATTCAGGTTCTTTATTAGCGAGTGCATTAACTATGTTGTTTTTCTCGAGTTTTAAACAATTTATTGTCAATTTTGGTGATATTCAAGTGAAAAAAAAATAGAACCAAAGCAAAGAATTTCAACCTAGTACTCGGTTAATAATTGCCGAGTTGAGAAACACTCGGTTAATATCAACCCTTTCAGTCTGGTATCGTGTTTTGACATGTTTTTTTCTTCTGGGATTCAGGTTCTTTATTAGCGAGTGCATTAACTATGTTGTTTTTCTCGAGTTTTAAACAATTTATTGTCAATTTTGGTGATATTCAAGTGAAAAAAAAATAGAACCAAAGCAAAGAATTTCAACCTAGTACTCGGTTAATAATTGCCGAGTTGAGAAACACTCGGTTAATATCAACCCTTTCAGTCTGGTATCGTGTTTTGACATGTTTTTTTCTTCTGGGATTCAGGTTCTTCATTAGCGAGTGCATTAGTTTTGTTTTTCTTGGGCTTTTTTTTTCTTTTATGGCGATGTTCGCAACTTTTCTGGGACGAACTATTTAAAATGATTTCTGTCTATGTTTTCATCATTTCGAATCGTTTGTCACCAATAAATGGCGAACATCGTCTTAAAACCAGGCATAGCCTTAGTTCTCAATGTTTCTGTCAGTAGTAATTTAGTAATTAAATGATCGTATTTTGATATGCACATGCTCATATTAACACGTGCTTCACAGTTATCTAAAATGGATGAAGAAGTGTCAACCTTACTAAAGGAGTGGGGCCTGGAAGCCTACGTAGACATTTTTAAAGGTTCGTTTATATACCAAAACGTAAATTTATACAATATTATTCGCATATAAGAAAGTTGTAATTTGCTTAAAGTATTTTTGCTACACATGTGTTTTGCATTTTTGATTTCGATTCCTTACGGCACGAAAATTCTTTTGCGCTTGAAAAGCTTTTTAGAAGCTTGTGTTTTTCACAGACGATTCTTTCTTATACGCGACTTTCTTATGCAAGGTGGTGCAAAATTAATCCTCCAATTTTGTTTTTGAATTACTTTTTTGCTAAATTAATTTGATTGACGTACGAAGCTATTTGCAAAAATTATAAAATCTTCCGAAAGGGTGATTAAATTTGCGCCATTTTGTATATCTGATAAAAACCTATACTTTGCAAGTGATTAACTACGTGACATTGGTTAATTTTCATTTATAACAGAAAATGCTATAACTTCAATGTCTTTGGCGCTGCTTGGTGCCAGAGAGATAAAGGAAATGATCCCAGTTATAGGGCATCGGGTTCTGTTTACACGGAATTTCGAAGAATGGCGGAAAGCTATGCACCCTAATGCGTCCACGACTTTGGTTGGTTCATATTATTTAACCATTTGAAATGGTAGAAATAAAGTCTTTTTATTTTTCAGACTTTTGAAACTTCAGAATTATCTCTTGCTACAAACACACAAGAACAAAACGACTGCCTTAATTTCTCTTTTAGTGAGATTCTGCCAAATTTCGCTGTTAGCGACAGAGGGGATGCACTAGATTCCCCTTCAAGCGTTGTTGCTGATGATCAATTCAGCGAAAGTTTAGATGTAAGTACAGGGTTTAAATCGGAAAGGTGATTAGTGTTGATTGATGGTCTCTGCTTTCAATTTGCGTTTCTTTATGCATTCAGAGATCAATCAGAATAAATTGACTTATCTATCAGTTTGAGTAAAAAACACTGCATTTATAATCAACTAAGAGAAGGTGATTATAATAGGTGATTGCCACTAATAGCTTTAGCCGATAGTACAAAGGGTTTTTTTTTCACTTATTTTATTAATTATTAATATATTTCACTAATTTTTTATATTTATATGCACATTAAAATATTTTGTTACTAGGAACTTAACAAGCTGCTCGAAAGCTCACTGGAAGGAACCGGTCTACTGTCGCTGGATAAAACTCGACCGCTGGATAACGTTGCTCGACTGCGATTGGTGCGTATTGTCTGCACCAACATTTTAAAGAAAAACCCGGAAAAAAATATCACAGCTCAAATTTATGGGCACTGGACAAATCAGATTGTTCATTTGTTCCCTACCGAGAATAGATCGGTATATTTTCACAACAAGCTGATAAATTCGAGTCGTGGGGTTGTAAACAGATTGGCTGGAAAATTGCCAGATCACATCCACAATCTAAAACGAAAATACCGGGAAAGTGGTGTTATCACTAAAAGGAAGCGTTCGTTTTCCGCTTCTGCGACGTCGTCACCTTCCTCCAGTCGAGTATCCTCTCCCGCATCAGTATCACATCCTATAAAGCGCCTAGCAACAGCTGCCAATTTCGAAGACTTCGAAGGACAATTCCAAGAAGATCTCCAATGGCTAAAAAATTCTAGCCATCCATGGGAAACAACCGAGGACAAATGGGAGAAAACGACCCATGCCCGACTTCACCATTTAAAGGATATGAGCATATCCGAGTATTTTGAGGAATATCCGGCCTTAAAAAAACCATTGGGATTTAAACTGGTAATATTTCATAGAAGTATAATTATATCAGAAATACATTATACATATATTTAGTCTTTAACGTGAACTACAGTTTCACAAGTAAAAGCTCTTATATTTATTAGTTCAGATTTTACTCATAGTTGTCACATAAATGCTTGCGTTATCTATGAGTTTCGATCTTTTCTTTTTATTTGGATATAGTTCAGGCTTTTCTTTACATATAATATTATGTAATTCTTCTTTTCTCTACAGCTGGTAAGGGATTTCGATAAAATATACAGCGACAACTGCAACGGACTGGTTGAAAATTTTCCAAAATTAAAAAAGGACATTTTCCAACTTGCTAGAAGCAAGGGAAAAGGAGTAAGAGGAAAGGATAAATACTTCGCTCACCTGCTGACTCGGGAAAATCGTAAGAAAACGTCATTTGTTAATAAATACATAACCTGCTAATCGAAATAAATCGAAGAATTTCCGATTCGATCGAATTTCAGAAAAAGCGTGGATATTTTAGCTTTACTAGATTGTTCCGAAAAATTTGTTTTTGTTTTGACCATTATGTTTTCTTTAGAAGAAAAAAACAAATCTGCATCATATTTTCTCTATATTTTTTAGCGCATTCTCTATATAGGTATAATTCTTCGAATCAGATTTGCACACATTTTGTGTAGAAAAATTAATTGGACGCATATGACTTATAATTGTTTTATTATTTTATATTTTCTCAGTTTCTGAAGAGATCAGCAACCTCGCGGCATTCCTGCTAATCCCTTCATTGTTGACCACATCAAACGTTAAGGTCAAAGGATCGAAGCAGAAAATTTGGCGACCCTCTAAGGCGGAAGCAAGGGATGGATTCATAACGAGAGTTGCAACGGATGCAGAGATAGATGCAGCAATTACCAGCAGGCGAGAAAAACTACAAGGTATTGGCCTTACATTACAGCCCTTCATTATAGTAGTAGGTAACTCAATCGATGCTATTGGGTCCTATTTTGTAGTTGTAGATGAAACTAAATATTTACTACCTACCATTTTAGAGGCAGTAGATGTTTGTTTCAAACTAATTTTTATTATTAATGCTGAATATCCGCCAGAGAGTAGATGTTCTTGGCTGTTTATTCAAAAAGCATTTTTTAAAATTAAGACAGAGTTCGATAAGGAATCTACCGCGGCCAATACCTTGTTGGGAGAGTTAGGTGTCAAGGAAAGTTAGAGTTTTCCCCTTCCAATTCATTTTCTTACAATGGTTGTTTGTTTCTTATGCAGATCCTACTTAAAGGATCTCAAAGTTCTAAGGCACCACTTTGATTTCAATCACAGTGACCATAACTTCACAACTTATAAATGTCGCGAAGGAGATTGTAAGCGATCGTTTCCAATTTTCAATTCCTTTAGAAGACACTTTAAAAAAAAACACGATTTTCAATGTTCAAATAATCCAACAAATTCTGAGAAGAATGCGGATATACTTAATGAAAGTGTTGTTGCAGAAAAACAATTAGAACAAACCAATAAAACTGAAAATACAGAAACCCTGTCACTTGATAAATCACTATCACTTTTTATAGCATCCCTTTATGCAAATGTGATCTTGCCTAGAAACGTAGTGCAAAAAGTGATTGATGGCTTAGCAGAATATTTCGGTTCATTAAGTTCAAATTTGCAGAACTGTGTAGACAATATATGTATTGAGCATTCTCTATCTAATGATGTTTCAAATCAATTAATGCAAGCACTTGTTCCTTCAATCACCTCCCCCTTAGAATGTTTCCGAACAGAACAAAAAAGAATTTCTTATTTCACAAAACAAAAATCATACATTGAGCCTAAGGGAATAATAATCGGCCAAAGGTTCGATTATGTCAAAAAAGGTGGAATAACACGTATGGAACCTATTCCGTGCCAAGAACATTTTATATCTTTAAGAGATATATTGCAAAGATTTTTCTCCCTCGAGAACGTACTTTCGGAAACTTTTGAATATATGGACAGTCTTCGAAATAAAGATGGAATGGAAAATTTTATTCAAGGTTCACATTGGAAAGAAAGACTTAAGCACCATTCAAATCGCATTGTGTTACCTCTATTTATGTACTTCGATGATTATGAAATCGGAAACGTTCTAGGAAGTCATGCTGGTGTTCACAAACTAGGAGCTGTGTACGTCTCAGTTCCATGTCTTCCACCTTGGCGCTCCTCAGTTCTGTCCAACATATTCCTTATTTTATTATTTCATTCATCCGACAGAGTATCTTTTGGTAATAATGTTATATTTCAACCAATTATTGATGAGTTTAATTTTTTAAGCGAAGTGGGCATAGAAATAGATATTCCATCTTTCAAGGGATCTTTATTTTTTGAACTAGCTCTGATTCTTGGTGACAATTTAGGAATACACTCTCTGATTGGGTTCGTAGAGAGCTTTTCAGCAAATTTTTCTTGTAGAGTGTGCAAAGTTACAAAAGATGTATTGAAAAAGCAACTTTACGAAGATACAACACTTCTTCGAACAATGGCAAGCTATGAAGCAGATCTGGCTTTAAATAATTTATCTTTAACCGGCATTAAGGAAAAGTGCGTTTTTCTGGGCATAAACAACTTCGACTTGTTTCAACAGGTGGGCGTCGATATTATGCATGATATGCTAGAGGGTGTTGCCAAATACATTTTGAGTTTTATACTTTCAGAGTATACCGAAAAAAACAAATTTTTTTCTTTAACAATTTTCAATGATAAGCTATTAGCTTTCTCATATGGCCCTGATACTAAAAACAAACCTTGCCCTATCGAAAGAGAACATCTTAGGCGGGGAAATGTGCGTTTATCTTCAGGAGAAACGCTTACTCTTTTGCGGTTTTTGGGTTTACTTATAGGTGACTTTGTGCCGAGGGGTAATATTATTTGGGAAATGTATATAAAATTAAGACAAATTGTTGACATACTTCTTAGTATAAATGTTTCTGTTGGAACAGAAGATTTCTTGCAAGTATTAATAGCTGAACTTAATGAACAATATACTACACTTACCGAGGACTGTCTTAAGCCAAAGTTCCACAATCTCATTCACTACCATACCGCTTTTAAAAAATACGGCCCATTAACATCTTTGTGGTCAATGAGGTTCGAAGCTAAGCATAGGCAATCCAAAATGTCGGCTAGATCATCATGTAACCGAATGAATATCACTTTAACCTTAGCAATGAAACATCAACTTCAACTTAATGAAATGTTTTTAAGGGGAAAACTTTCTAATCTACTTGACGTTGGACCCAAAAAATATGGCATGTTATTTGAACTTGATAATATACGATCACAGCTATCACTGGACCCTAATAAAACGTTGACTATGGTCAGTTGGGCGACCATGTCTTCTGTACATTATAAAAAGGGATCCGTCTTAGTAAAAAGTCTTAGTTCAGATTGTTATTTGTACGACTTTTTTGTATTGGAAAAAATATATTTGTATGACTCAAGTCAATTGATTTTTGTTGGTATAGTACTTAAAACTAAATGTTTCGATGAACACTACTATGCATATGAGGTAGAAGTTCCATTAATACCTCAACAAATTGTTATTCCACTTGAATTTTTTCTATCGCCAATTCCTAACACTTTAAATATTTTATCTAACTCCAAGCAGTACGTTATTTTAAGAAGTCCACTATAAATAAAAAATAGATTAAATTATAAATGTAAATGATTTCGATTTAACACTGCAGATTTCATAAATATGCTAATTAAAATAATATTATGTAAATTAATTTATAAAAATACACAATTTTGCACATTTCTTTTTAAATGATGAAATTTATGACCCATATATTTTAAGTAAAATTAAGTTTTGCATTAAAACTAATAAAAACATGTAATAAACAGAAAACATATATTTTGTATTCAAAAATGCATTACCAACGATATTATAATAAAAAATCTATGTACTTAATATGAAAAAGATTTTTTTTTATTTTAGGATAAAATTATCCCTTTTAGATGGTTCAATTTTCAGGTGCACTCAAGTTCAACCAAGTAAACTGGTAAATTGGTACCACATGGACTGGCTAATAAGAAGTAAGTAGTTTGGTTAAATTCAACCAAGTAGATGTGCTAATTCCAACCGAGTAAGTTACGTAAATTTAACTTTTAGTTGGTTAAATGCTACCAAGAAAGTTGGCTAATTTTAACCAATTGGAATTGTTAAATGCAACCAAGTCGGTTGGTTAGTAACAACAGAGTAACATGGTTAAATCCAACCAAGTCGGTTGGTTGGTAACAACAGAGTAACATGGTTAAATCCAACCAAGTAGGTTGGTTAGTAACAACAGAGTAGCATGGTTAAATCCAACCAAGTAGGTTGGTTAGTAACAACAGAGTAACATGGTTAAATCCAACCAAGTCGGTTGGTTAGTAACAACAGAGTAACATGGTTAAATCCAACCAAGTCGGTTGGTTGGTAACAACAGAGTAACATGGTTAAATCCAACCAAGTAGGTTGGTTAGTAACAACAGAGTAGCATGGTTAAATCCAACCAAGTAGGTTGGTTAGTAACAACAGAGTAACATGGTTAAATCCAACCAAGTCGGTTGGTTAGTAACAACAGAGTAACATGGTTAAATCCAACCAAGTAGGTTGGTTAGTAACAACAGAGTAACATGGTTAAATCCAACCAAGTCGGTTGGTTAGTAACAACAGAGTAGCATGGTTAAATCCAACCAAGTCGGTTGGTTAGTAACAACAGAGTAACATGGTTAAATCCAACCAAGTCGGTTGGTTAGTAACAACAGAGTAACATGGTTAAATCCAACCAAGTAGGTTGGTTACTAACAACAGAGTAACATGGTTAAATTCAACCAAGTCGGTTGGTTAGTAACAACAGAGTAACATGGTTAAATCCAACCAAGTCGGTTGGTTAGTAACAACAGAGTAACATGGTTAAATCCAACCAAGTCGGTTGGTTAGTAACAACAGAGTAACATGGTTAAATCCAACCAAGTCGGTTGGTTAGTAACAACAGAGTAACATGGTTGAATTCAACCATGTGTATTGGCTAATAACAACAGAGTAACTTGGTTGAATTCAGCCAAGTGGGTTGGCTAATAACAACAGATTGAATATGTTGAATTCTACCAAGTGAGTCGGCTAATAGCAACAGACTAAGTAGGTCAAATTCTAACAAGTTAGTTGGTTAAATACAACCAAGTAGGTTGGCTAATTTCAATCAAGTGAGTTGGATAATAACAACACAGTTACGTGGTTAAATTCAACCAAGTGGGTTCGCTTATAACAACAGAGTAACTTGGTTAAATTCAACCATGTGTATTAGCTAATAACAACAGAGTAACATGGTTTAATTCAACCATTGGGTTGGCTAATAACAACAGAGTAATTTGGTTAAATTATACCAAGTTAGTTTGTTATTTACGACCGAGCAAATTTGGAGGGGAAATTGATAAATCGGTTATTTTTAACAGAGTTTCGTTAAACAAGTTGACTCGGTTTATTTTAATCAACTAACTCTGTAGGAGCTATATTAACAGTATCACTTGGTAGTTTTTAACCGAAAGTCGGTTGTTTTTAAATAAGCGATTTTTCTGCGTGTACTCAACTGACAGATTGATAACGAGGTTTTCAATAAGGATGGGTCGATCTTGTTGTTGACATGGAATAAAACAAGCAGTGTGTGAGGTATTAAGGAATTTCTTCGTTTTGTGAAAGGCCCATGTTGGTCACTATTTATGGAATATAGCATCCCTTAAAGTGGCTTCTGACGGTGGCACGGTTCCGAGTGGCACAATTTATAATGACTCTGCCGCATAGAGAATTTTGGCCAAAATTTGAGTCCTCTTCCAGACACTCTGAAGCCCAGTTGAGATTCTTGGTAAATGGGATCTTGTTTGGGAGTAGGTTCAAGTGCCGGAACAAAATTCACCAAGTTGAAGTCTGCGAAAGGCCGAAAGTTTCAAGGAACACGGCAATCTAGCAATCTTTCACGAAAGAGTGTTTTGATTGTTTCCTTTCTACATTTCCACAAATTGTGAGTAAGTACTTTTATTCGTGGAAATACTCAGAGAATGGTAGAAATTGAGATTAAGCGCATTCATCGTACACCTTAAAGAATGAAATTTAAGTTACACAATATGTATATGTAGGTACTATTTGAAACCTCCATTCAAATAATTGAAGGTGAGAGCGTCAGCATTGTTATTTGTTACCAGAGCTTAATTGTCGTATTAGCTTCTCAATCAGATGATGATTAGGTAAGGCCTTAATCCCGTCATTTTCACATAAGCTCTGAAACTCGAAGTTATCAGAATTATCTTTCCGAGGTGCAAGAATATCAATAAACCCCTGAAAGCCGTTCAACTAACTCCGGGGTTAGTACAATTTTAAGTGGGATCTAACTAGCATCCGAGAGGAGTCTTTTTAATCATTTACTCTTTAAAAACGGAGGATTTTCAAGTTTCGATGACTAAAACTTATTATTTCTAATATAAACCGCAGTAGATAACCATAATATAAGTTATCCGAATTCGGAGAAAAATCAGAAATGGAGATAATTTTTCGATAATTTACATTGATTATTACATTTAAATATTACAAATCTTTTCTTAACTTTTTAAAATAAATAAATCGAATTCAATCGATGTTCTTGAAAATTTGATCAAATACAAATAAAAAAAAATTATTTCGGGACTTATAAACCAATTAAGTGGGAAAAATGAATTCGGGACTTATGTCCCTGCGCCCATTTCCTATGTACATACATACTAAACAGACTAGTATTTTTTTTTTTTCATATTTATAGAATTCGACCAGTATTACGATTCTTCGAATTCACGGGAATCAATTTGGTTATCTTTCCTGTATCGACTTTGTGACGCTAAAGTTCCCTTCTCGGCTTAATCATAAATTTCGATTTCATGTATTTCATTTTAAAAAAATAGTGATTATGTTTCGCAGAAGAACGTTTAAAGTCAGAACCTGTTTGAGCCATATTGGCATTAGCATATTACTCCAAAATTGCATGCAATGCCTTCTTCTGTATGATCTGTATTCTGTTTCATCAATTCACATTTTTGTGATTGTTAAACTTTATTAGTATCAGCAACAAATGGATAAGAACAAATTGAACAGCTCATTATGCAACATTTATTGCAATTCGAAACAAGATTTGATCAGCATTCAATGCGGTATTTGCTTGGAAATGCTCGTTTTGTATGTTGTTAAGAACACTATAAAATTAGTGTCCAGGGTACAGACGTGAAATAAACATTCGAAACCCTTAAATCGGTTCCCTTTAACGTGCTGTATTATATCAGCCTTCATTACCTTAAATATCACCGCATTATCAAATTCGCTCACGTTCGCAAAGCAAAGGCTCCGTCTCTGAACTGATATCCCATGATCAACTGGTGGTTCTCCAAAAAAAAACTTTTTGCCTCTTGCCAAGAGAACAGAAAGAAATTCCTTACAATTTGTAAAATTCATAAGATCAGGAATTCAATTTAAGAGAAGGATTTTGTACTCAATTCCTTTTAACTAAAATAATCACAACGTGTACACCGGATTTGCTGTTTTGTATGTCGGCTTAGTATGTGCTCAGTATATAAATAACAGACAAGTAAATGTGCATATTCAATTGAATTAAATAATTTGTATGGAATAGATTGACTTTGCAAATTGAATTCTGTCTACTTAAAAGTGCAAAGAAGCGTTGGCTTTGACATAATAATAATACTATTTTAAAATTAAGTAGACTTACATTGCTAGTCTATAATGAAAATTGATAAGCAATCATTGTCATTGATTTCCTCTCTTGCAGGAATCTTATGACACTGTCAATTCGTATGCAAGCCACAATAAATGTATGCACGTCCCGTACAGTATTAATAAGAAATCAGTGAGTAATCAGGCACAATAATGCCGGACGGCGTTTAGGTGTCCATTTACGTCTTGAATAATTAATTGCAATAGAGAAATAACTTAAAAAGGAATAACCACGGGGAACAACGAGGATCGTGTAAGACGCAGAGAGAGTTAGTCGTGGGGAAGAATATCAAATATTTAACTGTCCGTCGTTGAAAACAATAGTAAGAGAATTGCTTCTTTTGGCGTTCATCGGAATAATCTTTCATAGGATATTTGTGAGCAGTTTAAACGAAGCAGATAAGAAAAAAGTAGACTCTATTGATCGATTGGTGACATGAAAAAAATCGTTAAGAAATATGTGTCTATATACAAGGTGACTTATAAAGAACTCGCGACGATCTTTGGCTGTAATTTTTCTTAAAGAAGGAAAACGTTGGTTCTGATTTTGGACAATGTTAATTTGATGTCTTAAATTTGTTTGAAACCACATGTTCTAAGTCCAAATTCATCCAATTGAGATATCTGTATAGCGTTTGGTCGACACTCCAGGGTCATCTGCGATATTCTAAGCAGATCGGCTACTCATGGGCCGACCAGGTCCCCCATGGAGCACCAGCGGTACCCGAGAGGTATTTGCCCAGTTGCTGTCGGACAAACGGGACACACAATTATTGTATGTATTTATGTATGCATATTTGTATTGAGGCATCAAAATGGTTACATACAATTCGTTTTACATGAAGAAAGAAATAAGTAAAGCCGACTTGGAATTGGTCTGACTGTCACAGAAAGACACTAAAAATCATGTGTAGCTTAACGAGAGTGGAGTATACAACTTTACGGTGTTAGAAATAGATACAAATGCTCGCTCAATAGAAACATGACAGAGTATGGATGGATAAAATAAATTAACTCAAGACTATATAACAAAGATGTAACAAATGGGGGAGGGGAGAACCACTCACCAGTTATACCAAACCATATGAAAGGTGGGAGCAGAGATAACGCTTTAAAGTATAAGCCTTAGATAATAATGATAGTATGGTAAGCAGGGTTACAGAAAGTACTCCCATAGGAGTATTGTACTACTTTCAACACCTCCGTACTCCTCCTCAAGCATTTTTTTTAAAGACCTTAGATGTCTTACACTTGCGCCAAAATTTAATTTCAGCCTTAATAAATTTAGTTCACTTGAAATTTAATGCAAATTTGGCAGCACTTCTATCTTCCAAGCCTGTCATCAAAAAGGAAATTTCCTTCTTCCTAGTTTGTTTTTCGTTTTCTTCATGCAGCGATGCTGAAAGTACTACAATAGGAGTATTTTGTTTCGGATTGATCTATTTTTACTATGCCTTAACATTTTTCTACATAGTAAATTGCAAAACAAATTTTACTTTCTGGATGCTTCATTCGTGTTCGATTTTGTTACATTCGCTTCGAACAAACTCTGGCGGATACTGGAAATCATTTTCAGTGACAAACACTTACTTTGATAATAAAGTTCAGTGATTAGAGAGACTCTACCAAAAGAACATGGCCGCAAGAGGCTTCCAACATCGAAACTCATTTGAAAAAAAAAATCTAAATGGCTGGAGGTGTAACAAACTACCGACACTTTTTCTGGGAATTTTAATTTCCGCAAAACTTTCCGTGCGTAGAACGAAAAAACATCAAACTTGTGGGAATATCAATAATCTGACAAAAAAAAACATTCAAACTACATTTCACCATGAATATCTACGCACTTAATGTCAAAATAGGAGATTTGCCTTAAGCTAAAATTTCTAGTACCAAAAAATAGTCTAAATAATGTTAACAAACTGCGATTTTCTTTAGAAGTTTTAATTCGTTGTTTTTTTTTCACCACAAAAACATTCTACAAAATGGATAATCAACATAATTTAATAAAAGAATGAACTGTGAAAAATTTTGAAAATAAAATAATATATTTTTGTACAATATTGTCTGTTTTTGTTTGTTGTTTTTGCCGAAAGATTATTTCGCCGGGAATGTCCATAGAAAAACGTTAAAGAATCTAAAGAGACGAATCGATTACGAATAATAAAATTAACAATATGATTTTTGAGTTACAATGTTCTAATGAAGATTCCGTTTAATAAAGGAAAACAACAAAAAAAAAACGAATTAAGTTTAACAGAAAATTTGAAATAATTGACATAATTAAGAATTTACATTTGAAAGAAATGGCTACGGCCAAGAATATGAATATTTGATATATATGTATACATAATTTTGAATAAAAATAAACAATCAACGAGATGAATTTATTTTCCTTAAAATGTACGGGAAAGAACGAATCAGCAAAATTGCAAATAAATATGTTTACTTATTTGAACTCTGGTATTTGTCACACATTTAAGCTTTGCTGCTTACAGTTTTGTTAAAACATACGAATTCACATCATTAGTAATCAAATCAGACATTTTATAAAGGGTGATTTTTTAGCTGGTTTGGTTTTGGCAACACTGGTTTTGACAGCTGACGTGTGTTTAGTACCTTGTGTCACTGTCAAACAGCTTCAGTTTGGTTTGCAATTTAACCATGGATCGTCTTACAAATGATCAACGCTTGCAAATTATTGAATTTTACTATCAAAATTCGTGCTCGGTTCGAAATGTTCATCGCGCGCTGCTTCCATTTTATGATCGGCATTCTCGACCTTCTGAGCAGTCTATTCGGAAGATTGTGACCAAATTTCGCACCAAATTTACTTTGTTGGACATTAAACCGCCAACACGTTTACGTACTGTGCGTAGTGAAGAAAATATTGCGGCCGTATCAGCTAGTGTGACAGAAGACCGCGAAATGTCGATCCGGCGCCGTTCCCAGCAGTTAGGCCTTTGTTACAGCACTACGTGGAAAATTTTGCGGAAGGATTTGGGCGTAAAGCCTTTTAAGATACAGCTGGTGCAAGAACTAAAGCCAGCCGACCTACCACAACGCCGAATTTTTGGTGAATGGGCTCTTGGAAAGCTGGCCGAGGATCCGCTTTTTTATCGAAAAATTGTGTTCAGCGATGAGGCTCATTTTTGGTTGAATGGGTACGTAAATAAGCAAAATTGCCGCATTTGGAGTGAAGATCAGCCAGAAGCATTGCAACAGCTACCAATGCATCCCGAAAAAGCCACTGTTTGGTGCGGTTTATGGGCCGGCGGCATTATTGGGCCATATTTCTTCAAAGATGATGCGAATCGCAGCGTTACTGTTAATGGTGAACGCTACCGAGCGATGATAACAAACTTTTTTTTGCCCGAAATGGAAGTTCTTGACTTGCATGATATGTGGTTTCAACAAGACGGTGCCACATGCCACACAGCACGCGAAACAATGGCGCAATTGCGAGGCGAGTTTGGTGAACAGTTAATTTCACGTTTCGGGCCGGTCAATTGGCCGCCTAGATCGTGCGATTTGACACCATTAGATTATTTTTTGTGGGGGTATGCCAAGGCTAATTTGTATAGGGACAAGCCCGCTTCGATTGACGCACTGGAAGCCAACATCCATGCATTCATTCGTGAGATACCGGCCGATATTTGTGAAAGAGTATGCCAAAATTGGACTCAGCGGATGGGCTACCTGAGACGCAGCCGCGGTCAACATTTGCATGAAATTATCTTTAAACATTAAATTGCAAGGTTCAAACTATCGATTCAAATAAATATTTCATTCATTTTTTTCGAATTTTTTGTGTTTTTTTTTTAAAAAAAGTTCTAAACCTCCTAAAAAATCACCCGTTACTAGCAGGTAAGCGTTTTTTTATTTTTTTTTTTAGAAAAAATCCATACTTTGAATGAAAGTAATGTCATTTGGCGTATTATTTACAGGGCATTATATGTGGAAAGTAAAATAAAGACACCAACGTGAGTGAAGAAAATAAGCATCCAAAGTTTTGTTGCATTATTATGACTGCACATTTATTATTGTTTCTTCTCAAAATTTACTCTAAGAAACTGATTTTTTAAAAATTTGTCTAACACTTTTTTAAGCGACAGTACAGTTTTTTTCAGTTTTGTTTCATGCTATTGTTAAGTGTAAATTCAGTAACGCATCACAGGCATCACGATGCTCATTAATGCAACTATTGGCATCACTTTCAACGTCAAGTGTTCACTTTTGCAAAGTTGATCAAAACGAAAAAAGCATCACAGAAATACCTGATGCGTTTTTTTTTTTCAAGTATGCGTGTGCCCCTTTTGAATAACATGGCACTAATACAAAAATTCAAACTGGGCTACATTCAAGGTCAAATTCAAAATCGAAGCTTTTGTAGAGCTGTCCCGAAGATCTCAAAGCTCTTGGAACACAGCACAAGGTATTACTGTGTTGGGTCCGGTGACGAGGGAGTTATAGAGGACACAACCCACTACCTATGTCACTGTCCAGGTATCCAACACTCCAGGAACAAATTCCTGGAAGATACTTCTTCCATAGCCTGAACCAGCTATCTAGCACACTTACAGACAAAATTATGAACTTCATCAAACCATCAAGATGGTTTGTAAGCAAATTCAACTTCTAGGCAATCTCTCTTTTTTGGCTGAAGCTGTTAGTCTTTATTATACTTACAGCCCGATTCTGCTGTTGTGAGCCCTCACGAATTCTACGGTAATCCTCACAACAAAACTCCAAAAAATTCACCTCAGCACTTTCAAATTGGCACGAAATTTTCCATAAAAGTCCGAACTCGTATACGAAGTTAGTAAGAATATATAAAATATGAACACAGAAATGTTTTTTTATACAAATATGTATTTTTCCCGAAATTGGTTATAAATGTAGCATAAAATACCATGTTCAGGTCATAAAGTGTTTGGAAATAGGAAACCAGGACCATCAAATGCAATTATGATTATCACTTGTGAAGCAGTCATAAGGTTTTGAATTTTGTGAACTGCTCGAATGAGCTGTTACGAGTTAGAACCTCTAGAGAAAGTTCAGGATTAAATTTAGTTATATTGAGTGAGTAAGGGTTTGCGTACAAATTTTGATACGCGTAAAGTTTTTTTTCAGTGGAGTAATATTGTGTGATTCCGTAAATGATTGGTTTATTTCCTCATTTTCAAGGTTTCTGTCCCCTGGATTCTGAAGGCCACTTAGTTTATGTGAAATGATTGTTGAAAGACTCCTAGTAAGTATTTTTAAATGAATTAAGTAGTCGTGGATCCGATAAGAGATATATGTTACCTAGCATGTCGATTGCGAGGAATACTGAAAAATGAGCAGAAAAAAGGGTCTAGTTTCGCCGAAATAATAAAAAAGTCAATAGGATAATGAACTTGGTTTGGAAGGGCTATTGAAAGATATAATGTCCATGTTTAGGAAGGCGTTGTTTTTAAACCATGGAAAAAGGTGATGATTGAGTCGCCCCAAAAATTGTGACGTGCGTTAAAATTACCGCCGATGACGAAAAATTCAAATCTGTAGAGAAGGGAGCAGAGATCGTTCATGGCTCTAATTAACCTGGCACCGGTATTGCATGGAATGTAATTCTACCCTTTATTGTGTCTTTAAGTAAAACGCCTGTGCCCCTGCCGAAGTCATTTCTCAAATGGATGTAGTTATCGACAGTCCGCGATTGATTTGCCTTTAAAAGTGTCTCTTGAACCATAACTGCAGTCGGAGAGATGTCTCCCAGCAACAGATTTAGTTCAGAGCTTTTATCGTGAGAGATAAGAGAGTTAATAGAAGTAAAGAGTTTTATTATCATGGTGAAATTGAGATATAGAAAGGCACCAGGTTTCTCTGAGTAATTGAGTTTTAAATAAGTTGGCCAGAATTCGCGAACTCTAATAAATAATGAATTAATCGGTAGACCAAATAGTCGGATAGATTCGTTAAGGAATGACGATAAGTTCGTATGAGTAACAGAAGTTTGGTTAGCATGCATCGCGACAGTTGGACCCCCCGTTAAAAAGCAGCGTATAGGAGCCAGTACTCGGAACATTTAAGGTTGGTTCTGAAGCGGACTGTTTAAATTGAACCTTTTTAAAGGACACGCTCAAAAATTGGCTCTAACAGAGTGAAAAATCGCTCGGTTAAAAAAAAATGGGTTAAAATTAACCAAGTATCTGTTGAAAAACACAGAGTATTCGCTGTTAAATACTACCGACATAAATAGGTTAAATGCATACCGTTAAAAATAACACACTGATAAACAGTTGTTAAGAACCAAGTTTCTAGATAAATATCAACCAGTTGGTTAAATTCAACAGTGTTAGTTTGTTATTAATCGGAATAAAACTGATAAAAGGTTGTTTCTAACCGAGTTTCATTAAATAAGTTGAAAGTCGAAAATTGGTTGATTTTAAATAAGCGATTTTTCTGCGTGGAGGCTTTTGGCGATACATATAGTCTTTTGTTCATGTACTCCACATACGTTTCGAACATTCGCTAAAGTTAGCAGGGTGCCCCGACGAACCACAACTAATGCAAGCCACTTTGTATTTTTCAATGCCTGATTCGAAGGACCAGGTTCCTGGGCCGTGGGATTCCTTGCATTAAACACATCTATTTAAAAGGCGCAGAAGGCACTAACATGGCCAAAACTTTGACATTTTAACATTGAATTATTTGATTACGTTTGATTGCTTCCCATCTGATCCTATGGCGAAGTATGTTCTTAATATTTTTCAGTTTATTGAGGCTATCTCTGTCATCCACTACACAGGTATATATGCCGAGATCAATTTCGTTTTCTTTGGACCATTTCGTGGAGAATGGTTTTATGGATACCCTCAATGAAGGATCCACCCCAAAAATGTCAATTTTCGAATTTGACATTGTCTAGACTCTCATTATAATTACTTTTAAGGAACTCTAGCAAATGCCTTGAGGTTATCCCTTTAGCGAATATTGGTAAACACCATTCGTATTCCTTTTATTTGGCGTAGTGCTGAATGTTTTCTTCGCAGTCTCATCCGCTGTCAAATCCAATAAGGTAAATCTATTGCTAGATGATCGATGTTCTTCGCTTATAGTGGCTTTCTTTGAGGTAGAGTGGTTGTTAGCCGCAATCCGCCTTTTCCGATGATTAATATTTTTTTCATACGAATTAGTACCTATCGCTTTTTAATATTCTTTGTAGGTCTTTTTCCGCCGACTGCCTGAAGATGGGGTCGTTTTTTTTTTTTTTCAGTTGATATTTTTGTAAATGGATTGGCTTCACTGTGCTTTCATTGTTCGGGGCCAAAATGACGCTGTTTTTATTCAGATTTTCATTAACTATACTCTGTCCAAGTAAAATTGTCAGTACAGGCTTTTTTTCTACCAATGGTGCTTGTAGATACTCTCTTGGCACTCAAACACAAGAATGCCACTGAAAACCAAACCTGCAGTGGTTTGTTGTTGTCATTTTCCTAAAATTCACATGCAGCCCACCACAACCAGTTACCATGTGTACAATGAAAGCATATCATAAGGGTTTTTCTATAGAGTTTTGTCAAAACTTTCGGTTTTGAAGCTTTTAAGAACGAATTATTATATGGGGTGTTGTCATTCGGTTTTAATTTTTTTGTATTTCTGAAGGAAATATTCAGTTAAACCATTTATTTCAATGTTGTCTTTTAGAAATTAGGTTTATTCGTGAGGTGTTTTAATGCATTCATTTCATTAACGCAACAGGTTATCATAAGTGCGTTGTAGTGATATTGCGATAAATTAATAGTTTTTTACTAGGGCAACCGAATTCCTGTAAAAGCATGTTTTTTTTTGGGATATACAAATTTAATTCAGCCCTATTCGTTAGGGCATATCTCTTCATATTTGGGTATAAATGTGTATTTCACTTTGTAGAGCATATTATAGCATTTTTGTTATATTTTTGAATATTTGTCTAGTTTTTCATAAATTAGTTTTTCACACTGAAATATCAAAATCACGACGCAGGTAAACCTATACTGCTTATTGCCGGTCGTTGGGTTTTCACCACATCCGGTCACTCGTCCCCAGTAAAGATAATGCCTTGAAAGGATTTTATGGTATCTAGGTATCTATTTCAATATTAAAAAATGTATGTAAAGCTGCACAATATTTATAATGAATAAATTGGATTACGGTGATATATATTTTTCGTTTTGATTTTTTTTTTACCTACTGGATACCCTTAAAAAAATGCGCTTATAATATTACCGGAAAAGGAAAAAGATGAACAGAATTTGTTTTGTTCAGCAATATTTTTTTTTGTAAAGTGGAAGATGGTAACCCTAATAGTATTGCTCTCAGAGTTATGGCGAATTATCATACAAACTACGGTAACCCTGTGAGAAATTTAAAGAGGGACCGATTTATGTAAGTCATTGCAACCAGACTGAGAAACAAACATCCAATCTTCCCTGTCCTGTGTACTAACAATCAGCGTTACCTTCGGGACGCTTTAGAGTCATTTCGACTCACAGCCTGGACTCCGGACTCGTCTTTTTGAAAATAAGTGAAATTGGACTCTTTTATAAAATGTAGAAGGTAGGATGCTTTTCCTGCAATTTAATCAGAAACTTGTGAAGCTAAAAGGGGTTTACTTAATCCGTAAACATCATTTACTTATATTGTATTGACATAATTTGTGCGTTTTGTCAACATACCTATTTGTGAAAAAACCTACGTTCTCGTCTGTGAATTATAATAAATTATAACGTTTAATGGAGAAAAGTGCTTTTCTTTAATCGGTACAAGGGTATAAGACATTAAGCGCTCCATAAATATCCTTTTGTTTTCAATTGATAAAAGATCAGATGGAAGTAATTCGTCTCTATTGATGATTTTAGGGTCAGGAGGACGAGGCGACGGATTATTGTCAGGGCTCATCTTCTTCTTCACAAAACTATAAAAAAAACAACACAAATAAAACTCAAAAACAATCACGAGGGAGATAGAGAAAATCACGTCCGCTCGCAGCCTGTGTAAACGTTAGGAGAAAAGTCTAACAATTATTCCGTGTTCATATTTTGTTGACGTGTATTTGACATTTTCCGCCATTTGCAAAAATAATAGCACCTTCCGATAGGGTGATGGCTTTCAGGAATAGAAATGGATACATTATAATAATGTACATTATTATCACTGAGCAAGGAGAAATGTTAAAAAACTGACGTCACCGTTAACAATACTGGAGTAATAACATTTTAATAAGTTTAATAACGCTTTAGCCAACAATATAGATATTAAGGAAATTTTAATAAAATGCTTTATTTCATAAGCCGAATATTCAAAGTATGAATATAAAAACTCACAAACTCATTTAAGTTCAAGAACAAAGCCATAAGACATTTTTTGTTTGCAGTAAATATGTGCATCTGAGAAATTGCTTTAAAATCATCGCGGCAAGGGGATGAACATTTACAGATTTCATTGTGTAAGTTGAAAGATAATCGGTACTCTGCAAGTTGTCTGTGCCGGAACTGCGTCCTCATAAAGCTTTTCCGACGTCCAATGTTAAAGCAAAGATCTTAGTGCGCGTAGTATTTACATTATTGTAATGTCTCCAAGTTGTTATAATACTTTAAATTTGTATGAAAACATAAAATATTTTCTTATGTACATAGTCATTTTATTCGGATGAGACGGGGAGGCAGAGCCACCCCTGAAAATGGTTTCGCCCTCCAAATCATGAATCACTGAAAAGATTTGAATGATTTTAGCAGACAAAGAATATCTATGTAGTGCTTTAAAATAATATAATCTAAAGCAAGTGTGTAATCGGTTTTTATATACATGATCTCTAAATATTCATTTATATACCTACATATATAATATAGGTGATTTGTTTAACACAAAAATCGAGGCGGAAGAACTAAGATGAAAACAATATTTAATTTCGTTCAGGGAAGCTCCTCTAACTCAGGATTCACCATGGCAACGGTATATATTCTTTTACAGTACCCACAGTACTGTCACTAACATTTTGTTGGTGGCTAACGCCATTGAAGTTCAGTTGACAATTTAATGATTTAAAGGTATGAAAAAACCCGGAATAATAGGTATTACAACAGAACATTTTTTTTAATCCGTCCCGCCGAGATTCGCGATTTGACAACTGTCCTGACTTACTGTCTCAATTTTAAATATCAAGAAACAATACTAGAATAATATGGTGCAATTCAATTCCACACATAGAACTTCTATTTGAACTCACTTTTTATGAAAGCAAATAGATATAGTTTTATTACTTGCATATATAAATAAAATATTTACTGTAGAACTGCAATGTTATGGACAGCTTAGTTGTATAACTTGATTGTGAAGTTATATTAAATGATACGGTTTTCTGGTCTATCGAAATTCCGAAAGGAATAAAATTATGAATTAGTATTCCATATTGTAATTAAAAACGGGTGATTTTGTTTTGTTAAATAACGTATAGTGATGAAAAAGAGCATTAGGAAAGTGATAACTATTTCACACAATATTTTCAAACTAGAATAAATATATATAATAAATAATCTTTTAATCTTTGTAACTTTAACTCAGTTGAATAGGAGAGTAGGTAGGTAGAGTGCTCTTGCGCAAGATGTGACAGCAACAGATTGAAGAATGAATCTCAAGAGCTCCTTAAGATTCGCCTTTGTTGAGTAAGTAGCATAGAGTGGAATCATACTGAAAGGTGATAACGGTTGTCGCTAGCTTGCAATCGTTTTTGGAAAGTTTCTATGAACTTTACGATCAGCTCAACGTAGAGTAATGCGGATTTGTCTCTTGCATCACAAAACTGACCTTTTCTTGAGATGTTCCACGACAGGTTTTGTTTGTTTGTAAAAAAGTTGTTAAAATTAAAACAAAAAATTAAGTAGAGTGAGCATGTTTTCATATCCAGTATAGCGAATAAAAATCCTATAGGTTTCACGGCTACACCAATAATTGGTCACATAATTATTCTTTGCCAACCAATATAGAGCTAAAAGCTGTCAGACTTAAGATGCGTAAAATGAATGATTAGCGCAAATTAACAATATATGACCTTAGGCCTAGCTTTGCAAGGAATAATCCCCTCTATATTATTATTATTTCTGTAGTGTATTTTTACAGCTTGCGGTTCACATGCTCAACCAATCTTAACAAATGAAGTTTAAAAAAAAAAGAGATTTTCTGGGTGCTTATCTTATAATTTTTATTTTTTTTAAATATTAACAATTGAAAAACTTGAATTCTACTACATTAAATTTCAAATACGCAACTATGGCCGTACAAATGACGCCACGAAAGAGAGTCGATGGGCGAAGAGAATTACAGCCATAAGAGTATTTATAGTGATAGATAGGAAATCGAGGAGAAAAATTTATTTTCAAAATTACGGTGGAATTGGCGGGAGCTTACGGTCTATTTAATACTTAGGTTATTATTAGGCCTTGGGTCCCTACGGACCTGTTGGGCCAACTATTTTTTTGTTTTAATCATATTATTATGAACAAAAGATTTGGGATCCACTCAACTTCATTTGATGTGTGAAATGTGAATGACCTATCAGCCCAGCTGCCCAGCAAGCAAATACACATCAAGTCTCTTCAATTCTTTAAATATTGCGTATGAATATGAATCAGGCATGAGTTTAGTTTTTTGGACAGGCACACCTACACCGTAATCATAAAATAAATGTTATGCTAACGTCTTTAACTTGTATGAAGAAAGTGATGTGTTCCGGTTTCCACATGTGAGTGTTCTCGCACGGGTACGCTAGTAAACCCTTAAATTGATGGTTGGTAGATTCTCAAAAATTAGAATCCTTAATTTATATTTTAAATATAAAATTCTTACTACTTACTCTATTGTATTATGTGTTATTTTGACCTATTCTGAGTTATTACTCATTTTAGAGTTCATATAATGCAAACAATTTTTTTTTAATTCCAATGCAATGACATATTTCATCAAGCCTGAAACAGAGACTTTATGTACTTAATTGTTTTGAATTAAAGGAACTGGCACGGTTTGCCTTATCAAAGCCCTGTTTCCTAATATGTTTTATCAATCGTGATTTTCTCTTCGAAATATGTTATGAAAAGCTTTTTTTTATCTAAGCATTTTTTTTTACTAAGCTTCAATTCAAACATAGAAGATTGTTTTTCTTGTCAATCGAATAAAAGTGGTGGTGTTAAGAAAAAGTGGACCCCTTGGGTTTATGATTTGGGGAAATCCTGAACCAGAGCTATGAACTATGTTTCGTCATTGGTATTATAGCACGAGTATACTAAATTTTAAATAAATGCAGCCAACTATTTCTATAGCACGTCCTGGAAGACGGATCGGGGACAGCTAAATCATTCATGTGTAAGATAACCCGTTCGGAGATAGCTGCAAGACCTTGAACACCTTCCGCGATACTAATAGGTAATCATTTAGTGTCCAGGCTACATTTTTCGAACTGACAATGGCGAAATTTGTCATACAAAATTGCACATTGTGACCTACAAAATATTAAGTGTGAAGGTTAAAAATGATTATTAGTAAGGACCCTTAAGTGTTCATGTATTCCTATCTACAATCTATGCGGGCCAGCAAAACGATACAAAGAAGACATTTAACTTCGGCAGGTTGCATTTGCAATCTAGGTATTCACTTATTAATTTACTTCACGTAGCATTTATAACATTAGATGGCTAACGACTTTACAGTAGGTAAAAACATTTGCAGTGGTATTACTCACACAGCTTTATTTCTACTTTAGGTTTAACTAAAACTTAGACGGCTTCCTAAACAAGTTTTTCTTGCCCTTACAAGACCAAGTAAAAATCAATGTCAATGACCAATAGATGAACTTATAGAAAACGGGTTGGGGTTGGGGTTTATGTCAATGTTCTTTGCCGTAAGTACGCATAATATAACACATATAGCTATAGAATATTATATGAGTTGAGTATGTGTCAGCCACTGTCTTATGACAGGTAGGACTTTCTTACTGAACAGAGAAGACAGAGTTCCCCGATTATCCAATTATTTCATTACAGTCATATGTAGCAATATGCCTCTCTTAGTGAATTAAGACAATTAGTATTTAAAAGGAAGTAATTTAAAGTTGATGGGCTGCGCTGCTGAGATACACTGTACTGTACACATATGCGAGAAAATAATTAAATGCGCACATATGTACATACATACTTTTACACGATGTTGGCGTAGGGGTATATTTTTGATTAATAGACTTTAGCTGCTTCTTGTTTACTAGATAAATGGTGAAAATTAATTTTTTTCGAACAAGACAGATTTCTACATAATTTGTATTCTTATAAGTAGATAAATAAAGCATTTACCTATATTTAAGTTTAATTTGGCCAGTCACATCCCCATCCAACATTCTACTGTATGGATATCACAAATCAAAGGAATTAAAGCACAGCACTTGCACTATGAGACTATGTACGACTTAATTCCAAACGCGATATTCATAATCCGGTCATTTTTTATGAGTTAATACGAAAAGAATCGTATTGCAGTTCCATTAAATTCATCTTTTACAATGCGTAGGAATAAAAAATGCTAACACTTTTCTAAAATAATAACAAAACAAAACCAACAATATAAAGCAAACACACTACCCCGACGACACAACACTAACGAACGACGGCAGATGTAACAAAACTGAAAGAGCGCGCAGTCATAAAAGAGTTCTTATTTTTCTTTAATGTGGTATTCGTTTGGGCGCTCTCAGAGCACTTTTTTTGCCCTCAGAGCAATTTTTATGTTCGTTTGGTACAAAAAAAGCAATCTTTTTCAGATTTCAGAGCACTTTTGCGAATCTAGATATTTTCTCAGATTTGCCCTCAGATTTACCAATACAAGTGCATTTGAGTTTGACATTTGATGGAGTTTGTTTACATTTTAGTGAAATATTTCTACAGCAAAGAAAGGCATTGCATCGGGTGAATATATTTTCGTAAATTAAAAGTGTACAAAAATTTAGAAATCAATCGGGAATGAAATTTCGAATGTTTTAATATAAAATTTAACCAGTGAATGGAAAGCGCACGGAAAAGTGTCGAAGACTACACATATTCAAGTCGCACGAATATCAACACAAAAAAAGAGCAAGAGCGTTTTTATGTTCGATTAGACACACGAAATCTGAAATCTGAGGGCAAATCTGAAGAAGCCCAAACGAATACCACATAACTTTTATTATGAAGCATAATATGAGCCAAACCGATGAGATGATGATGCATAGAGCTAGAATAAAGGAGAAACATAGTTATATATAATATGATTCTGAAAGAGCTGGCTGGAATGGCAGCTGCACTGTTTTGTTTTCTTCTCACTCTTGCGCAATTCAGTACGTGACTGCGTTGCCTTGCGTTGCTTGTCTCACCGTCACGTTGCTGGTGTGCTGTCTGCAGCAGTGTAGCCGTCAAGGAAGTAAGCAGTGGTGACACTTTCTTGTAATTATGAAAAAGAAATAGCTAAAATAATTTGAAAATAAAAATGAGCTTTTTGTTTAAATTCCAAATTATATACACCACACGAAATTAAAGTTCTGTCTTGAATTCAGCTAAAGCCTAGTACGCAGTTGTTCCGGAACGAAATTTTCCGGTGGTCTCCAAATGGACAGTGAAACTGAAACGTCTGCAAAAAGGCAGCGGAACTCAAACACCAATAACAACAAAATAATTCCTGTTTCATCGAAAATGACATCAATGCCATAACGAAATTTCAATAAAGTGCATATGGGCATATAAAGCTATATATGCTGGCATTCGTGCTTATTGTCCCATCACACTATATGCTTTTTGGGCATATTTATCTGTCAAAATCAGCCTATTCATATGTGGCATTCGGGGCATTAGAGCATATGAGCTATGCCCATTACAATTTTTAATTTAACATAGTTGTCTTTAAAAGCAATTTAATCAGAATAAGTGTGCCAATGAATTACAAAATAAATGTGCATTTTTAATCTTCAGAGTTGTGTTTGGGTGTTTTTGGCGACAACATTTTCCATTTTGGCTCCAAACCTCCTAAAAAAGCTGGCAGCACTGCAGTACAAATGTCACATTTACGCAAGCAAATAATGTCCCCGACAATAACGGTTGGCGAAAAGAGAGTAGAGAATTTTACCAAGCAATCTACTACAATTACCCACTTTTCCGCCATCATTTTTAAGGTACCTACTATTGTGATCAGACCGGTTGGTAATTGGACATGCAGCCAAAGACAACAAAAATAGTAAATTGTTTGTCCAATCTTAAGAGTATGCAATAATTAGTGCACATCGGAATAGAATGCATAGGTACTCACTCAGAAGGTGAATTTTTGTTATACAACCATCTTCGAAGGACACCTACTTTCCGCTAGATGACGCTCCTTCTGGTTTAAAGTAGGATGCTTTGCTTCTATAATATTTAGCAATGCCAAAACTGAGCGCATTTGGATGTGGTTTAGATATTGGGTGTACCTTGTTTTTTTTTATTATTTGCACCAACGGCAATTATACGAACATAAGCTGTTTTGACTTGATAAGAAACCCTAGATATTCCACGTGTGTTTTGGTGAGAGATCTTCTTATGTTACTACTAAACAGTACTCCTTTGTCCTGAATAGCTATGCATATATAATATGACACTTTTATGCCTGTGATACACATATGGTTTCGATACCATGGTGTTGAGATAAGCCACAGGTCTGTCAGGGTATACCACTGTAATGAAACGCTAGTAATGTGGTTTAAGCTTGGTATCGATACTAACGTTTTTGGAGTGGTAAAGCCATCTCCCTAGCGAAACCAGCGCCAGTCTCATGAAGTGGAGCATAGTTTTACTTAAATTACCTGGTCATTTTCATAGAAAATGCAATATAGTATTCTTACCCTGGTGTCTATACTAGGTGTGTGGCACGGGTTTTATTGTCTTACCGAGAATGACAACCAAAGAAAATACAGAGACCCCCAAGTTTGGCCTGTTTCCCGTTGCTTTGCCAACAAGCTATATTTTTACGGAAGTGCCTTGAATTGGTGCTATTGGCAAGTCACGAAACATAAAAAATTCCGGCTCACCAACATACTCTCAAAAAATATGAACCACTTCCGCTGTGGGCAAAGTTGCCTGCCAGCGTTCATAGAATTTTGTCCGTAAAATTTGAAATTATTCGTTACGGGTGGATAGTATTTTTTTTAGGAACAAGTGTACTTTTGCTCAAAATATCTATGAAAAGTCAACAATGTTGAGGGAAAACATAAACATTTAAAAAAAATGTTCTTCAGTTATTTAAGAAAAATGTATGCATGAAATCGAAGTTAATGATATTCAAAAGCGGTAAATACACAACCATGTTTGTCCTAGTTTGTTTCTAGTATGTAAAACATCTCATTTAGGTAGTTTTACTAATCAAACACATTATATTATTCGCCTTTTAAAAATATTTAATAACAAACCAATAACATTCAGTGTTAAAATGTGGTGTTCCCGAACTCTATCAGTTTCATCACTTTCCCCCACGGTTGGCAGAGGTTGGCAGCATTTATTTTATATTTTTTTTCGTATATTTCATGTTCGATTTGGCAGCAGAAATCTGAAATCTCATAGCAGAATATAAAACGACATTAAATTTATTTTTCACTCGGAGTGAATAATATTTATGGATTCAATAAAATATGTTTTTTTTTTTTGCTTGAATGCAATATTTATGTTATGACATTTAAGAAAATATGTTTTATTTTGTAAGTTTCTGTACCTACTATTTCTTTTCAGTTTTTGGTATAACTAAGAAAAGTTGATTTACATCACTGCTTTGCCTTGTACTCAAAAATCTTCTAAAGTATAGCTTATAAAATACTTAGGTACCTAAAGAAGGCGCTTTGTATAACCAGAACTTGTGAAAATTGCCTGTTACTGAGAGCTTCAATTCATAAAAAAATCAGATTGTTATTTGGTAGTGAATTTTATTTAACTAAGTTCCTATATTTTTTTTATGTTCGTACCTAATAAAATAAGAAAACAACCAACCAAACTTTTGATGAACGAGAAAGTAGCCTTCGATCCAGTCGTGCACCTTATTTTGTTTTCTTTTCTCCGATTCTCCAAAAACTGAAATTTACGAGGGTAAAGCGCAATTTAATGCAACCCATTCCTACTTTAAGCTTTAAAGTAATATCTTGCTACTGCGATATTCGACCAAACTCTGTGATACTGTACAAGTATAATCAATTAAAAAATTAATAAAGTTATTTTATTACTGCAAATTATCTTACAATGTAACAGAAAACGAGTTTAATTTTTATACATATCACAAAGTACTTTTTCCATTGGCGTATTTCCGATTGTTTTTTGAAAAAAAATTGATTCTATTTTGTGTGAGTTTACCATCCTCAATAATGGAAGCATTAGTAGTAGTCTGCCAAAGCGGGCTATTTGAGCTGTGAAGTGCGTTCTCGAATGCTGAGCTAACATAACCTGGAAGAAATAATAATAATGAAATAAGTTCGGTATATAATACACATGTGACAAAAACTATGTAATTTATTTATTCCTAGCGGTCCTTCAAAAGCAAATATACAAATCTGGCACGTCATTCTTTGTTTACCTACTATAATACACCTATCTTCCTTGATTTTACGTCATATGTATTTAACTTTTAAAGCTTAGCACGCTGCTCGAGATAAATTAGATGTTAGCTGCCCTCCAACATTTCTTTCCAAATATTTGCAAAAATCCTTGCTTAATTTTGACATAGAATGCACTTAAGATAAGGGAGTAAAAATGTTAATTTAATTTGTGTGGCTGTGCAAGTTATTATGCAGTAGCTGCATTGAGACAAAAAAATTGTTCTTTCCTAGACTCCATATTCGTGAATGTGCCCACTTTCTTCTTCCTCGACGATAAAAAAAAGATGTATTTCCACTTCGCTTTCTTGTTTTTTCCTTTGGTACTCCGAGGACTGTTCTCTGCTGTCAAAATTGTCAGACTTTAAGTACTCCTCGTCGAGGTACACATTAAAAAAAACTTTTCTTTGATTACTTTAGTAACACAAAAGAACAAACAAATATATAACTTGAGAAATTATGCTGAAGAACATTCTTAAAATTTTTTTTTATTTTTTAGCTAGGGTTGAATATCACTCGGCTAAAGGGTTTCGCTTAAATCTAGCGCAACTAAGTTTTGAACAGAATTTTGTTTGGGACTACACTTAAATCGGAAGCTTAATTAAGTGTAGAGGTTGAAGACTAGTTGAAATGGTAAAGCCCAGAGTAAACGAATAAAGTGCCATTGGTATAGCTTTAACTTATGATCTCTTATGGGAACATTAAATTCCATACCGAGCTATAATTAATTTATGATAGCTACCACGATGACCGTCTACATCTATGAAATAAATTTCAGAACTCATTCTTAGTAGAGCCGTTAGAATTCAAATTTGACCCCAACGATCGCGGTAGCCCTTATTGAAGTCGGTACAGAACAGAAGATGACCTATTTTAGAGTATGTTAGAATTACTAGGTCAACTAGCCCTAAGATCTCGAGAAAGGACTATCTCATGGGTGTGAAACCCAAACAAACAATCAACAAAGTGAAATTGCAAAGCAAAAACCACCATCAACCAAACATCGTTATGAACAGTATCCCCCGTTTCGTGGCCTATTCATTTTTTTAGCGGGTTAGGAAAACCTCCACTGGAGCAATCAGACGCAACTGGTCCATTGAAAGCAAATCTAGTATCACCCATTTTACTAGAATTTTCTCGACTTTTTTAGAAAGCTGAGAATGCACTTCAGCGATGAGGAGCTTACAGTATCAGCACTCACGACATCAGCACCGAAGTGCTGCCACCTAATTCGAGAAAAGGAAGTGATCTTCGCTACCTTCGCCCTTTGCACAAGCGTCTTAGACAGTAGTGACACTTAAACCCACTTAAAGCACATTAAGATGCTTGGCGAACGGAAATCGTCTCGTAAGAACGCCAATAAGTTGTCTGCAGTATTTTCAGCTGAGGTACAGCAAGAATGGCGCTGATTTCTTACAGACGTTCTTGAGCATACGTTTAGTCTACCAGCATCCTGAGGAGCCGAGCCACACACAATTGCCTTCCTGAGAGACCCAATCGTAAATGGTGGCCCTGACCGAAAACGCAGGTTAGGGCCCTGAGAAAGAAATCGGAGATCTCATTTCCCGCAATCCCGCAGCGTGATCTGAAACCTACAATGGTCAAAGGGTTCAGCCTTGCAACAGAATTCAGAGAGGTCCTGCAATCCCGAACTATTCTGGAACGGATTTCAGGGTTGAGCAAGGCCTTATGCGCAGCCTGCAAATACTCCTACCCCGACACCTATTCCTAACAATATAGTCGACAGCCATTAGAATAGCATAAATCTCCACTTGAAAAACAGAGGCATGCTTGCTTGACGAATAGCCGAGTGTTGTCTATTTTCACGAAGACACCAGCAACAGACCCTAGACTAGTTTTGGAGCAATCTTAAAGATTCAACAACATCCCAATCCAGGCTAAGACTCTGGCTGAAGCCAGTCGTGGCCCTAAATTTGCACATCAACCGAAGTTCTGGTGTCATTACATCAGACGGCATAACCATGGATAAGTGTCCCGTGTGATCATCGAGACTCCACAAGAAAGAACCAAACAAGTGACGCATAACCTAGAAAAGTTAATCATTATAAAGGGTGATTTTTTAAGAGGCTTAGAACTTTTTTAAAAAAAAAAAACACAAAAAAATCGAAAAAATGAATGAAATATTTATTTGAATCGATAGTTTGAACCTTGCAATTTAATGTTTAAAGATAATTTCATGCAAATGTTGACCGCGGCTGCGTCTCAGGTAGCCCATCCGCTGAGTCCAATTTTGGCATACTCTTTCACACATATCGGCCGGTATCTCACGAATGAATGCATGGATGTTGGCTTCCAGTGCGGGCTTGTCCCTATACACATTAGCCTTGGTATACCCAATGCTCGTCGTCGCCAATGCTCAGGAGCTCCTCCGTTTTAGTACCGCAATAGCGGAACGGGACAGGGTCGATACGGTCAAGCAGTTCACCGAATTTTGGTGGCTTGATGAACAGGTGAGGGTGGATACGCTCTCCCGGGCCGGTGCGCTACTTACGTAGCATCCTCCTTAGTTTTAAGCTAGATATTAAGTTTGTAGGTTTAGGTTTATAGTAGGGGGTCTTTGGGAGGTGCCGGGCTAGCCAACATGATAGTGCTGCCGAGACTCGAACGACGCTTATAGCCTCGCTCGAGTCTCGGTGACACTGATGAACCCTTGTGGGCGGCTATCAGGCGCCCATGGACGAGATCAGGATGGTGACCAATCGATTCGATTGCTCACCACCCTGATTATAGGTAATTTAGGTTAAGTAGCTTAGGTAGTCTTAAGTAGTTTTAAGTAAAACAAATAATAAAGAGTTCAAGTTTTCTAAAGTTTCTTGAAAATTAAAAAACAAAACAAATCATAGAAATAGATAGATTTAAGGCCGAAAGGCAATAATTTTAAGGATATTGATAAGTTTAGAGCGCTCGAATGGAGCCAGTAAGCTAGAATAAGATAAATGTTAGTTTTAAATTAGATTTAATCGTTTTTGTCTAGTGTGTAAGCTTAAAGAAAGAAAAATAAAAAATGAATTTTTAAAGTTAAAAAAAAAATACCCCCACAAAAAATAATCTAATGGTGTCAAATCGCACGATCTAGGCGGCCAATTGACCGGCCCGAAACGTGAAATTAACTGTTCACCAAACTCGCCTCGCAATTGCGCCATTGTTTCGCGTGCTGTGTGGCATGTGGCATCGTCTTGTTGAAACCACATATCATGCAAGTCAAGAACTTCCATTTCGGGCAAAAAAAAGTTTGTTATCATCGCTCGGTAGCGTTCACCATTGACAGTAACGCTGCGATTCGCATCATCTTTGAAGAAATATGGCCCAATAATGCCGCCGGCCCATAAACCGCACCAAACAGTGGCTTTTTCGGGATGCATTGGTAGCTGTTGCAATGCTTATGGCTGATCTTCACTCCAAATGCGGCAATTTTGCTTATTTACGTACCCATTCAACCAAAAGTGAGCCTCATCGCTGAACACAATTTTTCGATAAAAAAGCGGATCCTCGGCCAGCTTTCCAAGAGCCCATTCACCAAAAATTCGGCGTTGTGGTAGGTCGGCTGGCTTTAGTTCTTGCACCAGCTGTATCTTAAAAGGCTTTACGCCCAAATCCTTCCGCAAAATTTTCCACGTAGTGCTGTAACAAAGGCCTAACTGCTGGGAACGGCGCCAAATCGACATTTCGCGGTCTTCTGTCACACTAGCTGATACGGCCGCAATATTTTCTTCACTACGCACAGTACGTAAACGTGTTGGTGGTTTAATGTCCAACAAAGTAAATTTGGTGCGAAATTTGGTCACAATCTTCCGAATAGACTGCTCAGAAGGTCGAGAATGCCGATCATAAAATGGAAGCAGCGCGCGATGAACATTTCGAACCGAGCACGAATTTTGATAGTAAAATTCAATAATTTGCAAGCGTTGTTCATTTGTAAGACGATCCATGGTTAAATTGCAAACCAAACTGAAGCTGTTTGACAGTGACACAAGGTACTAAACACACGTCAGCTGTCAAAACCAGTGTTGCCAAAACCAAACCAGCCAAATCACCCTTTAGTATAGATCCCAAGGACCTTTTCCGAATATATTCTCAGTGCAGACCTGCGCACGTGAATCAACCAAACTCCCTCTCTCCCAAGTCTCTCCAAGCTTTTCAGCAAGAAGCAAGAAAGAGTTATAGGTCTAAAACCCTTATAGAAATTAGTCATCCTTTCCAATTTTCGGTATGAAAGCCACCCGAATCGTACACCAAGGATAGGAATATAAGCCAGAGCCTAAAAGGCAGTAAAGATTCTCTTCATAGTTGGTAGCAGCTTATTTATGCCCTGTTGCAGCAAAACTGAGTACATCCCATCTTACCACGGCCGATGCAGTGTACCAGCTACGTCGAGTTCTGCGACTTAGATCAACATCATGCTGCGTAAGCGTGACAAGATGTGACCCAATCGTTATCTGGTCACCCGGGAAATGAGTCTCCAGCTGTTGACTGAAAGTCTCCACTTTTGTATCAGTGTAAGTAGGGTGAGATTATGTCTCCGGTTTGATTGGTTTGCCACAACTGAGAACTTTAACCAAACTGCTGGCTTCTCTTCGAGTCTCGATCTTTTCAAAAAATCTTTTAGGAAACACTTTTCGACAGCGGAATAAACTTCTTAAATTTTTCTTGAATGACCTATTCAGGGGTTTTTGTTATTCCTTTCTGAGTCCCTGCAATTCTAGGTTCCACCATAGAACTCGCGATCGACAGGAGGTTTTCATAACCGGGATCGTCATTTCAAGTATTCAGGTTTTGCGTAGCATCTTCAACCTTTCGTCTCGTTCCGAGCTTATGAGGAGTTTCGACAGATTTGTCTTCTTCTCGAAATCGTATCCAATAAGTTTCTCCTCTTCTGCAAAGCAATGGCTTCGCATTGGATTTGAAAAGCTATATATCATATCTATGATCAGACAGGGACACTTCCGGCAGAACTCTCCAGTTTGTAATTGACTTGAAGTATAGGTTAGATACTATGAGTTCGGCATTAACAAGTCATAACATAAGATTTATATTCAAAAGTTAGCTATAGTTAAAGGCTACTATTTAACAGGCCTAATGGTCCAACTTAACAAGCCTCCTTTCTGATGTGGTATTTTAGCTATAACCGATTTTTGTTTACTAACGTTGTATACATTTTGTACTTACATGGGCTTGGTCTTGAAGATTTTCTATTTGTGTTGGATCTTTGAGTCCCCTTGTTTCAGGACGAAATAAAACAATCGCTTTCAGGCAAGCAAATTCGGCAGGATCCACAAAGACAGCTTTGTATTTACAAAACGTGTCATTTAAGGTACGAATATCTGTTGCAATCTGTAAAAAAAAAAACAATTTATTTTATATCGTATTTCAATTATTTCTTCTCAAAAAGTCATGCATATATTATGACGATAGCACAGTCGTTCAACTGAATAAGGGGAGTAAATGACATGGCATTTACTTTATATAACGGGTGGGCCATCTTTTATGTCGGTAGGTACTACTACTTCATTTCTCATCCTTATAATTTGTTTCCAATTTATTCCGCTCTGAACCAAGAGCGCTAGCGCTAATGCTGGAACGCGAAGTTGGCTACTAGCAGTCCATATAATATAATAAGTCTATTGAGGTAACAATAAGGTTAAAATACACGCATTAGGCAATAATTCTGCGTTACGCAGACCTCAAATCATAACAAAAGCTGAAATGCTAAATAAACATTTAACTGGGATAGATACTAATTGGCTTTATTTTTATCAAGACTGGTGAAGTGAAATTATATTTTTTGTCCTTACGACTCATAGGTGTTAACTTGTGGTTACAAGTTACATCTTACGTGACTAAGTTGCTAAACTTATAAGAACAATTCATAAAGGAAGATGACAGATTTCAGATATCAAACTCCCAGACAAGGGAACTGCAGAAAATTAAAAATCAACAGTTGGTTTATCAAAAAAATATAAACAAATAATTTTTAAAATTTCAAGGAAATTAATTCATAATTTTTTTCCGCACGAACGACTTTTCCGATCTACTTCTCACTTTCTCAGTCAATTCCACAACAAAAAACCAAATCATTCCACTGAAATATTTCAATTCTTTACTGTTCCATCTGTGACGAATATTTTTTCTGATGGAATCCAATCAGTTATGGTTTGTTGTGGTTGTTTTCGTACGGACATTTTTTTCTGACTGAATTTTTGCTAGACCGCGAAGTATTAATTCGATCTTCTTTTATTTGTAGTGAGTTGCGAGATTGTTTGGCGCGACTCACCACTTCAATAGGTCAATTTCTCAAACACCACTATAGATACAATCTCAAATTTCAAAAAAAAAGATTTTGTGATTTACCACCACTGAATCAATAAAATCTTATAATAATCTTACATATATAAATTATTGAAAACGTAAATTGGAAAAAAAAACTTGTAGTTTCTATGGAATTAACTACCGAACGTGTGGACTTTTTTATGCACAGGTAGCCGACAGTAACGACACGTCACAGCATGCCTATAGTCCATGAATTGAAATCCTTAAGTCCGTTCCTCATTGTGCGCTTTGCATTTTGCATGTCGCGGTAGGTTCAGAGACAGACAGTCGGTATTCAAGCTCTGGTTAAAGCAGTCTTGTTGAAGTTGTGTAATTATAACTAGTCCGTATTGATAGTGAGTGTGCTAACCAACTGGAATATAACTTGTAGGTACCTATTTAACAATAATAAAAAAAAAATAAGTAGTTATATACATATATATGCTATTAGAAAAAAAGTAAATTGTTATGAACTGTAAGATATGCAATCGAAAGAATCAATCAATAGCAAGTGCTTCTTAACAATTTGCGCGTATTTTACATTTGCGCATACGACAGAAAAACCATAGACAAACCATACTGAGAAGCCCAACTCGCAATCCTGTAGCTGGCCCCCTCAATTTTTCTTTCAAAATATGCCATTTTGCTTACCTAACGGTGTAATGCCAAATAGATTTAGTGTGAAATGCATAAAAAATACAAAAAAAAAAAGCTGCCAACCATGGGGAAATGTGATAGAGTGAATGCTATTGGTTACTTAATACATATTTTTAAAAGGCGAATAATATTTGTTGTTTTGTTATATACCAGAAACATATTGGAATAGACGTGGTTGTGTATTTTCCGCTTTTAAATATTATTAACTTCGATTTCATGAGTAAATGTTTCTTAAATAACTGAAGAAAAATTGCTCAAAGTGTTTTTATTTTCAATCAACCAATCTACATTGTTGATTTTTCATTAATATCTTAAGCAAATGTACACATATTCCTAAAAAAAAAAAGCCATCCGCACGTAACGAATAATTTCAAATTTAACGGATAAAATTCTATGAACGCTGACAGCAACTGTGCCGACAGCGGAATAAGAAAATAAGCATCCAAAGTTTTGTTGCAAAATGATGACTTCACATTTATTATTGTTTCTTCCCACAATTTATTCTAGGTTTCGTTTAATGCTGTTGTTAATTGTTTAATAAATTGATCATTAAAAGAAAACAGTCGAAAGGGAAACCGCTTACGAATATCGAAAAAAAAATGGAAATGTGCTAGGAGAAATAGGTTGCGAAAATTTGTTTTAATTCCTTACCTTTATATAATACAATTTGAACATTGATTGCCCTTCAATTAATTGTTGATGGGGTGGCAAATGCTAAGTGCGCTAGAAATTCGTATTGACAAATGTCATGTAACTTCAAAAATTCTGGCTCACCAACACACTCGCACCTTGCATATGCCACTTCCGGTGTGGGCAAAGTTGCTGCCAGCGTTCTTAGAATTCACACGAATTCTAATTGACATAAAACTGATAGGCACGTAACAGCGATGATTTGAAAAAAAATGTTTGGAGGGCCAGCGGCAAGATAATTGCGAGTTGGGGGACTCAGTATGATTTGTCTTTGGTTGCTATAATCATAATGGCAGAATTTCTACAACTGGTCAAACTCTAGTACTGAATAATTGTTTCAATATGTGTTTCTGACTGTGCCAGCGTCGATTTAATAATAAAAAATGCATGCATATAGGGTATGCTGTCTAAAGTTTGTATTCTTACTTCGCTTTTCAGTGAACAGCTAAACGTATTATTATTACAGTGTTCTGTAACTGAAAACAATGAACACCCTGTCGAATCAAGCGGAAGACACCATTGAATTGCATTTAAGAGAAACAGTTCAGCCCAACATTCTTCTAAGAGGATAACCTAAGAAGAAAATAAATTTCAGTATAATAGAGAACATTTCTTATGTCAGCATTAATAATTTACCTGATCCCTAAAAGCTAGGCTAGCAAAGCTCGGTAAATTTTTAGCCCATTTAACTGCCATGAAAAGAAGTCTGGCACTTGTTTCGTAAATTGTCTCCTGAGGATGGCCATATAGCGAAGTAGATGTGAATTGCCCAATTGGTGACTGTTTGAGTGAAACTTTTTTTCTGTCAATTGAATCCTCATCATTGGTAACATCTATCGAATCGTCTGTTGGAAGAAAAAAAATGCATGTAAAATATTTGATACCTACGCGAATCTTCAAAATAAATGTTAAAACAAGTTAGGTATCGTATATATAACTATAATACGTTCCGTTTTAACAGACTACTTGCGACCGCACAGTGTTTCCTTTTTAAATACCTGAATTATTTTGTCAAATTTCGTATACTAAAGTAGGCGCAGTGGCTTAGTGGTTAGTGTGTTGGACTACTTGATAGTGCTACCGAGACTCGAACGACGCTTATAGCCTCGCTCGAGTCTCGGTGACACTGATGAACCCTTGTGAGCGGCTGTCAGGCGCCCATGAACGCGATCAGGATGGTGACCAATCGATTTGATTGCTCACCACCCTGATTATAGGTAATTTAGGTTAAGTAGCTTAGGTAGTTTTAAGTAGTTTTTAAATAAAATTAAAATAATAAAGAATTCAAGTTTTTCAAAGTTTCTTGAAGAATAAAAAACAAACAAAATTAAATATAGATAGATCTAAGGCCGAAAGGCAATAATTTTAAGTATATGGTTTAGTTTAGAGCGCTCGCTTGGAGCCAGTAAGCTAGATTAAGATAAATGTTAGTTTTAAATTAGATTTAATCGTTTTTGTCTAGTATATAAGTTTAATTAAGAATACAAATAAAAATGAATTTAAAATGAAAAAATGAAAATGTGTTGGACTACTAATCGAGGGGTCCCAGGTTCGAATCCCGCAAAAACCCAAATTCCAACTTAGGGTTTTTTCCACTGCGCCACCTCTCGCGAAGGTCTGACAAACATCTGAGAGTATAACTGTCTTGAAAGAGCTTCTCAATTAGCCGTTTGGAATCGGCATAAAATTGTAGATGCCTTCCATTCGTTCCAAAAATAAAACTCACACAAAACGAATGGTTGAGAGAAGCTAGGCCTTGGGTCCCTGCGGACCTGTTGCGCCAACTATATATATATATATATATATAAAGTATGATGAACTATTTTAGCTTTTAGGGTTGCATCACATGTCTGCTCAAAAATTAAGAAATTTTTTTTTTTGAAGGCCTTCAAACAGCCTTCAGTTCCTGAGTTGCAAAAATGTTATTTTACTGAAGTACGTAGGGCCAATAAGAATACCGGAAACTAATGCAAAATGAAGGTTGGGAAAATCATTCCATTGCATTCTGCACATTGTGCACGATTTTGACAAAGACGCAATTGGTTTTGTTGGATGAAGACGGTACGCGAAATGTCACATTGAGAATTTTGAGATATGGTGGTGTAGAAAATTATAAACCTAAAAATTACTTACTAGCTTAAAAAATCAAAGAAATAATGCACAGTGCTCCCAGATTGAAAAGTGTGACAAGCTTAAAAAAACCAGCCAAGTGCAAGCTTCAGGGGTAAACTACATGTTTATGTTCCTTTTTTTCTCTTTGGGTACGAAACCTTAAGAAGGGCATAAAATTTCTATGAAACTTAAACTCCTGAAAAGTAAAATTAAAACGCATTTTTACTACAAACAAATGTCAAAGTGTACTCTGAATGAAAAGTTCACACTACACACATATATGAAAGAATACAGCCCATCGAACGTCTATGTCAGAACTTTTGTGTACTATCTGAAGCAAATGCCACACGGGAGGAAAAAGGGGAATTTTTTTTCGAATTTAGGGGAAATCTAATGCCTTTCCTTATAAGAAAAGAGGAAAACAGTCTTCAAAGTCTGAAAAGAGGAACAGATTTAGTAACGTAGGAACTTCAAGCGATGATCAGAACTGGCCCAGCCTACAATGTGATCAAAGTGCGAACACGGAAGATTAATTATCTACATCCCGATTTCATAAAACTGATATCATCTGACAACAATCAGTCGCGGAATTATTATTAATAACTGTGAACAATAAAAAGAAAAGACAATAGAGCAACACAATCGATTTGATTGCTCACCACCCTGATTATAGGTAATTTAGGTTAAGTAGCTTAGGTAGTCTTAAGTAGTTTTAAGTAAAACAAATAATAAAGAGTTCAAGTTTTCTAAAGTTTCTTGAAAATTAAAAAACAAAACAAATCATAGAAATAGATAAATTTAAGGCCGAAAGGCAATAATTTTAAGGATATTGATAAGTTTAGAGCGCTCGCTTGGAGCCAGTAAGCTAGAATAAGATAAATGTTAGTTTTAAATTAGATTTAATCGTTTTTGTCTAGTGTGTAAGCTTAAAGAAAGAAAAATAAAAAACGAATTTTTAAAGTTAAAAAAAAGGCATGTAAAAACACTTTTAGCATTTTGTTTTAACCTATAAATCAATACATTTTCGCGTTCGTCAAGTAAGTAATAGTTGGCGCAACAGGTCCGTAGGGACCCAAGGCCTAGCTTCTCGTTAGTGTGGTGGATAATTTTGTTGAAAGACTTACATATAAGTTAATTTCACTAAGAAAACGAAACAAAGCTCTTAGTGTTCGACAAAAAATTTTAATAGCTCTGCATTGGTTTGGTTCAGGAGCTGATATGCATGTCGTTGGTAAGAATACTATCTGTTGTTGTGTAGGCTTAGAGCCAGATTATGAACACTTTCCCAAGCTTCTATCTTTTTTGTTATGCTTTCATTAAAAGCAGCAAAAAGCACCATTTTATTTTTGCGGATTCTTATTAGCACGCTTTGCTTCCCAGCTAAGCTAATTTGCCTGCGCATCGTCTAGCCTTCACGGAAGCACTTGTAAATACAAAGAAGGAACATTTACATATTTTACAAGTGAAGCGGTTTTCTTTTGTCGTACAGTAATTAGAGTTACTTGTTAAATCTTAATATTTAACAAGTGCCTGTCGAATTGCTTAATTGTAATTTAGTGGTACATGCCCCTGGTGTGTGTGTGGTTACAAGCACAATTTCTGGTTTTTGGTATGTATTGCTTTATATATCTTTATATCTTTGGGATATTCCTTAGGGGGAAATCTAGGGTTCTTAAAATTCTATTTTATTTGTATAAGGTGAGTAACTTATACTTGAGAATGAGGTACCTAGGGTAGAGATTCCTAGTTCTGTTCTAAACTAAATGATTCAAAATTGAGCATGACAATCGAGGATGAAGTAAATGTGTATGTTATTTTAAAATGCTGTTCTATAATCGATTGATCCTCCACAGCTATATCTGCCCAGTGAAAATTTGTTCTTCTAATATCTTTGGACTATTTTTATTTTCAACAAGTCTTTCAAAAAAAAGCTAATGCCAGTTTCATTAGAAAAAAAAGTTTTTTCAAAAATTCCTTAAATATTATCCAGGATTTAGCCACCAACCTCATCTGTAAATTTTATAAACAACAATTTCATCAAAGTCACTTAAGGGGTGTGTATTTATTTGCCGCGAGGGGTTTCTGTTTCGATTCCCGAAAAAAACCCAAATTCCATTTTAAAACTCCCACTGCACCAACGTTTGGCAAACATCTGAGAATATAACTGTCATGAAAGAGTTTCTCAATTGGCTGCTTGGACTAGTCCCAAAAATTAAAAACTGGCACAAAGCTCGGGAAATATTTTTAACATGTGGTAACCCTGTTTCCAATGCAAGACCAAGCGATTAAAAAAAACCTTGGAATCGATTCGCATTTCAATTATTTTTTGGCGAAAACTATACCCCGAATGTGATTTGAAGTTCCGACGGAGATTTTTCCGTTCCGACGCACGGTGTGGTCTCATACTCACTTTCAAGGCATAACGAACAAAATTATATGCAATTTTACGCAACTTCGCGTACAAAATTTCCAGTTGTGGGTTCTGTTTTTGGCGCTATGCAATTTATCGACTTTGTTCCTATTGCATTTGAGAGTTTTTAACTAAACTATGTGCAAATATTGCGCCCTTGTTGTTTTTGTTTGTCAAACTTTTCCTTAACTCTAAAGTGCTCTACTAATGACAAATTTAAGTCTCGAACTTAAATTTACGGAAGCTCACTATTGCGAAATTTGCCATTGTGAACTACAAAAATGCAGCGTCGAAACTAAAAATGTTTATTGGTCGGGCCAAAAGAATTTGATTACAGTATAAGAAAACATTATGGTGGGGGAACAGACCTTATGTCTTCTCATCGTTTAAAGTCATTGACAAGGCATGAGAATATAAGTCCCACAACAATTAGATCGCACATTTTAAACATAATTTCATAATTCACTACTAGCCCTTTAGTAACCTAAGGATCTTGGTATATAATCTAATCAATTTTACCATCGTTATCATTTTCAGGCAAGGGGCTTACGGAGCTTAAGGATGACACACTTCCATTGGTTAGATTTATTTCTGCACCGCCTCCTAAAACAGCCATAAGGATTATTAATTCATTTTACACTTAAATCTTATCTTACCAGCCTCCATAGAAGGCAAATTAGGTGAAGCTGAATTATTGCTCGAATTGGTTGATGTAATAGCAACGTTTGACAAATCACATGATTTATTACTATTATTATTATTTACATTAACAATATTATTGTTATTACTCGTGAAACCGAATGTATGATGTGATATATTATTCGAAAGTTGCATCGAACTTGAAATTTGTGGATGATGGAGTAACCGAGAAGTTGGTATACCTGATAACGCTAAGTAAAAATATAAAGTTAATAGAATTGTAAAAAAATGGTTAATAGCAAATAAATTACGTACAAGGTGGGGAAAGCAATGCTGGACCATAACACGGGGGTGACAGCAGAACCGGTGGTCTGCAATATAATTACGTGATAATTTAACATATTTTTATCTGACTTCCACTATTGAGAGGCATTACCCAAAAACGCCAACGGCCACGGCTGCTTCCCTCAGTGCTCGTCCATGCTCCATATCCCGCAGTGCTTCTGGCCGAATAGTGGCTGTGTTTCTGGGTTGTCGTTCATTCTGTACGGCTGTAAATGGAAAAGAGAATAACCCGCCTTTTAATTATCTCTTTGTATATTCGGGGTTCATATTATCATACAAGAATACGTGAAGGTAAGTCGTTAGTTTGTTAACAAGTTTGCAAATTGACACGTGTCCTTTCATCACCAAAGTTTTCATCTGGCTTCACGCAGAGCGCGGTTTGCGCTTCAACGATGTAACATGTATGCATAAGTACCTCCCTATATACATATAAGCGGTTATAACTACGTTTAGTCATTTATTGCTTTTAACACAATTCGTGTCAAAATTATATTCAAATGTTTAAGGGCACACTTGCACGCAAAATCAATTAAATTTACGAAATTGTGGCTGCGCTGATGCATTGCAGATATCTACTAGGTACATCGGCCATCAGAATCCAACAAGTATAGCAAAGATAACCTTGTCTACATTGTTCATACTGATAAACTCAATGGTTAAGCAAAAAAGCCTTACAAACTTAACTTCATAGTAGGTAGGCATCGATTTACGAAAATGACACGGACACACCACTCAATGCAGTCAATAGCAAACCCACCCAAAGTGATACCTTTTGCTTAAAGGTATGTTTACACACATAATTCTGTACTCGTAATTGTGCATAAAAGGTAGGTACACCACAAATTTTATAACTTGTCTTTGTCCTTTTGCTCACCATCAAATATTTATCACTCGGATGAGCAGTATGTAAAAATAAGTGAACCCCCCACTGTGAGGCGACATCACTCATTTTTGTTTGAAGCTAAAAAGGGTGCAATAGGTATTTAAATAAAAAACAGAAGATGTTGTCAATACCATTTACTCATTCTGCAAGGATGTGCCATTGATTCATGCTTAGTTGGTAAACATAAGGTGCTCGTATCATCTGCAAACGTCCGGGAACAATAACATCCGATTCGCCTATCTATTCAAGTGAGAACAATTACTAAACAATGCAAACAAAAAGCCACGCGCCTGTAAACATTATGATTCCGCACGACTAATTGTAAAAAAAGTACCCCATTATTTATGTTGATGTTTAAATTTGTATACCAGCTTACCAGCAGTGTTTTAACAGACGAATAAATTCATGTAGACTGATATCGCAAAGGTCAGCTACGGCGTACTACGCAAGCAGATAATATGTATATCGTGTAGATAAATTATATGCGTAAGTAAATGTTTTCATAGCTGTAGTGAGGGGGAAGTTCACGAAAGACGATATCGTTTTTGAAATTTTGATGATCAAAATATATGTTATGTCCGGGCAGATTTTTTTTTTTTGATTATCGTAAGTTTTTAATGCATTTGTAGATAATGAGCTAGATGAAGCTCTTAAACTCGTAGTTTTATCACTTGTTTGCTAGTCTTGGAGATCTAACGTTTTGACGATAGAAAGTTACATGATTAGGGCCCTGGATCTTCGACACAAGATTCAGATATATAAGATTGAAAGGTCATTAAAGCAGACACCCGAATGGTGTCGAAAGTTGTGTAATCACTAAGGAAGCTCTTTTCTTTCAGATGATCATGCAGTTTTGTTAAAAGGCCTTAAGAAATATACTGGCAGTAAGCTCAATGGTGAAAGGCAGCAATCGCAATATACTATCGCCTACTAGAAAGTAGAAGCCCAGTGGCGCTGTTTGGAAGGCTTCAGAAGTGACGCCACTGACGAATGCTTTCAGCAGGTACAATACGCATGAATCATGGCACGTTATGGGTAAAGAAAATCATCTCCGAGGCTCCAAAGAAGGTAGTAGACTCGCTGTCGGTGCTAAGAATTCGATCTCAGACCATTGAGCTGTGATTGTTGTTTGTATTCAAAGTTGCTCATCTGCACTTAGGCAGTATGAGTAGATGAGCTGTACTTTAGTTTGACATCCCGGTCAAATTCATCTGTTTATACAAGATAATAATGGAGAATTCCCGCTGGGAAAGAACAAAAAGTTTCATTTCTCACAATTATTACCTAATGCAAATACGGCGATGGCATAATCATATGAACTCGGCGACCTATCACCAGCGCATAGGTAAGTAATAAAGGAGTGCAATCAATATGGCACAACTATAATCCGAATATAGCCGGATATGGGTGAGATTGACGTTTCAATCAGCTGGTGAGACACTTGTCGTGAACTGTGTAAACTATTTTAGTAAAAATTTTCAATCGCATTAATTAACAAATGAAATGAATTCAGAGTATTTGAAAATAATACTAACCCATCAGTTAAGTGAGGAAAATAATATAGTATATAGTATTTTCCAACATTTCCAAATGTTGAAATTCAGCGAAATGTTGAACAAACCTTTTTACAAATTCCGAACGTCATTTAATGACTTTTCAGCCCGCTGACAAAAAAATAAAACAGGTGTCAACAATTCTATCAATCATTTCAATTTATTAAAATTATATATATTATAAATATGGAACGAAAAAGTTATAAACAAAGAAGAAGGAAGTGGTTGTCTATGCATTACAATTGCTTTTGCATTTTAAAGTCTTCTCTTCATAACACATAATGCATTCAAAAGAAAACGCTGCCGTTTTCTCATTTGATGAATGCTTTGAGTGGACAAAAGATGATTCAGCGGCAACTCCATACCTCTATATTGAGTCAGCAATATGTTCACTATGTCTGATTAGCACTTAGATTTATGTTCAAATTAATATAGCTAAAAAAATTAGTTCTTTAGGTTCAACCACTTCTGGTTTCTAAACAAGAAAAAAGATCAGTAACCAATTCATTTGAAATGTTGAAGTTTCAGTGGGGACACAATATTGGATTTCGAAATTGGTTTCCCGAAATGATGTATTTAGGTGCATGTAAGGTGGTGTAAATGTACTTCCAATCGTTGGATTGTTGAAACAAATACACCTTTTGCATAATTCAGCAGAACAGCTGACCAAACAGAATTCAAAGCCCGCAACTTAAACAGCTCGTTTTGAAAGCTGAAATATTTATGGGAAAACTTCTGTTTTCGATCAAGTTTTCGAGTGTTTTCCCAAATTTCGGCACGGTGAGAATAGTGTTAACTGTCCTGAAAGAGGCTTCTCAATTCGCCGTTGAAGATCCCTTCCATTCGCCCCAAATAGGAAAAACTCACACAAAACGAATGGTTGTGAAAAGCTAGGCCTAGGGACCCTATGGACCTGTGCCAACTATTTATTTATTTATTTACATTTAACAATCTTGAATGTAGTTATCTTAAGTCGACTAGCTTGGTCTGGACTAGATGTAACCTCAGCGCAGAAACTAGATTGGCTTCCCATTCATATATCGTCAACGGAAAGCAAAATTGGTCTATAATCCTATAAAAATGCAGTATTAGCCGTATTTTATTATCAGCGTGATCTGATCCGAATCAGTTCACGAAAATAAAACAATACGGATCATAGAAAAATTTCATTTTGGAGTTGTGGCAACAGTTGCTTTCAAAACACGACGGATAATGTATGAAAATGACAAATTTCATATTGCCACCAGCCATATTGCAAACAACGTGACGGCACAATATGATATCAATTGACGTGAGTTTTCATTTGCTTGTCGGGGGTGTTACCATATGAATCAAAGTAATAATTTTTATTTTTGGATATTGTAAATAAATATTTTGCTGCTGTATTTCGGTATTTCGGTGTATTCATGCGAGCGAATAATTTTTTTAAACATTTATGAAATGTTCTCGATTTGCTTCAGGAACATTGCATAAACATTTGTCAAACATTTCTGTTTTTGCCGGTCTATAAGCCGATTAAGTATTTATTAATCTTTTATGAAATACTTTTTACCGTCGGAAATTCACGACCAGAGGCTCGAAAACAACAACACGGCTTCCATAATATGGTGTGTTTTGTTTCTAAAAGGAAATGAGTTTACCTACAGTCAGTTCAAAATGTAATGGAAGTCTTAATGCAGTTTGCACCACTGGTCCGCTCAGATTGGAATTCTTAGACAAAGTAAATGACAGCGGTTTGGCACGAAATTCCAGAACAACAAAATGAAGTTAGAATTAGATTTTTCTGTGATAAAAAAGAAACGTGTTTCCCAATAACTAGGTTCGAAAACAATTTAAATTTATGCAGGCTGCCAGTTTCCATTTTTCATTATTTCAAGATTTTCTGGATATTTGTATTTAATGTTAAAAGAACAAAAAAAAAATAAATACTCTCACCTTTCGGCAGGGAGATTTGTAAAACAAATTATTAACGAACTGCGAAACATTTCAAAAACATTTTTTTTTGTTAAATAAATGTTTATGAAAGAGGTTGCTCTTTCTAAATCTGAAATCCGTTTTGGTCTTCCAATATTTTTTAGTTAAATTCATTCATTTTTCATACATTTTCAAGAAAAATCCAATTTGCGGTATCACTAAGACCAATTCATTTGATTCGTAAGGGCATTTTGTTCTAAGCGACAAAGAATTCTAAATTGGTCTATCTCAAATGAGTATTAGTACATTGCTTGAATGTATATCGGTACTCTTATTCTAACTGACTAAAAAATGTTGCCAGGTACGTTGATTGAAAGTTGTAGTGCTTGATTGGTTGTTGAAGTCACAGGTTTGTATACGTATAGTGCATTTTGCTATTAGAAATATAAAGCCACAAAGAGTACGGAAAAGAGGTAAGTAAAATATTGAATAAATATTGAAAATATATATATCTGAGACCTCTTCGGATATAGAACTCTCAAATGTATTAATTTAAATTTTTAATACTATTTTAGTTTTTTATTAGAATGATGGATTGCATATTGTCTGATAAGGAGGAAGATGTACCACTACAATCCGAAGAAGAAGCTGCAAAAAACAAAGAAAATGGGTGCGAATTCAGATTTCTATTGATCTCCAATTGATGAAATCTATGCTGAAAGTGTCAAATTTTTTTAAGTACAAAATGTTTTTGTTATTCTTTTGTATAAATAATATGTATATAAATATTAACTGCTAATTTGATATGTAAAACGTGTTGATCTTTTAATTTATTTTTATTTTTATTTTTTTCAATAAAAAAATGTTGGTTCTGAATTAGGTTTTTAGTTTTTTGTTTGTTGTCAAACTTATGAAAAAATTTAATTTCAAATTGGCTATAGGACACTACAAGGAGAGGTGAGTCATATACTTTAATTGCAAAAACGTCTAACTACCTACCGCTACTATATTTTGTTCTAAGTAGTAAGTCCAATGTTTACTTCATGAGAATGAACCATTGTATGGGAGTTGTTCTATGTCCTTTTTTGGGTTTTTTGTTTTTAAAATTATTTAGAAATATTCGGAAGGTATTTGTAAAGGGTTTTTGTTAATTTTTGGAATGGAAATTGGAAAGAGAACTTAAATAAAAATTATATGAGCTATAACCTAGGTAATAGGTATTGCATTAATTGTATTTGAAGACAAGTTATTGTCCCCTGTAAAAATTATTTCTGGTGACTCGGATTAATTTTGCTTTCCGCTGACGAAATGAACTGAGAAAGCAGTTCATGTCACCGAGACAGATCTGGGCCGATTAAAACTGATGTGGTTTTCCATTGGGACAAAAAATCAATCTTTTTTTTATCCAAATTACTTTTCATGTTCCATTTTTTATATTTTTTTCAGATTAACATATACTGCCACAATATACTTTGCTCAGCTGTTTTACATCATTTTAAGAAGTTGCCGCAAGGTTTCGTGAAAACCTAAATAAGGAAATACATAAATAGCCATGGATATGATTTGGAGGAATTTTTTACTTTCATCACTTTCCTCGTCATCTGAAGACTTCGAATCACCAGAAATACTCCATTTGTATCTACAAGAAAGGAAACATTTTTCAAGTCGATAAATATTTCTGATTTTTCCCAAAACGAATGCAATTTAAACAGCTGATATTACTGTCAAATAATCCACTAATACATTTACAAACGCAAATCAATTTCGTTGTATTTTCCATAAGCCGCGCAAAATCTGAGATCTGAAAAAGATTTCTGGTTGTCCCAATGGAAAACGACATGAGACACATCAAGTCAGGCAGCTGCCAGACTTACTAAACTAGATACTTTAACGTCCCCGTCGTTAACCTAGGCACTCGGTTGCATGCCAAAAGGACTTTATTAAATAGACCATCGTTTGAAATCAAAAACGGAAAATTTGCCTAAGAGCTTCGTCTGTTATGAGCATTTGTGCCCGTATAAAAAAGGAGCGCCATTGCCACCGCGCGTGTACCTACTTAAATAATCCCATCATGCACAACTTAAGGGATCCTAACTTCACTCTTTCCCATCGTTTCTTAAGACTTCTAACAAAATGGCCACTTGAAAGACCTTACAAAGGCCACTTCAATAGTATTACCGGTCAGCATTCGCACAGATATCCACAGACATCAGAAGAGTTGAAAGCGTGAAAGGTTTCAAAATTTGCGGGGAAAATCTTCAAGGTGCATGGAAGCTAATGACATATATTATAGTCTTTACTACATGCTTTTCCTGCGTAGAGTTCTCCTTTCGGATGATTTTTCTATTGTTATCTAACTATAGGTGTTGCGGAAAAAAAATGTTCGACATCAGTAGATTTTAAGCTAAAAAGAAGCCGGCTTCTATATTTTTTTTCCATTTGAACATAGTCAATTTGATGGCGTATCAGGTCACTTACTAGGTTCCGTTTGATTACTAGTAAGACTAAGCGGGGAGGTGACTTCTTAAATAAAATACTCACATTAAGAAGAAGCTAAGAAGAACACACTTTCATTTTAATAGATAATTAACCTACTTATAGTTCAAATCGTTATCCAACGCAGTGGCTTGCGATATTAACAAAACTGATTTTTTATAGTACTGGAAAAATCTTTGTGTTTACAGAGCTTTTACAAGCGTAATCGTTTTTGAATGAGAAAAGATTTCAAAGTTAAAAGTTTTTGGAGATACGGGATACTTTTCAATACTTGAAGTTTTTCGCACTGAACTCCACGGAAAATCCATAGAAGAATTTTTCTTCATGTGTGCGAGGAGGTGAAAGGAGGAAAAGATACAGCTGCGAACTCTGTGAGCTGTATCAAGTTGTGGATCTAGTATACATAGTCAAAATACGTTGCCCACATTGGCTCCGCCACATGGAGCGAATGAAAAATAATGCTCCAGCTAAAGGATCTTCGCATCCCAGCCTCCATGTTAAAAACGACAATAATGATCGAACCTAACCGTTTCAAAGTTCAAGCCAAATCAGGTGCCAGAACACCTGTTCTGAATAATTGGATACAGCGTTCCCATGATCGCAGAGTTTGGAACGCGTTCGGGAACGGTATTTATTTTTATGACTTACGGTGATGCATTTTGAGTATTTCAAAAACTATTATACCTAAGAACATTTCGATTGGACTAAAATTACTATTGAAGTCATATTGTTAAATATTATGGTTTTTACGGTTTTGTTTTTGGGTCGGTTGTGAACTTCGTGCGCGTATTGATGTACAAAAATAACCCATAGGCACATGACGTCTATAAACTTCAAACGTGATAACTCGTCCAGTGCCCAAATAAATAATAAATATGATATTTATAATAATAAGTGTAATTGTTCCCACTAAATAGTTCATATTACCTTTTATTCGGGATCACTAATAAAAAGAAGAAAATTCTAGAACATGCGTTTTTTTTTTTTCAAACTGAAATTTGTTCTTCAAGATTACTCAAGTCGGAAAATTGTGGGAATTTTAAAATGAATGGAAAAACGGCAAAAAAATTAAAATTAAAATTAAATTAAATCATTTTATTTTTCAGGATGTGGAAATATTTTCAAAACATTAATTATTGCAGACCTCTAATGTCGACGTCTTTGAAAATGTCAAAACAAATTTGTCTTTCTGATTTCGATTCGAAGTTTCATAGTTTTGTTAAGCCTTATTAGTGATAACATTGTTGTTGGAACGCACTACAAGGCAAATCAAAAATTACTCAATTTATGAATTTAATTCATACGAATGAAAAAACTACTGTAGCATTTGTGGGTCTCAAGATACGGGGCCTTGAAAATAATCAAAACCGTTACTAACTGACTCACTGATCGTAGAAATTATGAAGGACTTCCTGCCATCCTATAGATTTGTGAAATTTGGCACAATGGCAGATTCAGTGCTATAGGTAAAGCCGACTTTTCAGATTTTCCCATTTTTATATAATGTGTATCATTTATTTGAAGCACTTCGAATTATCGTAGAGTATTAACATTTGGTAGAGTGGTAGGACTTGAATTGTACTAAAAGAAAAAATTGGAAAAATAAGAATTTTCCATTAAGACGGACTGGAACCTGCCGACTTAAAATATGAACAAAAAGGAATCTACCTACGGAATGAAATTCTATTGAATGGTCTACAAAAAATAAAGCCAAAGTGACGGTAGTGGCAATTTTAGTGAGTAAGAGCCCCACACTCGATATTTTCACCCATACAAAATTTTATATTTCGCAAAAAAAGATTGAAATCGCACTAAAAACATAAACTGAAAAAAAGAGCCAATTGTCCTATATTGGACAAAACAAAAGTGTGTAACTAGTCAGCCACAAACATTAATGGGATTAAAATGTATACGCAAAGCTCTCAGTATAAGAAGGTTAAATATTAGATAAATAAAATGGGTTCTAAATACTTAGAAGAGGAAAAACTAAAGTTCTCACCAATATATACCTACTAAAAAGAGCTGCATAGCAGTTCAAGAAAAGTTTTCTACAACAGTTACTTGGAAAGAGAAAATTCGGTGTTAGCAAAACAGAAACAACAACCTTTAGGTCAAACTGAGTAATTTTTAAAGCCGCAGGCAAGGACGATGAGGACTTTGGAGTTGTTAATGACTAATCAATATGCCTCACAACTCCTTTTAATTCGGCAACCAAAAATATGTATTAATATGATTTCTTTTACTTCCTCCCAAGTCATCATTTTAATTTATTTATGTTTTTATTTAACAGTGTTTACAAAACACAAAATTATTTTTCAGCGAAACAGACTCAATTTTTTAATTCAAAAACTATTTTATTTTTTCTTGTTTACTGCTGTAATAAAATAAAAACAGTTTTTGTTTACTTTTTTACTAACAAATTTAACTTTAACGTGTCTTTTGAGTATAGCAAAACTCTAAGGGGTCCAAAGTACAATCCCCTCTGCACCATTGTACAATCACGTCTTGTAACTTGGACTTTTTGAGGCGTTTCATAAGAAAGTTAAGTTTTATAAGGAATAGTAAGCAAAATCCTTTTGGTATTTTTGCGTATAAAAAATAAGATTTCATGTACCTAATCACGGAAAAAAAATTTAACTCAAATTATTGGCAAACATTACACAGGGCCACTAAATCAATTTTAAGCTTCGCACTAATTGTTTTATAGGTCGCAATGTATTATTATTGTATACCTACCCATGGAAAGCATTACGTTGGGTTGCACTACACCTCAATTTTTGAATGAGCAAGAAAAATGATATTTATACCAATTTTGTTATAGCCTTACCATCTTTGTTCATTCCCATTTGAAGGCACTTTTTAAGTCGACAGGCCTGACATTGATTCCTGTGAGCTTTATCAACAACACACCGGCCAGTTCCAGCTTGGCATCTGCAATTAAAAACATTTATTTGCGCGTGTCTACTTTAAATTGATGAACATTAACATATTTAAATTCAAGTACATGGATGTCAATTCTCTTTTTGGTATTTATTGAATCATAGCAAGAAAATTGTAACAGTTGCCAAAAACATCTATGTTCGTATTCAAGAAAGCACTCACTCGGGTCAACAATTGGAGTTCTATTTTAGGTCGCTTATTGTACTTGATATTTAATCGAATAACGATTGAAGCTATGTCGTGCGAAATTAATTCCACTTAAAATCATCCACAACAAAGTACATTAGACCTCGGAAGCCGTGCACTCCATGTGCTGGTGTTTTACCCATCTGCCTTAGTCACCAGCTTAACTATGGGCATTTCAGACACAAATCTTATTTAATCTACAATGGTGGGTACAGCGCCCTGTACTTCGTATGCCTTCCGTTTTGTCTGAATGTAACAAAAATCTACCCCCGTTAATAGCAGCAGCATTTGTTGGAGGAAGAAAAAACATAACAAAAGTGTGAATGAATGAAATGATTGAATGCCGTATCAAGTTAGAAAAGAAGAGGTGTATCGGTTTAGGGGAAGTATATCCGCATGGTACTTGTTTTCTTTTCCTCCTTTTGCCGCACACACTCAATAGGGATGTGATTTACTTAATTTAATGCGGTCACATTTGGTCGACTACATCCGACTTAAGTCAATATCGATCTCCTGGGACATAAAAGTAGGATGTTGACATTTTTTCAATTTAGAAATGCATATTTTGTGTTAGCCCAGCCTATATAAAAGTGTATAATAATGTAAGTCATATTTTGCGATTTACGATTGCTCGTGCTCGTACTTACGATAAATTCAATCGGAAATGTTGAAATAAGAGAACCAATAAAGATGTAAATTAATCGATTGAGTTAGGGTGATTTTCCGTATAGGTATTCCTGGTAAATTATTGCACTTGCAGTATTTTATATAAAATCTCGGATTAAGAGCTGTGAATCATAAGGTAAGTACAGGAAGCGGCTTATATAAAGACCCAAGTAGCACTATGTGCCGTTTTGTTACCACAACTCATTTAACCTGGTTCTTTAAGATTGTCGAATAGGAGAGTTTAGATCCAGCCTGTGGAATTCAAAAAGGTTACCAGTTCCCTAATACTACTTTTCGAGACCTCCTCGAAGAAGGGTTTACCCAGAGATCGCTATCTGGCCCTAATTAGTGCTGGACAGACGCAAAGGTAGTAAGTGAGTGTTTCCATTACAGCTGCGGTAGTGTGTATTTTGTGGGATGCCTAATCTAATTGCTTGTTCCCCTATTGGCCAATGGCCTGTTGTTATCGCTGATATTCTGGCAATATCTTTTCGTGTGTTACTCAGAAGGTCGGATTTTGTTTGTCCGTGCTGTAGTTTGATCACATGCATCATAGCTTATTTAGGGATTATCCTAACATAAAATATCAATGACATTACGAAAATAAATTCTGAAAAATATAGAAATTGGGGATGTTCAGATACTTTGATTGTGTAAAAGGTCAACTTGATTTGTCGGGACTAAGTATCCGAACGCGTTGACCAGGCAACTTGAATACAAAAGTATTCTTGCGGTCATCGTTAGCGTTGTTCGACAAAAGTCGAAATTTTGGCACTTTTTCCGAGAGCATGCCACATTTTTTTTTCTTTTTTGACCTTTTTTCAGAAATGACACCTTTTTCCCTCAACGGCTCTTTTTTTGGATTCTCCAGCGCCCACCCTGTTTATTCTGAATTTGACTCTTCAAGTTGTCAACTGCGTAGGTATGCAGGCAGGAAAAAACTGTTCACGTAACAACTCCGAGCAAATAAAAACTTACACATCTTGTCAGTCAGCTGTCAGATTTACTAAACTAGGAATCCGAACGTCCCCATTGACATGATTTTCGACTAACACAAGCTCACCGAAATCGTCAAATGCAAAGCTAGCCAATGTTTCCAATGGGCCAATAAGAAGACTGAGAATTTGAAAAAGTTAAGCATCGAGCAGGTTAGCATAAATAAGCTGGAGGCAATATACAAATTCCATCCCCGTCGCATTTTTATAAGATCAATTTAATATACTTATTACTAGCTGACATGGCGAACTTCGTTCCGCCTAAATCCGTTAATGCAATGAAAATAATAATTCCGAAGATGCACAATGCAAACGCTACTTTGTGTGATTCGGTCAATTCAAATTTTTTATTCAAAAGTTATTTTAAACAATAGAAATAACTGAAGAATAGCAATGTCGATGTGTTTCAATAAAACCCCAATTATTGACGTGTCGGCCAACCTTCCGCCTTTTCATAAAATTGGTTTATTGGTACTGCCATAAATATTCTGCGATTATCCTTGCAACTTATTATTTGGCATAGTGAAAGCGAAAGGCGCGGGAAATTGAAGACGTTTAAATACTAATGGAAAATCGTTCTGAATAAGCTGAATCAGCGAAATTTTCACCTCAAAATCGACGCTTGCATGGCATTTGATTTTTGGTTCTTCACAATCAAATCAAACGCGATTTCTTTACAAGGTTTCAGTGCATTGAGGTTGCGCAACAAAATAATAACCGAGCCGACTTCCAAAGAATTCAAAAATTCAAAATTTTAAGTAATTTTTTTTGTGTGGGAAGTGACACCCGTTTTTCTATCCAGTCTATTTTTTCAAAGTGCGCTTCTTTCTATCACCAGGTTTGAAGATAAATCTGCGATCGTCTAAGTTTATTTGCTAAGTCGCCGTTTTAAACATCGTAATCAAATCGTTGTTTGGATCAAATAATTGTTGCAATTGTCGAATGAAGTTTTTTGTCATCCCTGTTTGCCCTCTGTAAGTCCGATCGACTTGATCATCCTCCGACAAAATGAATTACACCTGCAGATATTGGTTTGCGTTTTCATTAACTGGCAAGAATGCTCCCATCCTATGGTAAATTTGGTCTTGAATCTGTTGTTACGAATTGTTCAGTGTAGAATCCCGTTCCATTGTTAGAACAGGTTTGTTTGCATGATTTATAAAAGAAAATATGACTTTGCAAGTCGGCATGAAACCAGATTCTTGAATGATTTTCGTCCCGAACGAAGTCATACGGAAACAGTTTTTGTACTGCCGAATAGAAAATCATCCAATTCAAACAAAGATTTTAATAGCTCCGGAGGGCATCTAATGGAACCAATTTTACTTTGTCACTTGCACAGCAAAGGCCGAGCGTTTCGCCTTTAAATTTCAGCGCGTTGCAATGGTGGCACACAATTGACATCGTTCCAATGTCCTAGTTTTCAGTTGGTTAGTACCGAAATTTGATTTGATTTTTTCAATTTACTTTTTAAACACAAAATAATGCCGCACATACGTAGTTTTCTAATTAATTTTTGACACAGAAAACTCAAAATAATTATTTAATAGGAAGAATCATTGCATACCAAGTCAGAACCGACAGACGATTTTCCGGAATTTTCTTTCTGCCTAAACCTGCAATGCGAAAAAAACCAAAAAACAATCATGAAAATCGTCCCATAGGTTATCGAGTTATAACGTCACCAAGTTTCACCCCGGAAGGATTATAATATATAAAGAGAAGAAGGAGATTTAAGTTACAGGCAAACTTTGGAACTCGTTTCTTAGACAAATTTCCATAGGACTATACAACTAACATTAATGTAAAAGAAATTATTTATTCTTGTATTCTTTCCCCAATCCATATATTTTATAATCATGAATAATACAAATAAAGTTTAATTTATTGAACGTTATTGGACTTCTGTTTGTGGTTTTATATGCCAACAAAAGGCTAGAGCCACCCTTGACTTAAAGAAGCAAACTGCACAATCCAGCCCCATGTTAAACGGTCCTGGAAAGTTTCATCAAAATAGTCAAAGTCATCTACCTACTATCACGCTTATACCTTTGTATCTTACAACTTGTCGGTTTTATCATTCAATTTTTGACAAAGCTTTATAAATCGAAAAATATAAATATGTGTATGTCTTTTTTCACAAATACGTATACGATACGGCAAGTATCTCAAATATGGTCTGAAAGTCCTTATAAACAATTTTTAGGTACTTTTTCATTTTCAAACACTGAGCAGGTAGGTCGTATTACAAGAGTCGCGTTTTGTTGAACATCTATTTCAGCAAAGTAAATCGGTGATTGTGCAACAAAACTGTTCCAGTTACATTCACATTTGTCAATGTAACTGGAATACTGGATACAAACTTGTGGGTTTGTAATGTGTCTCGACTTTTAATTTGATTCATCGATCTACTAAATATTAGACCAGAAAAATGAAACTTTGAAATAATAAGATGATTTCCAATGTTCAGATATATTGCTTCAAATTAACATCAAAGCTTTTTGACCAATATAATGTTGCTTAAATATTAGGTATTAGCAATCTGGACAGTGAAATAAATCAGCAGCAGTCGGAAATTAGTACAATTTAAGAATATTCATATCCTACCTTGCATAAATGGCAATTTTTGTCGAATAGTTGAAGTCGTATGAGTTTTTTTTTTAATGTTTAATCTTTAAAGAAATGCATTTCAAATAAGACACACAATCTTAAAAACAAGCCAAATAAAGAACATAATAACACTGGCTATGCGCACACACGAGTGTATTAAATACATTGCTGGACTAGTAACAATTTTTTTTCTCGACATTAAATTTACGGAAGCTCACAGTTGCAAAATTTGTATGGAAAATATGGCCACTGTGAACTACTAAAATGTTAAAGGAAACTGGAATGCCTTTTTGTGCTCACTACAATGACATCAAATTGAGCCGCGAATTTTTGTGGATAAATTCATACCTACATGTTTTGTTTTATTAGTCAAATACGTTTAACAAATAGTTAGGTAGTTAACTTTTCCCCAGAAGCGGTCAAATTTAGGCTCTGGGTTTACCTGGTAGGAATGATTTACAGCGCACCTATAGGAGAATGTTTACCGACATATCTATACGGGCAAATTGATACATGGTGCTTTTTAACCAGTTCTTCCGCTGGCAGTCAACCTATGGTGTAACCTAGGTTCCTTTCTCCATTATATTATAGATATATTTAACATTAATAAATAAATCACTGAATTACATTTGATCTGTTTCATTTTTCATATCCAGGTACGCTGGATACACAACAAATAGCTGTGTTAATTTCGTCCAGTAAAGATAAATGAAAAAATCTTTCAAATGCCACTCTGAATTCCATTTAGCTTTAGTTCACTAAAGCAAATTTTATTGCTGTTTAATGGACATTACTGACCAATACGAACGATCCAATTCACATACATCTACGCACATATTCTAGTGTATACCCTGACTATGTTTTATATGGTTTCAATTCGTTTCATACTTCAATCACATTTGCCTGCAACATTACAATAATTCTACCCTAAAAGCCTAGACGAGTAATAAATTGAATGTCGCTTTGCTATTTTGCATAAATGCCTCTTTAAAACGAAATGAGAAACATTTTATTTGAATTTCAAATACGTTGGTACAGCTGATGCTCAAGTTATGATTCTGACTACGAGAACACGGAGACTTAGTTTATCCACATAATCCCATTCAAATCCTATTTTAAATAATTATTCAGTAGTTCAATTGCCCTTTTCGACTTTCTGGCAACAGCAACCCCTTAAAACTTGTAGTATGGAGTATGAGTTGTTGATGTTTTATAAAAAAAAAATTCACATTTGCTCTGACAATTATGGAGTCTTAAGCATACCAGTTCATTTGTAGAATCAGCAAATAGCGATTATATTTTTAGTTACTCAAATGGTAATGCAATAAAACTATCCCCTCATGAATATAATTTAACTAATACTTTTAGTTTGGGGTAATGGTTGTTCTTGGAAGGCTTGTATTTTCGTGAAATAACTTTTAAAATTAAATCATCTGCAATCAAAAAACAGCAAAGGCAAAGTGAACCAGGCAAAGTGAACCAGGGTATGCAACCAGTATTCTAAAGCAAGTTGTCTAACATGGGACAGTGGATCATTTACGCGCGGTAAAAGCATTCAATACTAATGCCAGAGGAATCTCGCTCATAAATTTGTTTGTCCACACACTACCAACCCATCCATATGTGAGGTTGTGAAGGCTGTTTTTTTATAGGCATAGAACTTTAAGTTGGCAACACTATTTTATCTGGCGGCCATTTTGTCAGCTGTCAAGTGATTTGTAATTTGTAATTGTAGTTTCTTTATTAAAGCTTAGTAGGCTGCTCGAGCTAAACAAACTTTTATCTGGCCTCCAATTTTTCTGTCCAAACATCAGCTTAAGTCCTAGCGAAATTTTGACATAGGGAGCTCTGTGGATAAATGTCACAAAAAAACAGCTGTTCTTGGAAAATACCTTGCTTCAAAAATTCAACTCTCTCTATTTATTCAAAAAACTCATCTTTGCTTACTTCTCCCATTCTTCGGAATGCAAAAACGAAAAAAAAAAAAAAAAAAAAAGAGCACAACAATCTGTCAAAATTTAGCTTGAGGAAATGTCTCGACCCATTAAATGGGCGCGCTAAATCTTGACAGCTACATGAAGTACATTCTGAAACAAAAGTTTGATTATTTAGCTCAGCTAAATTTTGGAGAGAATTTTGTATGGGAGCGAAAATTTAGCTCGAGCAGCGTTGCTGGTTGCTTATAAGTAGAATACAATTTTTGATCTGTTTCTTGGTGTAAATTACGAGAGGCTGTAAAAGTATGGCTGTCTCACTTGGTTACTTTATATTTACATAGTATACATTTAAATGCCCACATGGCTTAGGTTTTTCTTAAATATTAAAGAGAAAGTTTGCTCTTGCTTTCGGAGTGCTGTCCATTTACCTTGACGAATATAACTATATCACAAGTATGTAGTTTAATTAAACTAACTTAAAACTAAAGTGGATTAATGTTTATGGTGATGTTTACCTAATCGATGTGGGGTTAGCGAAAATACCACCTTTGATGAAGTAGATTTCCTTTGGATGGTGGTATGTATTTTATGGATTTTTTTTTTTAAATTATGTACCTAGTCGAAATTTGTTTATGTGATATTGTTTTCTTTTCTAGGTAAGAAATAATGAAAGTTTTTTAAGAGGGAAGATGAAAAGTTGATCTTATTCATTTCGTGAAGTAGAAAGTTAAAGAGAGTATCAGTAGTGGTTCAATATTTATAAGATGTGTTTACATATTTGTATTTATACGAAATTGGGATTAAAATTATGGATAATGCTTAACTTATGTAGAAATTATGCCTCCAATAAATGATTGATTTAAAGTTTAATTGTTGTTTGTACCTACTTTGTTTTGGTTTATAATTTTATATTTTTTAATTGTAAGTTTGAGGGGTTGTTTGGGGAAAGATTAGCCCCTATTAGAATTTTTTTTTTATTTAGGATAACGCCTAGTTTTTAAGGGGAGTATCCTTTGATTCGCTGTAAATATATTTGTTGGAAAGTTTCTTTTCTCTCTCGTTTTGGTTAATGCAGGTTCTTAGGATTCTTCTTTCAAAGATTTGCAGAGCAGTTGCCGTCGTGGGGGACATTGAGAACCAGATCGGGAAAGCGTATATAAGGACCGGTCTTATCAGTGTCTTGTAGAAGACTAGTTTAGTTTTTTTGTTCAAGCAACTATGGCTTAAGAATGGCATTAACATGTTAGCTATTTTTTGGGCTCTTATTTTGCTCGCTCTAGCGTGGTTATTTCAAAAGTTTGTCAAAATTAACCCCCACACTTAAGTTTGATTTTGAAGTGTATGACGGTACCATCTATTTCAATGCTAAGGTTCCTGCTCTCTCAGACAGCTCCCTCCATACCTTTACCGCTAGCATTTCTTATCCACATTTCTTCAGATTTTGTTATATTAATTTTAATTTCCTATCTTTTATAGAAGTCATTAATAATGGCTAGGTGGTCATTCAATTGTCGTAGTAATACCCTTCACTTGCGTATACGAAGTGTCATCGGCATAGAGTAGGGCTTTGGAAGTAATATTGCCTTCCACGAAGTTTGTATGGGGAAAGTCTGGGAGATTGGGTGTCCTGTGTCTTGATATGAAAGTACCTGTCTGATAGGAAACAATGAAAGGTGGGTAGTCCATGCGGACCATCTGAAAAAGAAGACCATCATACCAGACACCGTCGAACGCTTTTTCAACATCTAAGGAGCAGGCGACAGAGCATTTTTTTTTTTCTCTTCAATTGAGATTGGTATCATTGTGCAGTTTTAGGAGAGCGTGAACTGTAGAGTGCTCCTTACGGAATACGGAAGCCAAATTGGTAATCAGGAATGAATTCAATGTTTTTATCTATTATTAATAGTGTACCTAGTTCCTGTTTTTTTTAGGATTGGGAGGAGCCTAGCAACTTTCCACTCCTTATGGGGAATAACCCATTGTTAATGTAATTGTTAAATATAATAGTAAGATATTTAAAAGCCGTTTCGGAAAGTTTTTGTTATTATAAAGTTTGAAATGTTGTCGGGTCCCGCGGATTTTATTTGGTCACAGGGACTGAACGAGACCCGCAACTTCCTCTGTATTGGTTTGAATACTGGTGTGGGTTTGGTTCTCGGCACAATAATTTTGGTTGAAACTAAATATAGCTAATGGTTGGTTGAATATAATGTTTTGGCAAACTTCGTGGACTTCAGTGAAAGTTCTGTTGTGAAAGGTGGGTGTTTTTGCCCTATAAACTTCCTTAAAATAATTTGTCGAGTGATTTATTTTAAGTATGGTTCGGCATTTCAACATGAATAGATTGACGCCTGAACAACGCTTCCAAATTGTGCAAATTTATTTTGAAATTCATGGTTCTGTTCGAAATTTTCTTCAGCGAATTTTGTTTAGCGATGAAGCTCACTTTTGGTTGAATGGATACGTCAATAAACAAAACTGCCATGTTTGGAGTGATGATAATCCTCAAGTGTATGTTGAGACACCGTTACATCCACAAAACTCACTGTTTGGTGTGCTCTATCGTATCGTTTTTAGATACTGGCCAGAACGTTAAAGTTAATGGTGACCGCTATAGAGCCATGATTACTGACTTTTTCGTTTATCAATTGAACAACCATGATGTGCAGGAGCTGTGGTTTCAACAAGACGGCGCAACATGTCATACAGCTCGTTCCACAATTGATTTATTGAAGGAAACGTTTGGTAACCGGACCGCATAGTTTCACGTTGCGGACCCGTGAATTGGCCTCCAAGATCGTGCGATTTAACTTTTTTCTGTGGGGATTTGTGAAGTCGCTATAGTCTACACCGATAAGCCCGAAACGATTGTCCACTTGGTGGATAACATTCGACGCGTTATTTTAAATATATGGGCACAAATGTTGGAAAAAGTCATCGAAAATTACTTCTAAAAAATACACCCTTTTCATAATACTGTTTCGCTACCTCTTTTTGCGACAGACGGCAAATTTTCCACCACTTGAGCATCCTATCACCTCCTTGCTGACGTTTTGTTCTTATTTCTTATTTCAAAAGTTCAACTACCGATCCAAGGGTAATAAAGTAAATATGAAAATGAAAATTGACTTTTGCCTTCGTACATTTCTTGAAGCTAGTTTTTTGTTGCCAGTAATAAACAAGTTGAGAACGCTTCGACATCATTCCTTAGTTAGCAGTGAAGGCTGGGGGGTTCATAACTGCATACAAGTTAAGGCTTTACTATGATTTTCTATCCGGTTGGTCGATTTTGTGGGGCTGTGTTTGATTTCGCCCTAACATTCTTCGGGAGTTGTCAGTTTTTGCTTGCACGTTCTACCAGCCATAAAACCACATTGGTATCGGTCAATCATTTCTGGTATCAACCCTAGTATCTGTTCAAAACGATCGGTTTAATCCACTAGGTTTTACTCCATTAATTTCCCAAGATCCTCATTTTTCTGCTAGCTTCTCATCAGCTTCTTTAAGCCATAGTTTAAGAGTACAGGTTCTCATCAGGTAAATGGCCCATATTTAAATACTATACCCGGTTTATTCTTAGAATTTTTCGGCCACTTTATGGACCATATTCTCAGGGGTCCAGCGCTGGTAAATTTGACAAATAAATATGGAATTGATATTTTTTTCAAGATTTCAATATCCAGAACCGCTTGAATTTAGTATTAAAAGAAAAAAACAAAATGCCCCGATTACAAAAAAAAAATGGCCCGGCCATTAGCCTATTATTATTAGAGCTTCTTGCAAAATCAACTTTCACAATTACCTCGTTTGTGTGAGATAAGTGTTTCCAATATAACACAAATTAGTACAATCTTGAGGACAGAAAATCCTTAGTAGTCTACTGACTCTACTGACAGATGTGCTTCTTATATTCGGTTAAAAGGCTTTCTACGATAAGTATTTACGATCTGTTTTTCCCTTAAAACCGTGAAGAACATCAAACGAAATAGCTTGTTCAGACAACGTATCCCGAATCACCTGGAGAATGATACCCACATGCTACTTCACAAAAGGTCATATAAATCATATGTAGTTGTCTCGCATCCACGAAAGCCAGCTCCGTTCCTCTGTTGACGATATCTAGAAGCTAGACCCTCGTAGTTCTTGTATCATAACTAATACCAAACGAATTTTCGGCCAATGAAATCGCCATTTTGAGGTTGTCAAAATTATTTGGTTAAGAATAAGGTCTCCTTTCCCTGTGTAGAACGAACAAAAGACGCTGAGATTCCAAGTTAAATGGTTTGTTCTACCTGACAGCCGAACTTAAGCTGTGGTAATACTTCATGACTTTCTAGCTCACAGTTCACACTACTATAGACAATTGGCTTAGCGCATATTTTACTTCACTTATACTAAAATTTATGCTATGGCTTAGGGAGAGAGAAACATGCCTTCAAGGAGAGAAAAACATAATTTGCTGCAATTGCAGTAAATATGCTGCATGTTTTTTGAAAGTTAATTCTAAATAAAATAAAATAAAAAGTCCGTAGGGTGAGTTTTTCATTTTTGGGACGAATGGAAGGGGTCTCCAATTTTATGCCAAATCCAAACGGCTAATTGAGAAGCGCTTTTATGACAATTATATCCTCGGATGTTTGTCAGATGGAATGTGAGTTTTTCGGCAATCGAACCTTGGACCCTTCGCTTAGTAATACAACACACTAATCACTAGACCACTAGGGGGAGTACCATAAATTTGATCGCCAAAAAATCAAATTTTTGTTGTAGAGAGTTTAAATACAATCATTTACTATATTATTAAAAAAAACAATGGCAACACCTTCAATTGGGTTAGGTTAGGTTAGGTTGAAGTGGCTGTCGACTAGCTGACACACTTAGACCATTACAAGGTCCCTTGCGATACCACATGAATCTTAAATTTAATTCTTCCTACTCGTCGAACCAATTAGAACTTCTGATGAAGGGTAGTCTGTGTTTTTTTAGATCGTTCAGATCATTTTAGTAGAACGCTCCCAAATTGCGTTTTCGTCATTGTGAGAGGGTCGGACAAGTGCAGAGGAGATGGAGAATAGTTTCTTCCTCCTCCTCGTCAAGACAGCTTCTGCAAAAATCGTTTGCAAACACGCCAAACCTTGTTGCACGCCTGCCTTTGAGACAGTGTCCTGTGATGACACCTATTGTAGCACTTTTGATAACCAGGGATCTGTTTTTCAAACTAAAAATTTGAGGAAAAAAAAATTACAAACAAAATCTTGTACATATGCTTATTTTCAATACTTTGCACAGACCTTGACATGAAATTTGTTTCAAAAAAAAATCTGTGGCAAAGGAGTGCATTCTACTGCATTTTTTAGAGAATTTACTAGAGCGGCAATGTTCGTATGCGCTAAAAGCCTTGAAAAAAATCCCATACCATTTCAAGTATCGAGTTTTCCTTTCTTAAAGTACGTATGTGTGGGTGATGTGTGGTGTTCCTTCAAAGCATGAATTCTAATGTAAACTTAAATTAATTGGTAAATAATGAGTATTATTGTTTTGTGTCTACTCAACTCCCCACTTCAAGGGATATAGCAATGTAAAAAAAACCGACGGAATTGTGAAACTCACTTTTTTTGAGTTCTTCTAACAGTTCGAGTTCGTAATTTTGTTCCAATGCAATAGCTTTCTGTACGCACGAGGCACGAGTATATAAAAAGGTTGGAAAAAAATTAAAATGAAACAAATGAAGCTTATCTTAAAAAAAAAAATAAAAAAAAAAAAACCCTTATAACTTAATATTAAAACAAATAAAAAATATGAAGTCGAACTCCAAAATATTATTGGAAGGAAGAGAAATTCTTTGCTAAGAATTCGTTGCAATTATAGTTATTTCTACGTACTCCTCTTGGAATTATATTTTCGTTTTTGCTGGCCAGTTGTAAGTGAATTATAATGGAATCAAAAAATGGATTTGTATTCTTCTCTCACTTAAAATCACTTACATCCTTCCATACTCCGGGATGGATCTTAATCACAACCGAATAATAGTTCAATGGTCGACAGATATTTTTGTAGCCATTGGCTTAGCTAAAAACATTTTTAGCGACCTTTGTAGGTCTACCGAAATTGCAAAAATACGGAGCATACGGAACTTATTTCTCATTTTTGTTGAACATTTTTTAACTGATCAAACAAAGCTCCTACAAATCATCGTAACGCAAGACTGTCAATAAAAAACTAATCTTCGGAAAAATCAAACAGATGGTTTCAGACATTCATATATCATCATTAGAACTTATACTTATTTTCTATCTAGCAGTAAAAATTCATACACGATGAGACATTTAATTTTCCACACATTGTCAGAGAGAACACTCGATTTTGCATTTCAAAATCCGGAAAAGGGTATTTGTTATACTGCATTTACAACATCACGATCTTGCATTTACATTTTTGCACCAGACGGGACAGAAAGATCGGTTTGTCTACAGTCAATGCTAATAAAGGCTTAAGAAAGAGATCATAAATCAGACTTGGATGTTCTACCCATAATTATAGATACGTAAAACGGAAATAAAATCGAATTCCGGCGACCAACATTTCTGCAATCACTTGAAAAACATTTCTAGTGGTAACTAGTGTCAGTAAATAGAATCAAAAATTCCGTTCATTACTCCCGGAAGCCATTTTTTTACAGGAAATCGAAATCCAAGATACGTGTCACGCATATTTTTGCGTCTTAGTAATGCTGTCTCTTTTAGTCACACGTCTATTTAGTAGATATTGGGCACCTCTTTAATCTTCCGTTTTAGGAATGTGTGATGTTGCAAATGCATTGTCCAGGCATAAGATTCGTTGCCTGGAAAGCGTATTAGGTTGAACACACTTTCCAAAAAGGAAAAAAGAACTAAACATATATAAACAACATTTATGTTGCACTGCGCGAACTCGCCAAACGCACTTGAAAGTCAGATACGAACTGCGATCTTAACTCAATTACGTCTGACCCACTTGACGAGCTGCATTATGCAGTCCTTTACTAATACTAGGATATCTGTGGGCAGGAGAGATTTCCCTGTTCAATGAAGCTGTACCTACATTACAGTGTAACAGATTTAAAAAAAAATTGGAAAGTGCTAAAAAGAATTTGGCATTTCATGCCTTAAAATGCTAAAATGGCATCACTAGGACCACTGTTTCGAATAGGTACCGGTCAGTTCTACTACAAATCAGGAACCCCTTTTTTGGTTTTAAGGTGATGACATCTCCATGGAGACTCTGTAATCGCTTTGCTCAGTACAGAGCAATCGATCCAAATACATATTTATTTATTGTTTTCTTTTGTTGAGCATTGAATTTTCACTTCAATGAAATGTGGCGTGGCGGAAAAAATAATCATTTATAGTGTCCAGGTTAAACTTTACGAACTCACAATGACCAAATTTAATATATATAATTTATGTTTAATAATTACAGAAATATAAGCTATCTTATTGTTGTGATGGAAGATGCTACAGTCTCAATAATGTATAATGAACTCCAAGTGACACGCAATTTTGGATTCCTTTTTAACAAGAAATGCGGTTGGCAATAATTGCGAAGTTGTAAGTTTCTGCTTGTTGAGTGAATGGTTTCGTTTTCTTATCCGAAATAATAACACAAAAGATTCGCAGAGAGAATTAAATTAATAAAAATTTCAAGGGAAACCTAACAATAAATACATAACTTTGACTTTCTGACAAAAACCAAAAAGAAAAAACTCGATGGTAATAATAGGCGAATACATGCTTTCTTTTTAGTATTAAACAAGAATTCTGACCTAGTTATCAGGATGCTACCAGTGAAAAACGTAATATTGTAATGCACCATCTCTATTAAATATTTTTGCTTGCTCCTGCCGGTTTATATGTAGCATGTTGCAAAATACATAAGAACAAAAAAATTGTCCTTCTTAAGACGCAAGATAAAATGCTGTCAAAGATTAAAGGAAAATTTGTTAAATCAATTATATTTGCGTAACTAGTAACATAATGCATTTATATGTACGAATTTAGGTATATGAAAACCAACACATTGTAACTCAAAGGAATACGAACCTATAAATTAATTTTCTCCTAACGCTTCTCTTGAAGAATCCTGAGCAACCATTGCATGCTAGTATTCCGTAATGCTTTCCCGAACTAGTATCACCACAAACCACGCAGATAAGTCCTAAGTTCTGTCCTTTTCTACAAACTGTAACACCGTTTGTTTCGATGACAGATTGTGAAACTCCCTGATTGGCCCAAGCAACTAAACGGCTTTGCGGCGAATAACACATCCCAGGTGAGCTTCGATTATCTGTAAGTGTAAAAAATGTATAACTAGTTATGTCAAATATCACAACATATCTTGTAAGGCATTGATAAATATTAATTTATTTATTTGCTACCTACTCTTGCAGCCATGAACATTATTTACGAATTCAATTAGAATCCTCACACCATCCAACACGCAGATTTTGCCCCTGGGACAATTGTTTGCTCATCACACCCTAATTTGATTGTAGTGATTTTCTGATGCACTTAACCCTCATCTGTTCATAGAATAATTTTATTTCGTGAGGGTTAGAGCGGCTTACTATTTCATGAGGATTTACATCATATGCTACTTTTTGGTATACGATATTTAAATGTCAATTACTTTAATTAGTTTAGTGCAATGAATTTCGTATAAAAATGAGTACATTGTTAAGGGTTGGCACACTTTATAAGAATTTAAACACTATAGGGACTTAATGAAATCATGACATGAAGTAAAGAGTTAAGATGAAAGGCTAAGGAAAATTTAATGTTGGGTCAACCTGTGTTTCTAGTGGTACCAGAAGTTGAGTATAAAAATTATTTGCGCAACAGGTTTATACAATACTCCATATAGACAACTCTATGTCTCACATCCATTTGCTTGTGTGAGCCAGAAATTATTGCATGTGTACCCATCAATCTATTACTTCCCCAACAAGCAACTTACATTTATTTTTAATCGAATCTAATACTGCTCAATTTTATAAAATTTCTCAAACAAAATGCGCAGCACTTCAAATGACAGAGCTTAAAAAAATAAAATATTTTAAAGGTTCCGTATATTAATCGTTTAGAAACAATTTGACAGAAAATGGAATGGAAAACTCCGTTAATAACCGCAATCATAAAAGGAAAACGTACAATGAGACATCGGAGTGAAATATCTATAGTGCAATATTTTAAATACGCCGACTAACAATAGTTAGAACTTAAGTTGAAGATATGTACATGTAGATACACTTAACAAATTTCTTAAAACTGACTGATGCCAGGACCGATTATATTTTTAGATAAGGACATTTTTACGGTTGCTCTGGGAATTCCTGCATATTTTGCAAAGCTAATATGAAACCGCAAAAGGGATTACATCAATGCTTACAGTTTGGTGACTGTAGCGCAGGGGAAAATTGTGCGCATGCTGAGTTGAACGTTAGATATATTCGTGTTTAATTTTGAGACATATAGTCATTTATTTTGTTCTTGATAATCTTTTACTTATATATAATAAGTAAAAGATTATCAAGAACAAAATAAATAAAAATTTTGTCGAATGCTAGGATGCTAGGTAATATTTATATGCAAATAAATTACAGGGACGTTCAGCGATCATTAAAACTCAATAACCTGTTATGCCAATGATGATGTCAATATAATGACACTAATCGTGGTTCATGGAGTTGAAGGGCACGAGAAATAATATGCAGATGTTGCCAATTAAGTCTTGAGATATGGCAACACCACTTTTATTATGTCAAATGTGACATTTTCATCGCAAAGTTTAACATTTTAAATGGTAATTGTACGCAGAACGTTTTGTCGTATAATAAAATTGCGATAAATACCACGATCCTCTCGGCGAAGTGACATGGTCATTTTATGACCTGCTGATTTTGGCTAACGATTAAATAAATCATAAAAAAAGGTAATGCCAAAAGCATACAAAGGTTACAATGCTGTAGCATTTAATGAACATTTTGTCGATTATTTTCCTTACTCGTTCAATTACATCTTGTACGGGTCAGATTTCAAAATCATTCATAATAAGCCATCAGTGGCACAGTTTTGCATTTAGTGTAGACAAATTTACTCAATAGCGTATAATTTAAAGAAACATCTACTGCAAATTTAGCAAACGGAATGTCACAGAGGCAGTAAGTTTCAGTAGAGAATATCTTTAAAAAAAAAACTCAACATAAATTTTAATTATTCAATTCCATAAGAATTTACGGGACAAATAATGAAGAACTTTTAAAATCCAGAACATTTATATCTATAAATTGTCTTCAAATACAGCACTAATCATTATTATAATGAACGGATGGTCACCGTAACTATATGCTGTGTCGGAATTACTGGTTTATTGGTTAGTGTGTTGGACAGTCCAACTTGGACTACTAAGCGAGGGGCCAAGGTTCTATTCCCGAAAAAAAAAAAATAACATCTAAAGGTTTCTTCCACTTCGCCACCTCTCGCGAACGTCTGACAAATATCCGAGAGTATAGCTGTCATGAAGGAGCTTCTCCATTATCAGTATCAGAAAAGTACCTTAGAACCCGTTTCAAAATCGAAGTTTCTATAAAACCTTTCAGTTTCATTAGCTCTTTGTATACTTTTCAAATGGTAAGTTGCCTTTAATTTGGGTACAGCTCTGCACACAGCCATTTAGACCGTAAGAAAATGTTTTTTTTTATTGACAAAGTTGTTCCATGTTATGCTTATGCTGTTTCTATTTGTATAATCTATGAATAAGCCACCTTCCTAACATTCATGCAAATCATTTATGTAAAGTGAGAATAGTAGCGGTGATAGAAGACAACCTCGTTACATATATTGTCAAAAGAAGAATAAGTTTTTCTAGAACCGGCTTGTTATTCTGTAAGAATAACTGTCATTCAAGATACTCTGTCATTCAATATTCCCATCAAGACCTTCGCAATGCTGTTCGTAAATGATATCCTGCGATAGTTATTTGGTAGACTGCTGTCTCCTTTTTTAAAAATTGGGAATATAACGCTCGTTGAAAACGTTTCATCAATTTCTCCGCGTTGCAGTATCTGATTATACGCCGGTGTTGCTTCAAAAAGAAGTAAATCCGGGGCATTCTTAAGAAACTCATAAGGAATTCTCTCTTCACTAGGAACTTTATTTAACTTTGCCCTTGCTAGAACTTTTTTCACCTCTTCAATTGTTATATTGTTATAGCTGCATCTAGGTCTGCATCCTCTCGAAGGATTGCCGCGTATACCGATTACTGAATATCGTTTGATGTTTGTTAAGGGTTTAGCAGCTGCTGATCGTATGTTCTTAACTCCGATGCTGATATTCCTGGAACTGCGGTGTTACTTGTTTTCTTATGTCCTTGGCAACTTTCCACCACTACTTGCTATCTTGCACCATATTTATCATTGAAAACATATATCGTTGACAGCTCCTTTTGTTACTCCATTTGTTACTATACTAGTCCATATTCACTGCAGAATTACTATCTATTTTTATTTATGACCAAGTCCTTTGATTTCCGTATATTTGTGTCTGCTGCAGACATTTTTCTGTGAATGTCTTATAAGTAAATTCAATGAAGATCTAAACTTAACAACCCAACAACTTCAACAGCACGGCATGGAGGTAGGTAATAATCTGGAAGATAGTTTTATCATATTTCAGTTATCACAAACTGATAAATATTTTAATCAGTTCAATGAATTGGTACATCGGTACACACATTTTTTTATAAGGTGTGCAAAAGCTATTTATCACAATCAAATAGTTGGTTGATTTCCTACCGCAAGTACATTTCGAACCTATCATTGAGTTTACACTCAACATTGCTATTTTAGAGCAGGCGCATGACCGTACAGCAAAATGACCAAAGTAAGTTTCTATCACACGAAAAATAGCTTCCATTGAATTAATGTGTATCTTTCAATTGCCAAAATGGAAAAGGGACCCGGACCAGTGCGACATTCAACGGAGACTAAGAATGTCTCAAGTTTCATTTCAATCATTTTATAAGAAATACTTATCTGAAGCGATCCGCGATTTGGTAGACAAGTGAAGAGAGAAACTTATAAATTGTTAAACCCAAAATAATACGAGACTGACGAGCAATAGATTAAATAGTTAATTATAAGGTATGAAACAATGTAAGGCATGGCAAAAGTTCGTCATTGTGAGCTCGGTAATTGAACCTGGACCTTACAAATCATTCTAGGCACCAGAAAATATTTAACTTTCTATCACAAATATTGTCAATTGTGATTTAGAAAACTAAGGTTCTGAGTTGGTGTATTGAGTCGCTTGACGACTGACCGAAGTTTCCAACCTTAACGAATATAAAACAGATTAAAGTGTAGCTAGTCCAAACGTCTCCAAAACCTATGGTACCTATATATGCAGAGCCGTTGAGAGAAAACTCGGGCCCTGGACGAATAACTGCGGGGGCCCGGACCCATGTTAATATAGTGAAGTGAATTTAAAAGCGTCATAATAATGAATGAATATAATTTGTTTTCAAAAGATATCTGACAACTCGCAATAGCAAGTTCGTCCAATTCAATTGGAATGACGACCCGAAAGGGACACCTGGCGGTTTTTCGAATAATGCACAACGATAAACAATTCGTAACCGCCAGCTGTATAAACATTGGCATTATAGTGAAATTATGTGCAAATCTGAGAAAAAATCGTCTCAAATTAATGACTCAGATAAAAATGATTAGTTATTATATATTTTTAAAAGGCGAATAATATAGTTTATTTGGTAAATAAAACTATCTAAATGAGATGTTTTATAGGTAAACTAGAAACATATTAGAACAAACATGCTTGTGCATGAAGAAAAATTGCTCAAAATGTTTTTATTTTCCCTCAAACAAGCAAAAGTATCTCACTTCCTTAAAATAAATGCTATCCACACGCTAGGAATAATTTCAAGTCCAACGGATAAAAATCTATGAACGCTGACAGCAACTTTGCCGACGAAAGTGGTTCATATTTTTTTGCGAGTGTGTTGGTGACCCAGCATTTTTGAATTTACGTGGCATTTGTCTTTTGTCAATATGAACTTCTATGTAACAATACTAGCGCCGAAGTTGGAGTCGTGATTCGACTGCTCCGTAAAATGTTTTGTTGTATTTGAAGTGACACTCCCATTTTTCTATTCTGTTTAATTTTCACAAAGTCGCCTTTCCCATACAAACTTTCACCCTCTTAAGGTTACAAGGAATAGCCCATGTCCTTCCTTGGGCCAATACGAATCCATCAAGCTCGAAATCGTGAAAATCGAACCTTCCGTTCTCAAGTTATGCGTCCACACACGGTCTTTTATATTGATTTTCGAGCAAATAAAACACTAAATTTTCTTTTTTATACCTTTTTTTTATACCGGTGCAACTGTTTGTCATTTTCGTATAAAATTCGAATCAGCTACTAATCGGAGATCAAAGTCTGGAGGTTTTAAATTTCAACGTCAATAGTGACTTTTCTGCATGTGTATATTCATTTATTTTTTTCGAAAAAGTCAATATAGGAGTGAAATATTTAAAATTACAATAGGTATAACAACAAAGCAAAGAGTGACAGCTTGAATATATCTTAATATATCGAGGAGACCTCAATATCAGTTTCTCAATATGAGAAACCAAAGGGAAATAAAAGTTGAGAGTTATTTTCGATCTCTACTTTTAACTATTGATAGCTCAGAACAAAAAGATAACTGACTAAGCACCTTAGAAAGCAGGAGATTTGCTGAGTAGTTTGAAATCATCGTTGTTTTCGCAAAAAAAAAAAACTCGCCTTTGTATTCCCGCTGTTTCACTTTAGTCCTAACAAATGTCCGATATGGAAGATACAAAATATACTTGAAAGATCGTACAAACAATATGTGTCCTTCATGCAAAAAGGGATTTCTTAAACAAATTATCTGGTATTCAAACTACCTTAATAACAACCTTGTAAATATTCGAAATATATAATATCTGTCTTTGGATTGATTCTTACTTAAAAATGAATTTTATATAAGTTTGGGATCTTCCCAATACAAGTCGTTGCAATGAGAACACACGATCTGGACGGATAATAGGCGGGTCCTTTTCTCGAGATACCACGTTCGGCGAACTGAAACTTCAATAACTCGATTGTTGCACCCGCTGTGTGATCACTGATATCCAATTCATGTAATATTGCTCAAGAAATAACGCTCCAACATGTCTCTGTAGAGAATACCATTTAACGTTACGGTAGTTATTTTCATCGACGAAAAAAAAACGGTCCAATGACGCCACCGGCATGGAAACCGCACCAAACAGTGACTTTTTGCGGATGAAGTGCTGTTTAATGAAGTACATGAGGGTTCTCACCTGTCCAGTAACGCATATTTTGCCTATTGACGAAGCCGTTTAACCAAAAATGCGATTCATCGCTGAAAATTTAAAGTTGACGTTACCTTTTTACACCGAGCCGAAAGCCGGGTTTTCGCGAAAACACTCGAAATTGATCGAAAACAGAAATATTCCCACACAAATTTCAGTTTTCAAAACGATTCGTTTACCACGAAAACGACTTCCAATCGTTGGGTTGTTGAAACAAACACACCTTTTGCAATATCCAGCAAATTCAGCTGAATGTCAGAACTCACAACTTAAAATCATTTTCCACAATTAATTGATGGGCTGATATTACTTTTAAGTGCATAAAATTAATTTTGTTTGTTAATTAATGCGATCGAAATTTGTAACGAAAGTAGTTTTGCACCGAAGCTAATTGAAATGCCAACGAAAACTAGTTGGTGTTCAGTGTGAGTGCATCGACGATTTTTCGCTAATGAAATACTCTTTATAAGCAATACAATTTTTAAATGATCAAATTGTATTTATTTTCGAAAATGGAAGCGAAAAGTTCTTAAATTAACAGCCTGTTATAGGGCATTACTGATTTGCATATGATATTTGACAGATCAGCTGCTATTTTGTGCACTTCCTATTTTGAGTTTTGTTTTTTGCTTAAAATACCTAAGATTTAACTGCAATTTATGTATTTAACTAAAGCTGGCAGCCAACTAACTGTCTACATTAGTGCTTGATTATTAGTAAGGCCGAGTGTATGCATATTTTTAAGTACACTTATTCTTATTATAAATTGCATGCTTGATTCCAGATTCCCTTATAATTAGACTCAAGACTTCGCAGTTCGCAAACGGATCAGTCTTCTCCATGTCCGGGATTCAAGTGTAAATAGACACTCGACATTAATCTGCAAGCATCACAAACTTCAGCGAAAAATACTCCGCTTGGTAACTACTCAAATTGGGACAAACCGCAACACCTATTTATTTAAAATTTAAAACAATAAATGTTCCAATATCAGGCTGAAGAATAAGTATACCTTTACCTGCATTAATATGAATCTTCTAAACATTTGCTTACAGTGTTGAAAGCTGCTTTCATACAACAAGTCCACAAAAAAAACGCTTGTTAGTTTTTAAGAGTTTTACAGCGATACACCATATAGCAGAAATTTGTTTAACAGTTGAATCGCTTTGTCAAAGCTCCTGCTTGTATAAAGTGGCCCTCTTTTTGTAAACTAAAAGCAATATTTCCTAAATTGAACAGTTGAGATGTTGAAGAATGCCGTCGGTTTGTGGACGAATTATTTTGCTGTATTTTTATTCTGAACGGGTATCAAGTTCGTTGCCCCAGTCCTAATCTACACGATACTGAAGTAATCATAGATTATCCGTGGCTAGGTTTCATTTACTTTTAAATGTCCCCTATATTAATTCTTGTATGCATTTTTTGTAAAAACATCAAACAACAACAAAAATGTACGTCTTTTTTCTCAAAATTATTCCTCAAGCATCGGAATTATGCCTAAAATACATAATTATGCCATGGTTGGCATCACTGACTAAATGTGTACTCTGGTGTTCTCTTATAATCTCTGCGAATTACAGCAAAAAAACGTAGAAATCTCATTTTGGCAGCGAATGGGTACCTACCCGCGATCGGTCCGTGCCCTAGTCAAACAAAAATCTGCTTCAGCGATATAATCCTTAAAATAAATTTCTTTCATAGCACCAGAAATAATAAAACACACATTGCGAAATTGAGCAGCAGTTTAAGTAGTTACGAATAAGCCGAGTTTAGTAATTATAGCAAATAGTTAATAATATATAGGTGAATACAAAAATCTCAACACACAAGGCATAATTATAATTCGCACTGGAAGCGGCCGGACTAAGGCCACTTCATTTTAGGAACGTATTTTAATATTACCCAATAACACAGTTAACAATCATAACAAAATTCACTTTCGTACACAATTTTTCATTTAGGTTATGTGCTTACTCCTTTCCTTTATTAAGAGTAGAGATGGTTCTTTCTTCTATCATCTATCTAACTACCCATCAAACACTTTTGTATGCATAGATTCAGGTAGGTACCATAAAAAGGAGCCCATAAATATGTAGGTACAAAGGAGGTTCCTATTCACTATTTTTATTAAGTCAATTCCGAAAAAAATATCACTGCGGTTAGCTAGTTGTGTAAATGAATAACTTCAAAATTCACTTTGTATTGGGGATATTTAAAAATAAAACAGACCTTGGTTTTCAGACCGTATAACTGCATTATTTTCAGAGGCCATTTTGAACAATATTATCTATGTTGAATTAAACAATTTTTTGGTATAATAATTAAATAGAAAAACCGTGTTGTTGAAGAGAAAAAAATGTTCGCAATTATGATTTTGAAGGAACGCGGAATTGCACAGATAACACACGGATAACACAGAATGTTTAACTTTTCACTTTCGAATGATTCAGGTATGCGGGTATCCTTTAAACGACATATCAAGTGCGATTTATCATAAAACCAGGGACAAAAATAAAACAGAAATGTGTACAGTACACTCCCATAATAAGGGTTGAAAAGCCACATCTCTACCACTACATTATCATTGGCATTTACTTTTCTCTTTCTACACAAATACCTACCGTTTTCTGGTGGTTCATGGTGTCTTCCTATTGTAGATTTTTCATATTATTTCCTATGCTTTGATTCGTCGTTCTTGACTCGAAATCTTGTGCTTTTACTTTTGCCACATAAGCCGCAGCCTCCAATAAATATCAAAACGGCATGACGTTCTTCCCATATATGACAAAGGACTATGCGAGCACTCATACTTTGTATATAAGAAGTTAGTTGGTGCTGTTGGTTTTGCACTTGTGCAAATGTGTTGGTTTGTTCTATGGTTACCTACCTATGTTCTCATCAGTTGGATTTGATTTTAAACTTTTGCGAAAGTTTAGAGTTCAAATTTCGCCCATATGAATGAAGGATAGCTATATTTTTATTAATATGAATAAGTAGGTACCTACCTGTACCTAAGCACAAGTTATTTAAAAGAATAATGCAAATTGGTAGGAAGGTACGCGTAGGTAGGTACCTATACCTTATTCTTACCTGGAGCAGCTTTTGAGTACACTGTAGGTATATTTCTAAAATAATATTAAATATCATTGTCATAATTATAAAATCATATAGGTAGGTGCATAGTAATATACCTACTTATTTTGTTTTGTTTAAACATTTCAAAAATGTTAGTTAAACGTTGTTATATTAGTCTTGCATAGTACCTACAAGATATATAAGGTACTTAAGTCAGTAATAAATTCGATTGTATCTTTTATTCCAATTTGATACAGATTTATAAGTTAATTAGAACTCAAAGTCTTTAGGTGGGCACATTCATCCATCCATTCATTTACAATACCTCTATGTAAAGAAATTTCTGACGAAGTATATAAGTACAGTGAACGCACACAATGAAATATAGTGGCTAGGTATACATAATAAGCAAAAAGTCATCATTCTTTAGAGATAAGAGCAGCAAGAGATTTGGAAAACAGTAAAGTTGATAACATCACACACAACACTGGTAGGTCGGTATGTGTTCTTATTTTTCCAAACAGTAGTCCTTATTTAACTCTAGGAAATAAATACCCAGTCATGAACTCTGATTTTCGTAGCTCCACCCGAAAGGGCGTGGCCAAGTGATTATTTGATTTTGACCTTTGCGCTTGTTCATTCTCCATGGAGTAGGTAGTAGTCGATTTGTCGATATCACATCGACAAAATATTTTGTTTGCTTTAAGCTTAAAGTGACATATAAATATAAAATATTTTGTTATGGCTGCTTGGTAGGTTCCACGCTACATAGATACGTATGTAAAGAACTTCTTATAGGTATATTTCCACATAGGAACGTACCAAGATATATTTACACTGAAGCTATATTCTTCGGTAGCTGGGATGAGGGATTTCTTTTACAGATCAGCCCTTTAAAAGTTTTTGTAACTTATCAGATATGAGCCTTAAAAATAATCTCGTAAAATCGATAAGTGTTTTATCATAAATAGATGAAGCGTGAGTGCAGATAGGTATGGTTTTATTTATATTCCAATACTACATACCTATCTAGATGCCTACATTAATATGACGTGGTTTCTGCTATTTAGGTATATATAAGAGGTAGGTAGGTATTAGGTTTTGGTTGGATTATTATATGCTTGTCACCAATTGCCATATACTACTTCACTTACTTAAGTATCAAAATTCGATCTTAAACTCCGCTTCCGTCTAACAACAGAGGCTTAAGTGTCCAAATTCGAACAGGGCTTCAAAAATTCTTTGAGTTACATGAAAATTTCAACTCAATTCTTCTAACTTAACTACCTATATCTATGGCAGCTGGTGTCTGAATATCTGCCTTTTATATACCTAAACCCCGATTTTTTAAGTTTTTGTCGTAGGTAGTTTTGTAGTTTTTGTATGCTGCCACGGAATGGTTTTAGGTAGGTTGATGGCATATGTAAGTTCAGCCCCCTCCAGTAGCCAGCCTCTTTAAAACAAAGTACAGCGCAATAGTTAATCCTTTGGTCTTTCTTCCAAGCGAAAAATGTTATTCCCTTGGCAAGGTTAGGTTTGCTAAGCGGGTTGGCGTGGAGTACTCCGTGCCACACTCAGGTCTATATTGACCCATTGGGGGAAAATGTTGTCCCTTACCTATAATAACCCTGTCTATAAATACCTGTGATTAAGTACTCACTGTGCTGTTGCATACAAACCTGGTGAATTTGATAAAGCTCATTATATTGTCCATGAGTGTGCTGGAAAGCTCGTCTAGGTCGTGGAAGAAGTGTATCCCTAGGAATCTGTACTTATTGTGTTGGAGATCTTAGCAGTGACATAGGAAGTGGGTTGTGTCCTCAAGAGCTTCCTCATAACCGCAACCTCTACCAAGTTCTTCTTCTTTCAAGCGTAATTTCTTCATTTGAATCTGCAGAGTGTTGTGCCCCATTATGATTCCATAGAGGGTGAAAGAGATTTTCTATCCTTTCGTATGAGACTCTCGGTTCTGGCTTCATAAAAGATTGGCCATTGCAATCTTGTAGTAGGTATGACAAGTTTCTAGTGTAGTCCATCTAGTGTTCGCCTCTCCTGTGGCCCTTCTTCCTGCCTCAAGCAAGATGTTCACAGAGGGATCCCATAAGATTCCCTTGGCTAACATTTCTTCTATCTGTGTCCAAAAACTTGCAACAGTCCTGGTGCGCGCGAAGCACGTACAAAATATACCTATAATTGAGTACAGTTTTTATAGGCGCAGAACACGATTGAAAAAATTGTTTAAATGAAGAGTGATACAAATACCAATCCGTTTAAGGCAATTGCATTCTGTGATTATTTTTATTTAATTGACAGTTTATTTTAATTGTTTCTGAACTTATAATGTTAAATAGGTATATGTTTTGTTAAACAATTGAAAGGTGGGCTGACTTTATGAGACATTATTTTTATGATTATCATAAGCTCAGCCCCCTCCGGCTGATTGAGTATGCAAAATGAATGGAAACTTCAATCTGTCCTGATTCTCGCAAAAATTTCGATAAATTTTCTTTGTTTTTCAGTTAACAGTTGTGCATTTACTAGATAAATGGGGGCTGGCTATGAAAGACAAGGTTCCTTTAAACGTTCTCCAGTTGCCAAAATTATGTTTTTCTGGCAGATTTTCAGTGCTAGCACATCAGGGTTTACTGAATGATGCCTCTCCGGGTATTGAAATATGAACTTAAATAGCTATTAGTTTCAGTTTCCGGAGTTTTTTTTTTATGCAACTGTTTTATAATATTTTTTAAAGAACGGATGTAGATAATATATTATATAGCTTAGACCTTAGAAGATACAAGGTCAAACTAACTAACTAAACTCGTATTAATGATAAATAAGTTTGGGAAGGTGCACACACTCATTTATTATAAGAGAGGGATGTTGCTTATCTGTATACATAAAAGAGAATGAAGTCCGTGTGTACGCGCATAACTCGAGAATGCATTTTTCGATTTCAATGATTTTGGGCTTGACGGTTTCGTTTAGGACCAAGGAAGGATATAGGCGAGAACTAAATTTTGAGGTGATGAAAGTTGTTATGAAATATTTTATGGGGAAATGCACTTCGGAAAAAAATAAACTGGATAGAAAGCGAATAGTGACACGTCAAATACAAAAAAAAAAACTTATTTTAAATTTTATTATGAGGCTGCAGTATGACAGAGCACGCCTTTTTGTCTAAAATGGTTATTTGAGATTATTTTTAAAAATTGTTAGCTCCAATTGTAAAATAAAGCGTTTACTTAATATTTTATGATAGTTTATGGAAAAGTTATTGAAGGAAAGTACAAAAAAATGGGTTTTTAGACTTAAGCTCTTTTGTAAAAATCGATTTGGATATAATGAAGGTCTTAAGTAATGTAAGCTTTTCGGTCAAACCCAAAATACTAAATTGAAAATTTAAAAATAATAGACATCGAATTTTTTTTTTATTATTATTTATTTAATAATGCATTACAAGTATTTATAAAAGTGTATGGATAAGTACAAAAACAATACAAAATTCATTTAGAATTAAGAAATAAAAAATTAAAGCCATACAATTGTACCAAAATTTACGTAGTAAGTAATGGATCATCTGGATCGTCTTCCGTCAAATCTGGATGAAAGTCTTCAATTTGTTAAGATTTCAGATTTTGGTAAAAGGTGTGGTAAATGTTGTCAATTAGGGGCAGCATTTCTAATAGATCTTCTTTTTTCTTTTAGGTAATTAATTTAATTAATCGGTTTTACTAATGGAATTAAATCCCGGGGGCTGTATGTTTAAAGTCTTGAATTCTTCAAACTCCTTCGTAAACCTCATCTATTTCACATTTTGCCAAACAAATTTCTCGCCATTTTCATTGACTTTTATCCACATATATTTCTCCTTGGATAATGCAAAGAAATTAAAAATATCATGCTGATTAATTTCATTTACCACAAATTTCTTTTTTACACCCACTGTTCGGACAAATTGATACTAATCACGGGGATGCTCTATTTGAACTGTTGTCCGTTTGTTCTTTTTAAAGCCTGATCAACGTCACATTCCATATGGGTGTGACCTGGGACTAGAAATTTGTGTTCATTAATCTCTATAGTGTTTTGGTTTTCCAATTGTAAAAATGTTCCAAGCGTGGTAGCAACAAATGTGTTTTTATTTTGCCCTGGGCAACAATCGCTGTACAGAATGACGTGTTTAGCGTCAGTTGCGAAGTTTTGAAGATGTTTAAAAAGGCATGAGGCTTTCTCACTGGCCACCCCGATTACCTATAGCTTCATGCCACATATAAAATGTGGGCTGACCGGTCTTGCAGTCATGAGCTGTAAGGTTAAGAGTCCAAAGTGGCGATAGAAGTCTCTGTATGGGAAACCACACTTTGAAACGAATTTACTGGATTGAAAAACGGTTAGTGTCACCCATAAAACAAAAATTATTTAAAATGTATGATTTTTTAGTTCTTTGGATGTTCCGGGTGAAATTGAAAGTCGGCTCGGTTTTAATTTGGTTTATTTTGAGATAATTTCGTCTTTTAATTGTTCTTCACACTGTTGGGAATTAGGTTTAGAGTTTTGATTGGAAAAATAAAGTCAGTCGTATTTGACCTGCTGAAAGAAACGGTTTGTTTTAATACATAACTCGCGTTCGATTTGATTGTGAAGAATCACAAATCAAATGTCATGCCAGCAAGAGATTTTGAGGGGAAACTTCAAAGCCAAACTTTTCCATTTCCGCGGTTTTCGCTTATTCAGACCGATTTGCCATTCGTATTTAAGCGTCTTCAATTTCCCGTGCGTCTCGCTTTCGCTATGGCAATTAATAAGTCGCAAAGACAATCGCTTGAATTTGTATTTGTATACTGCAGCCATCACATTTGGAGAGAATTGACTTCAGATTCTTAAAATCGAACACAAAGCACCTATGATAGACACTTCATAAAAAAAAAATATATATTTTTTATTTTATCTTTGAACGGATAAAAAGTTCGATTTTTTTTCATTCTGTGAAACTATCTTTACAAACATCACAATATGGCTGAACTATGTAACTTGCACAGTACAACGTCCATCGTTGAAATATCGTTTAGTACAGTAAGAAGAGTGAATAATTTGCTGCAGCGCATGCGCTCATCAATGTGCGAACTCGAAGGTAATGAAAGTATATTGTTATGTGTATGCAAGCAATAACAGGAAATGCTGACATGTCAATCGTGCAGCGCAGCAGCGTACGACGGAAATGATGACACCGAAAAGTAAAGCAGACATTCCATCAGCAAAAAATGTTGTATTAATAAATTCCTTTGTTATCAAAAACGAAATGTTAAATAGAGGTAAGAAATGAAAAATGACTTGAGTTGTAGGAGATTAATGTACAAGTAACGACATAGCTTTCCAATAAAATCATATTGATCATTATTTTTAAAAATCGTGGTTGTTGTATTATTCAATTCTTGCTATTTGCTGTTCGTGGTATTAAATTCTTAATAAGTGGTGTTCGTGGTGTTCGATTCTCGATATTCGCTATTCGTGTCGTTCGATCTTTTCGATCTAGTGCTGGATAAACTAGTTCCGAATTCATCTTAATTCTACATACGATTGTCAGAAAGATAATACCGGCTCCCCTACCAAAAGCTGGCCTGACGACAGTTTCTTTCATAACAATAAACAAGTGTATAGCCCGGAGGCATAACAATATACCTATCGTCCTACCCACACATGAATTTGGATAACATTGAGAAAGAGAAACAAATTATATCCGACATCCGAGTTTCTCAACCAAGAGAGACAAAATCAACCCGATATTGTGATGTGTTTCGAAGATCTCTTATAATTTTAGAAGAAAAAAAAAAAACTAAATCGGGAAATGGTGAACAAGAACAAACAAAAATATAAAACAGGAGGAAAAATACCCCTCCTATATCCAAGGTTAACTGAGACCATCAATTTCGGCCAATTTCCCGTTTCTTTGCCTACAAACTATATTTTTACAGAAGTGCATTGGTTTGTTGCGCTAGTGTTGATACATAGGAATTCGTATTGAAAAAAAAAATGTTACGAAACTTAAAAAATTCCGACACACCAACACACTGTTAAAAATATGAGCAACTTCCGCTGTCGGCAAAGTTGCTGTCAGCGTTCATAAAATTTTATCCGTTAAAATTGAAATAATTCGTTGCGCGTGGTTGTATTTTTTTAGGGATAAGTGCTCTTTTGCTTAAAATATTTATGAAAACTCTACGATGTAGATAGGTTGAGGGAAAATAAAAACATTTTGAGCAATTTTTCTTCAGTTATTTAAGAAACATTTACTCATGAAATACAAGTTAATGATATTCAAAAGCGGAAAATACACAACCACGTATATTCTAATATGTTTCTGGTATATAAAACATCTCATTCAAATAGTTTTATTTACCAAAAAATTCAAATTATTCGCCTTTGACAATAAATAATATCTAACCAATAGTGTTCAGTAATGCAAAAATGTGGTATTTTGCATGTCACAGGGATTCTAAATCTAATGTCGTATTCTTTGGGCTTCTTCATATTTGCCCTAAGATTTCAGATTTCGTGTCCCTAATCGAACATAAAAACGCTCTTGCTCTTTTTTGTGTTGATATTCGTGCGACTTGAATATGTGTAGTCTTCGACACTTTTCTATGCGCTATCCATTCACTGGTTAAATTTTATATTACAACATTCGAAATTTTCGTCCCGATTGATTTCTAAATATTTGTACATAAATAATTTACAAAAATACATTCACCCGATGCAATGCCTTTCTTTGCTATAGAAAAATTTCACGAAAATGTAAACAAACTCCACCAGTTGTCAAACTCAAATGCACTTGTATTGGTAAATCTGAGCAAATCTGAGAAAATATCTAGATTCACAAAAGTGCTCTGAAATCTGAAGAAGATTCCATTTTTTTACACCAAACGAACATAGAAATTGCTCTGAGGGCGAAAAAAATGCTCTGAGAGCGCCCAATCGAACACCACATAAATTGTCATAACATATTAAAATGGCGAATTTGAAAAAAAAAATTATTGAGGGGCCAGCGGCAAGAGGATTGCGATTTTGAGATCTCAGTATCGTTTGTCACTGATGTGTAGTCTTCGACACTTTTCAAAGCGTTTTCCTTTCACTGGTTAAATTTTATATTAAAACATTCGAAGTTTGCGTCCCGATTGATTTCTAAATATTTATACATAAATAATTTACAAAAATAGATCACCCCGATGCAATGTCTTGCTTTGCTGCAGAAAAAAATTCACGAAAAGCTAAACAAACTCCACCAGTTGTCACACTCAAACGCACTTATAATGAGAAAATATCCAGATTCGCAAACGAACATAAAAAGCAGAGACAATACTTATATTATATGTATTGAATATAAAATAATTTACATGTAAAACTATCAGTACGTGTTATAAATATGAAAGATAAAACGAATCTTCACTCTATTCTGTTGGAGCCATGTGTGCACTACAGCCATGGAAACATTTTGTGAAGCGCTTCGAATCCTTGTTCTTCAGAGTGAGAAAAAATTTTCGCGCACTTTCTGGTTGTTTGATAGATGTTATGTTGATTACCTGGAATAAATGTTAATAAATTCATATTTGTGTAAACTGAAAGAGTTTCTGTCGTCGGCTGTGTGACTTACTTGTACGGTTTTCTAGTCCAATTTGATTTCGACTTCACTGCATATGGAGCCGAGTCGGGTGAAACTCGCATGTATCAGGGATGCGAAATCCAGTTTGCTGTCAATCAAATACCGACGGCGTATGTTCATCAGCTTCAAGATTGATGAAGGTAGAGTTGTCAGCTGGTTGCGCGACAGATTGAAAATCTTCAGCTTTTGCCAAAACTCGACCCCGGATCATAGTTCGCTTATTTCGTTATCGCTCAAGTTGAGACGTTCCAAGTTGGGCAAGTTGTATAGGCAATCGGTACCTGGCAGCGAATTTCGCGACAAATCCAGTTCGGATCAGTTGACAGTTGTCAGTGTCAGCTTTCAAGCGTGGTGAGCTGTGACAGTGTTCAGATGTACAGCTTTTTGTCTCAGTATTGTCCCTGATAAAAAGTGCTCTGAGAGCGCCCAATCGAATACCACATAAGTGACTGCTTTGATTGGTTTGGCTCAACAAAACACTTTTATCAACCGAAAACTTAATTGCACCCAAGGTAAATAAAGCTCAAACCTAGCAACTACCAGTAGTAAAAATCAGTCAGTAAAAATAAATTCAAAAATCTTTCTTTGCATTCGCACTGCAGTTATATACAGTGCCGCTCACTTGAATAGTGTCACACCATTGTGCATAATTTTGGTTCGCTTTAATTATTTCTTTCATGATTTGCGCAAGGAGGAACATCACCTAGATCGTTTGCACAGCCGAGTGGGCGGTGTTTTGGTTTGGTGAGCCATAACGTACTATGGCACTTTGGAGTTGCAGTTCCTAACTCCTCGTATGAATGCACAGTCCTACATTGGCGTACTCGAGAAGGCTTTACCTTCTATTACTTTACTGTTTGGTTCTTTGCCGTGGAAATTCCAGCAGGATAACTTTCTAAGTTTAATATTGAAAATAGTTTTTAAATTATATTTTTATGGGCGGGGGTGCTAATCAAATGGGCCAACATTCGGTACACATATTTTGAGTCATATCGCTTCAAAATTTATAAAAAAAAAAAAAAACTGTATATATGGACCTTCCTTCTGTTCTATTCAATGAACGGCACTGTATTGCTAAAGCTCAACATTTCAGTTCGAATACAAATCCAATAACAACCACTATTTAAATTCCCTTTTTTGTATATATACACGGGCTAGCAAAAACTGTCCATTCCGTCCGTCCAACCGTCCACAGGAAAGCCAATGAACCGTTAACCTCAGTCTCGAAAAGCTTTACTTTGAGATTACAGCAACCGGTCCATCGCAAGCTCGTCCAAACTTCCAATATCATCACCATGTTTCACTTAGGATAAGGGTGCTAAACTAAAGATTAAAAAACTACTAAAGAAGCCCCAAATAGAGGATTACCGAAACCTTTCCGACATGCTATCCCGTATCTACCTTAGGACCCAAGATTGCTTCATGAGTTATTAATGGAAAGGGAAGCAGCTTATCAGCTAGCCAAAGCCCGAGAAACTATATTATTAACCCTTAAATGCCCAGTGTATCTTTAAAGATACAATCCAAAAAAAATTATTTCTTCATTAGTTTTGACACAGTAAAAAAAATAGACCCATCGTTTTTTTAATTAAATTACTTATAACGGAATATTTAAGTTCTTTAATTTTAAACAAATTTTGAAAAAAACAATTTTTTTTTATTAAATACTTTAAGGTTGGTAACACGTTGTGACAAAAAAAATCTTAGTGAGCGTATATATTGTAAAGTAAAATACAGTTACCAAATACGATATACCCAGCTAATTTATAACAAAGGGGTAAATGGTTGTATCTTTAAAGATACGCTGGGCATTGCGGCCTATATCATGATTTCGTATGTATTCAGAGTAGTTGTGTATCGTTACAAAGTGCAAGTTAGTTAATTGTGTTCCTTAAGAAACCACATAGCGCTGGAGCCAGCGATTATTTATTATTATTATTATTCTCATTTGCGAACGATGGCTAAAATGATATTTTAGTGGCTTATGGTGTATTCGATTGAAGAAAAGAATTGTCCTTTCTATCGAAAGAGCAAATCTAGAAGTGCTCTTTCTATGTTTTCTATGTTTCATTCCAGGGAACAGTGCTACCACATTAAAAGATATATCTTCTTTTTTTTCAAGATTTTTGAACTCCAAAATATGTACAAGACTTTTTACCTCAAATTTATCAAATTTCAAGAAAAAAAAAACAATAATATTAATTTTTTACTCTAATTTTGCGAAAAAAATAAACATTAGTTTTATTTATAGCATACATGTACATGTATTTTGAAAAAATCTTGAAAAAAAGATTTTTAATTTTGGAAAAACAAAATTTTCAGATATCTCATCTGAAACACTGCCAGGGAATTGCCCTGAGCTCACCAACAAATGCACACATTTCAATCTGACATTTTGCTAGTGTATGTTGGTAAGTACAGGGCAATTCTTTCCGTTATTGATAGAAATAAATTTTGCGGAAACATGCAATTATGTGTGCAAATTGAAATTTTAATAGAAATATATTTTTTGCTCCATTTAAACATTCATATTTATCTCACCTTTATGATGTGTATGCGGTGTCTGCCGCTAGTATTGCAAAAGTACTCTAACGAATTTCATTGAAAAGAGCAATTTTGAATTTCCGATCAATTCTCTCGGATGTTCATTGAAAAGCACCCTAGCTTCTGACTACCAACTTAAGAAAAAAAAAAAATATACAGCTTTTTCCCGTCACAAGGGTATTTTTTCTTTTCTTTGATTCTAACATAAACAACAACATGGATTCATAAGTCTTTTTAGGTTAGGTTTGGTTGAGTGGGGTTGTGATATCGTCACAAAAAACCAGGCACCATAGCGGGCCCATCGCCATCCCCAGGGAACCATTGCTTGACACTCACATAGAAGGTGGGAGATGTTTTCCGTGACTTGTAGGTCCTCAAAGTACCTGCATATATCCGAATTAGCTAATTTTAGTCTCATGGCATGGTTCCTTAGAAGTCAATGTCCAGAGAGTATTCCTACCGTTAAATTTAACTTTGTTCTACTGAGATGGATTAATTCTTCAGACTTTTTCCGGCTTAAAATGGGCCACAGTGCCCTTAGCCACGGCTATAGGTGGTCTTATACCCTCAATTATTGTATTAAGTGGGAGCTCCACCCCCGCCGTGGCCAGAACGTCAGCCTTTTCGTTACCTTCTATATCACAATGCCCTGGTATCCAACACAATCTGACAATGTATCAATGTAGATGGCTATTTTCTTATTGGATATCGATCTCATCTCAAGTCAGGCTACAACACATCGTACGGAGTGTCGAAGTCAAATGTACCAAGACTTTCTTCAACTTTTTCCGGGATTTCGTGGAATGTTTCCTTCAAAATAGTATTATGTCTATAATAACACTTTAAAACTATTTAAATTATGATAACATTTTTTTTTTCACAATTTTTATGCTGTCACCGCCAACGCAAACACACATTCGTTGCGAGCAATATGTTCGGCTCGTTCCTTCTTTTTCTTGATGATCTCGCTCTATGGCGTACAATTTTCTTTTCCTTTTTTCTTACCCCTTTTATGATTGACGAACCCATGCAGATCCTGAACGCAGAACAGCTCTGAACTCGTTGAGCCAATTATAACAATGTGCAGGTGTAGTTCAAATGTACGAGCATCACACAAAAATCCACACAAAACGAACAATTTAAAACTAACGGTTAAAATTCTATGAACGCTGGTATTCGATTGGGCGCTCTCAGAGCACTTTTTTTGATCTCAGGGCAATTTTTACGTTCGTTTGGTACAAAAAAAAAGCGATCTTTTTCAGATTTCAGACCACTTTTGCGAATCTAGATATTTTTTCAGATTTGCTTCAGATTTACCAATACAAGTGCATTTGAGTTTAACATCTGGTGGAGTTTGTTTACATTTGCGTGAATTTTTTCTTCAGCAAGGAAAGGCATTGCATCGGGTGAATCTATTTTCGTAAATTATTTGTGTGCAAATATTAAGAAATCAATCGGGACAGAAATTTCGAATGTTTTAATATAAAATTCAACCAGTGAATGGAAAGCGCTGTTGCGTTCAAAAACGCTCCAAAAAAAAGTGTGGTCGTCTCCCACCTTCCCATCCTCCGACCCATTCCTTGGTTTGACCACTTCATCCTCCCGCTATTCTCTTGAGGAAGTGGCATAGCCGATCTTGTTGGGTATATTAATATGCCCAACGATCTTGCTCGCCATGACCCTCGGGAGGATAGCAAAAGCAGGTACCCCAAACCAACGTACGGATGAAGAGTGGGGGAGGATGATCCCTTGGACAAACACTCCAACGACAATATAAAGACATGGCCCAGATACCGATAAGAATGCGGTCTTCAGAACAACCCAACATAAAATTGAAAGGCCGAGAGCCCACCATACCCACAACGTATTTTGTAAGGAATTGGCACATTATCTGCAAGTCTCGTCACCCAAAATCTGCGCGGAGGTCCACGGAACAGTGTAGGGTACGCGAAATATCGAATAAAGTTTACTCTTCCTTCTTCTCAAGCTGCATTGTAAAAGGGCGAAGAGTGAAATCCGCCGTCCTCAAGCTATCGTCTCCATGAAGCTCTCCTCCTTCTCAATCATAACTAGCTCGTATTTTTGGGATTTTATTTTAATAATATATACATATAATTCTCGATTTTAAAGGCTCTAAGGGAATTTGGCACCACTGTCGAATCAATTATATCTAACAAGAATTGTTCTGTACTCGTCCATCGAAACGTCAGGCACCGGAAATTTCCCGGCGACCTGGCGAATTCGGATGTGTGTGGAATGAATGAGAGTATGCATTGGTGATCATTAACGGTCGTGTACCATGGCGAAAAAGCTGTGAGTAACGCTCAAAAACACTGTTAATGATCCCCGTTGCGGCTGAATGGTCGAATGCATGAGTGTGTGAGGTTCGAGAAGGAACAAAGGGAAATGTAGGAAAAAGATAATCACTTCTTGGTTGGCCAGTGATTAGAGAGGAGGCAGTGTCCGAATTGCCAGTCAGTAGTTTTTTTTAAAATCGAGAAGTTATTTTTGCGTGTTGGAAAATTTGTTTTTTTGGGAAACTAAGTCCGAAGTGAACGGACAGTTTAGTTTGGAAGAGAGGAAAAGGAAGGAGGTCAGTGGATCAGGAGAAATGAGGAATAGTGGCAGGACGGGTGAAAAAAAAATATAAAACGCCAGGACGGCAGGGTAGAGGAGAAGAAGGAAGAGGAACCCAGGGAAAAAAGATAAGTAAAGTTTATTAAAGTGATCGTTAGTTAGACATTTGGTGATCTGAGACTTAGTTCCGTTGGCTCCCGTTACGCTAGACTCCCGGAAAAGAACGGGACGCGCGCCCCTTTCAGTGGTTATCTTAACCGTTCAGACAACGCGATAACGAGCCAATTCCAACGGCTTAAGAAAAAAAAATTGACATCAAATTCCAACTTGTTTAAGGTTAACAAGTTTTTTTTATAACGACCGTCTGGTCGCATCGCATCCCAATCTCAATTAATATCGTCAATAAACAGCCGTGCTCACCTCGAGCTTTTATAACGAAAAATACCCACCGTGTCGTTGTTTTACCTTTTACCCCACAGCAATCATCGTCGGCATTCTTTTCAAAAGGTTTAACAATCCCTTTCAAAGATTGTTTGGCGCCCACCCTATTGTATCGTTTCTACATTTTTTTTTTTTGACCCACCCCAGCTGAGTGGCCGAGGCGGTAGCATCTAACCGGCTACCTGTTACACTTTTCCCCCACCATATACCACCGGCGAATTGCATCGACGATTTGACTTTTCTCTAACCATCCTCATTAGCGATTTTCAACCCATCGGCGCAGCGGCGGCTGCAATTTTCTCTCGTGTTTTTTTCTAGTTTACGCAAACTTAAAATCGTTTCTCTATACCCGGAAAAGTGTAACAGCGCATAGAAAAGTGTCGAAACGCAAGAGCGTTTTTATGTTCGATTAGGCACACGAAATCTGAAATCTGAGCAAATCTGAAGAAGCCCAAACGAATACCACATAAGTTACGTGACATTTATCAATACGAAATTCTATTTAACAATACTAACCCATACAAATATACACCCCTATCGAGGTATCCGTTCGGAAAAAATTTCGATACGAAAAATTTGATTGGAACTCAAATTGCGATCGAAGTATCCGTTTCGGAACAATATAAATGAATCATATAAACATTAAAATATTCCGCAGCAATTAACTGAGTCTTCGGAGGAAATTCCAGGAACGGTTCCACAGTCCATCTTAGATCCAGCTGTGTAGGTGGATATTGATTTTCCTTTTGTGGGTTCATCTGTGTTCCATTCCTCCCTGCTGGCGAAATAGCAAGAGAATGGTAAATATATCCAAGTCTAGGTGGGGAGACAAGTAGTCAGAAGTGACAGCGTTTCCCACGTATTTATTCAGAATCTGCGAGTGCCTCAGTCTGAAGGGGTTTTCAGCTTTTAGTTTGGCTGATAATGAGGACACTTTTGGCTGCAAATTCTTGCATATATAGGTCTAACGGTAGTTTGTTGAGGATTGCCGCCATTAGGTGTTGTCCTAATTGCGCTGGTTGTTCATATACAGGCTAGTCTTTGTATTTTAGTCATTACCTTAAAATTATTTTCACACACATTATTTAAGGGTTTCGTAAATAGCATTATTTGCAGCTTTTTTAACTCTTTTATTGGCGTTTAATTTCCAATTAAGCGTCCTATCTAAGTACCCAGATATGTTTTTCATTGAGCAAACATTCTATCACATTGGTTAGCGTTTGGTCAACGTTGTAATTGAGTAGTGCTCTCTTCGCTGCACACGTTTTTACATTGTTGGATGCTCCTTCAATGTCTGGGAACGCCGCTAGTGTGTATTTTTTGTCCTTTAGGGGCTTTTCAATGGTGCCGGTGACCTCATGCAGCGCGGCCTCTCAACCACTTTACCTTTAATGTAGGCATGTTGAGCCGTTGAAATCATATTAAAGTCAAGCCGCCTGCAGGTAATAATGTTTGAAAGCTTTTCGAAATTAGATAGATACTTACGGTTGCAAAAAATTGCACTTCAAATTAGTTGCCTTTCTATAAATCTAGTTTTATTTTATTTTGAAGCTATCTTACTTTAAGGTTTCTAATATTACAGTTTCGCTTTCGCTCAACTTCAGTGGCAACTTCAAAAAAATTCAAAATACTTGGTTTTTTTTTTCTTTCATTTGCTCTCTTTTGGCTCTTCAGCAGGTTTTCTTTTCCAAGCATATTTTTTCTGAAATTTACGGGAGCGGATCGAAATCCTGCTCTGCAAAATTATGTCTTCTCGCAAAAAAAATTCTGCTTTACGAAATTCTGTTTTTTTTTTAGTTCTGATTTTCAAATTTTAAGCAATAAAATTCAGCTTATTCTGCTTTTATCCAACTAACAAATAAAGGGTGATTTTTTAGCTGGTTTGGTTTTGGCAACACTGGTTTTGACAGCTGACGTGTGTTTAGTACCTTGTGTCACTGTCAAACAGCTTCAGTTTGGTTTGCAATTCAACCATGGATCGTCTTACAAATGAACAACGCTTGCCAATTATTGAATTTTACTATCAAAATTCGTGCTCGGTTCGAAATGTTCATCGCGCGCTGCTTCCATTTTATGATCGGCATTCTCGACCTTCTGAGCAGTCTATTCGGAAGATTGTGACCAAATTTCGCACCAAATTTACTTTGTTGGACATTAAACCACCAACACGTTTACGTACTGTGCGTAGTGAAGAAAATATTGCGGCCGTATCAGCTAGTGTGACAGAAGACCGCGAAATGTCGATTCGGCGCCGTTCCCAGCAGTTAGGCCTTTGTTACAGCACTACGTGGAAAATTTTGCGGAAGGATTTGGGCGTAAAGCCTTTTAAGATACAGCTGGTGCAAGAACTAAAGCCAGCCGACCTACCACAACGCCGAATTTTTGGTGAATGGGCTCTTGGAAAGCTGGCCGAGAATCCGCTTTTTTATCGAAAAATTGTGTTCAGCGATGAGGCTCATTTTTGGTTGAATGGGTCAGCCAGAAGCATTGCAACAGCTACCAATGCATCCCGAAAAAGCCACTGTTTGGTGCGGTTTATGGGCCGGCGGCATTATTGGGCCATATTTCTTCAAAGATGATGCGAATCGCAGCGTTACTGTCAATGGTGAACGCTACCGAGCGATGATAACAAACTTTTTTTTGCCCGAAATGGAAGTTCTTGACTTGCATGATATGTGGTTTCAACAAGACGGTGCCACATGCCACACAGCACGCGAAACAATGGCGCAATTGCGAGGCGAGTTTGGTGAACAGTTAATTTCACGTTTCGGTCCGGTCAATTGGCCGCCTAGATCGTGCGATTTGACACCATTAGATTATTTTTTGTGGGGGTATGCCAAGGCTAATGTGTATAGGGACAAGCCCGCTTCGATTGACGCACTGGAAGCCAACATCCATGCATTCATTCGTGAGATACCGGCCGATATGTGTGAAAGAGTATGCCAAAATTGGACTCAGCGGATGGGCAACCTGAGACGCAGCCGCGGTCAACATTTGCATGAAATTATCTTTAAACATTAAATTTCAAGGTTCAAACTATCGATTCAAATAAATATTTCATTCATTTTTTCGAATTTTTTGTGTTTTTTTTTTAAAAAAAGTTCTAAGCCTCTTAAAAAATAACCCTTTATAAGAAAGAAAAATTAGATTAAAATTTAAAAAAAAATAGTAACTAAAAGTTGCAAAAATAATTAAATTAATTAAAAAAAAACAAGAAACATTTTATTAAATATTGAAAGAAAATGAAAATAAAAAATGCGAAATGGAATAACAATGATTTAAAAAAGAAAACGCCCTCCCCATGTGCGAATCTCCCAATTCTGCAAACAATAAAAAAGGGTTGGAAAATATTTAAAAGCCGGCGCTGTCCTTAGATTAAATCAAAAAATGTATCTATTGAAAGGAAAAAATTTAATTAAATAAAAAATACAAACATTTAATTCTAAAAAAATAAAAGTTAAACCAAAAAAGAATTGAAAAAATAAAAATTGACAAAAAAAACGTCCTCTCCATCTCTGCTTCACAAAAATCTGCAAACAATAGAAAAGGTTTTTGAAAATGTTCAAAAGCGCGTGGTTTTTATTTATTTGCAGAATTTTTTAAAAGTAATTATGGCCCATTAAGAATCTTGACACCTACCTTAAATTTACACATAATCTGTTTCCAAGAGTTTCTTTGGTATTATTGTTGACGCAGTTTTCATTCTAATGTTTATAAACTGGCACCACTTCTTGTTCTTGCGTTTGTTCCTCTTCTTTTATATTATCACAGCTTTCTTCACATCCGAATTCATTGCATTCAAGAACTAATGCTCTTTATTCAGAAGAAAAGCGTTTGGAAAATTGTTGATTAATCTCCATCAAAGGCTGTTTTTTTGGTTCTTGTTGTGGGGTTTGAACACTCTAAATTTACAGACTTTGTGAGCAGATTCTTTGGTCCTAAGGTCAAGTATGCATTATTACATCCTTTTTGATGGGCAGAAAACACGTACCTACTCCGTTTTGTTCCAACTATTGTTGAATCGGTTTTGGAAACACAAATCCGCCATAAAAACCGGCATAGTGCTCAAACATTGTTTCCGATAATAATTGTACATTTATACGATATATATTTGCTGACAATAAAAGAAAAATAGGAATTTTATATTTATAAAACAAAGTGCTTACAACTTAGCTCAATAAATACGTACTTGAACAAAAAATCAAACAGTTATTGGATGTGTACCGCCATTCATTTCATAGGGGTATAGCTTTTCAGTTTCAAGATATCTACACACCCAACTTTTTTTAATTAAGACATTTTGTTTTCCTAATCGTGTTATGTCAATTGGAATCGGTTTTAGAAATAAAAATATAACAAAATAAAAAAAACGTCGCCCAATCGCTTGACACTCACTGCGTGGCAACTTGCACAGTGTTACCGGAGAAAATTTTTAAATCCGGTCTAACCGATTTTTAACCGGAACAAAAAATTCTTTAACCGGAAAAACTTTTTTTGACCGGAAAAATAATATTGTCCTTTGATTAGACATAAAGATAAATTTCTATAATTTGAATGAAACTTTTCCATACTTAACAAACACGCTCACAATTTCATACAGAAGCCAATTTATTGTTAATAATCCTATAATACAGGGGCTCCACGACCACGCGGCAGTCTCATATCGCATTTCAATGCTCCCACCAAAACTGTGACTGGGGGTGTGCATTCAAACAAGTCTAAGTACACCTTGTCTGAAATTGCAAAATATTTAATGTAATGCAAAGTGTAATGTAATGTAAGCAAATAATAAAAAATAAAAGATTTGCTTGCTATGATGATGAAGGATCCAGCCAGCTTAGAAGTTTCTAAGGTTGACAACCCCTCAATTTATATATTTTTTTAATTCAATTTAGATTTAGAATCCGTGTGACATGCAAAAACATACAAAAAATGTTAGATAAATCCTGCCAACCGTGGGGGAATGTGATAGAGTTCGGGAATACCACATTTTTACATTACTGAACACTATTGGTTAGTTATTATTTATTGTAAAAGGCGAATAATTGGAATATTTTGGTTAGTAAAACTATCAGAATGAGATGTTTTATATACCAGAAACGTGGTTGTGCAATTTCCGCTTTTGAATATCATTAACTTCGATTTCATGAGTAAATGTTTCTTAAATAACTGGAGAAAAATTGCTAAAAATGTTTTTATTTTCCCCCAACCAATATACACTGTAGAGTTTTCATAAATATTTTAAGCAAAAGAACACTTATCCCTAAAATAAAATATTACTACCTATGTACCTAAATGTAAATGTGGTATTCCGGAACTCTATCACAATCCCCTACATTTACATTTACATTTGCTTTTATTAAACTTTTGGTATATACAATTTGACTTAAGGCTAGGTAACAAATGGTGGTGAATATTAAATATTTAAATGCGTTGGCTCAACAATAGGGGCCCAACGGTGTACAATAGTGTTTTTTTTTTTTTTTTTCTTGAGTCTATTTTATATAAACTGTGTCTGTCTTCTCGGATTCATACTCGCAGTATGCATCGTTGTCTGGTTTGACCTCAGGGTGTTCAAGTCCGGGTGTTGATGAAACAATCCCCTACGGTTGGCAGCATTTATTTTATACTTATTGTAATGTTTTTGCTTGTCACACGAATTCTAATGTGGTATTCGATTGGGCGCTCTCAGAGCACTTTTTTTGCTCTCAGAGCAATTTTTATGTTCGTTTGGTACAAAAAAAAGAAGAAGCCCAATCAAATACCACATAAATCGACGTAAGTTATGTTATGTCACATAACACCGATAGGAAAACAAAATGGCGAAAAAACAAATGTATAGGGGACCAGCGGCAAGAGGGTTGCGAGTTGGGGGTCTCAATATTGTTTCTGCTTCCTAGTTCCTACAGTCACTTTGGATATGGATAAACCGCATATTTCTGAAGCTATTTTTCATAATTAGAACTTTTTAACCATAATTAACAGGCATCGGTTCGCTAAAAGCTATTATAGTGTTGTCATAGGCAACTGTGGTATATTTTAAAGGTTTGTTTTGGGGATAAGAACTAATAAAGGGCCAAAATAGCAAAAAAAAAAAAAAAACAAAACAAAACAGCCACACTGGCTACATTTACATCAGTCCATTGGTCGTTCACATTTTTCGAATAGCCAGCATTTAGGCACAATTCAACTATCTAATTTACTTTATTCTGTGGATTGCCTGTGATCTCAAAGAAAACGACACACTTCTTAAGAAGTTCAATTCCAATAAATATTTACTTTTTCTATAAGTAACATGCAGAGGTGTTATTTTGCTATTCAATTTTTTTAGATAAATGATCGGATGTTTATTTATTTATTTTATCTTTGATTTCTTGAATCGACGCTGGGCTGTTGGCGTAGACCTTATTGTACAGGCGAAGCTTTTTTCGCCTGCTCCTTGGGAAATCGAATTGATCCAGAGGATCTTGCGATGGTTTCCCGTGGATGAATTTGGAGCGATTTTTTGCAATTCACGTTAAAAAAATGCAATCGAGCGTGAGCTATAGCGAAAAGTCTAGAGACGAAGAAGCGACCAAAAAGAAACGATCCGTGGCGATGGTTGGAACACAAGTCAAAACTTTTATTTCAGCAGTTACTGCAAGTTAGCTTTTAACATTACTTTTAGTATACAATTTTCGAAATAAAGATGGCGGAAATTATTTGTTGGCGGCAAATTTAAATTTACAATGAACTGGTATAAAGTATGTGGAATCATAGTGATGTTTTTTAGCCCAAACACTTATCTTTCACGTGGCCGCAAAGGCAGAAGTCGCAAGGTGTTAAATCACAAGATCTGGGTGGCCAATAATTGTGATCACCTCTTCGAGAGATAACACGGTCCGGAAACTTTTCCCGTAAAAGATCAATGCTTTCGTTGCTTGTGTGACACGTAGCGCCGTCTTGTTGAAAGTAAACGTTATCCAGATCAATACCATCCAACTCCGACCATAAAAAATCATTAATCATGCTCATGCCCAATTCCAAAGAACGACGAGGAATGGACAAACCTGGGTTTTCTTCAACACTTGGGCTACAGCAGCAATATTCTCAGTTTTTCTAGAGCGACGTGCACGGGTTTTATTCTTCACATCACTAACTTGTCCCAACAGCTCGAATTTTTCGACCAATTTCTATATTGCGGTCCGACAAGGTGCTTTTCGACGACCAAAAAATGCTTTAGTTTTGCGAACTGTGACTGACAGATTTTCACCACTTTTGTAGTGAATTTTAATAATTTCAATGCGTTGTTGAAGAGTGTATCGTCCCATTTTTAGTAATGGCGTAGTTTCTACTTGTCAAATGTCAAAGAAAACAAGGTTCAAAAATGACAGCTACCGAAATAGCGGGTCATTCACAATAACACCCTTTACAAACATCACAAGATTGAAAAATGTACTACTTTGTTTTGTACTCAGCAGAGGGCTCTATGTTTAAAAATATAAATGTTTTGTGAGAAAATAAAGAAAGCTTGAAAAAATCGTGTTTCTTAATCAATTATCTATGTCCCAATCCAATCATTATCGCTCTGTGAAATAACTGACTATTTCAGTGGTGCTAAAAGGTCTATCCAGGAAGGCGAAGAAATAGTGAAAGTTGGCTGGATACATAAGATCGGCCTCTCCCCACCTCCATCCGTAGATGAAGTTACTGGGCGACCCAGTCATGGTTTTTAATATTTTATCAGTATCCCATAATGCAGTGAAGCTACTGAATGGGCTTAAGCATGCCTGCACCTCTATGCTACGAACATTTAGTAGCATAAAGGTGCAGGCATGCGAAAATTTGCCGCCAGGGGTATGTTCACTATATTGCATTAGTGTTGTGAAATTTGATGTATTGGAGAGAGAAGAGAAGAAGAAAATAAACGCGTTGAATATAAGAAAAAGGGATTAGATAGGTACTTTGCTTTGATACAATTCAGCCTTATTCCTGGTGAAATCGTAAGAAAAATAGGGACAAATGAATATGATGAATTTCTTAATAATTTATGAATATACATTTATTTTCCAATAATAGCAATATTTTGGAAGACTGAATTAAAAAATAATTTGTCTGCAAAACGTTGTGATGCAAAGCATTTGAATGAATTCTTTATGTTTTGTTTTATTAGGTTTAGGATTAGCTTGGAAAAATAAATAAAGTACTATACCTACCTAATTATACTATTAATTAATTTTTGTTTCATATTTTTAGGAAAAATATGTTAGTATTACAATTATATTTTTGACCGGTCTTCTGGTCAAACATTCTTATTTTATCTTTTGACCGGATTTTTTTGACCAAATTTAAAAAAAAAAACTAAAAAACCGCCATTCGGACATATTTGACCGGATTCACTTTTTACAGTGGCAGCACTGGTTGAATTAATGGATCCGTGGTCGAGTACTACATGACTATATTTGTTATTGTTTTGCTTGTGACGTATCGATCGCTCACGGATGCGGTAATTCGACTCCAGATTTGACTTTCGTATGGGAATTTTTCCCGTCTTATAAGTTGAACAAGGAAGTGGGTTTATTTATTAGGTAGTTCCCCTGTCAAATTCAGAGGAAATCCATCCGATCCCGCAGCCTCTCCAACCTTCAGATGATATATTTAATTATTGATTAGGTATGCTATTATCGACATTTCATGTTGTCAATTTTGTTTTAAAGTGTAAATGACGCGTCGATAATTTCTTAGCCTACGCGGCAAAACATTCGGAATATACAGAAAAATATTTACATATATCTTCGTTTACAACATAATATGCTAATCTGGATTTTGTTTCATTGCGTTTTTCTGAAGATCCGAGAGAATTGCACCGAAATTCAGAATTACTTTTTTCAATGAAATTCAATAGAACACTTTTGTGGTAGAGATTTGGTTTTATGTTTCTCTTCGTTTCGTTGTGATTTTCTAACTTTTGTAATTTCAACACAACAAAAGCGTATGGAAATATTGCTTTATTTAAACAAAAGCACTTAGTAAATCTGAAAACACTTTATTAACAATTTGAATAACAATTTTGCTTGAAAAAACTCGCGTCCAATCCGAAAGTTTCATTATGTCCTTTGCAGTTGTTCTTATATATAGGTACACGCATTTTCCTGTCGTGATATGCTCTTTCTACAATATTAAATATATTCTACTCAAATAATAAGCCTATAATATCCATTTATTTTTAATTTTATATCTGTTAAAAAATAGATAAGGAAGTCTCTCCCGGCGGATTTCACTATGTATATGAAAAGTGAAAGTGAATCGAGTAAGTGAGTCTCAAATATTCCGTATTCGTAGATAGGGGTGTATAATTTCAGTTTAAGTTTACATTTTTCACTCATAAATGTAGATTTTCGGATCACATAACGCAAAATTAGTTTCTAACACACAGCCAACATTTATGTGGTATTCGATTGGGCTTCTACAGATTTTCTCTCACATTTCAGATTTTGTGTGCCTAATCGAACATAAAAACGCTTGTCACAAATATTTGACAAGGTTGAAAGAAATTAACAAGTCTTTTGTATTGTACTTATTTTTTATTAAATTAAAGTAATTTCAGTTCAAATAATTATTTTTTGTAGCACTCAAAAATTTCGTGGCTTTCCCCTTATCCCTCTATTCACGATGACAGCCTCCAGCCACGAAATCGTTTTATCCATTTCTTTGTTTTAGTTGTCGCAAGATGTCTCGTTGTCGATGGCGATACTCTTGTTTTTGCTCCCACAAGCCTACACTGAACTTTCTTGTGCAGACTGCAACGGAAGTAAGCTACTGCTGCAAATGCGCTTTTGCTCTCGTCTACGAACATGTGTAGCTCGGTAGTAGTATCACCGCCAAACTTCAATTCAGACAAGTAACATCTCGGAATTACTATTTCCTTGACCCTATCTAGTAATCGGATCCACTGGCACCAACGTATAAACTGTTCTTCTTTAATTTGGTCATCCCAACTTATCTGATATTTCCACAGGTCTTGGAGTAAGATCTTCAAGTTAATCAAAATATGTGCAATGAGCCCTAACCCCTTCTCTCTTTGTTGGCTTCATCTTACCAGATATGACCTCTTTATTATTATTATTTCGTCGAACAACATACATATATAAAACAATCTGCAGCGGTGCACCACCACATTCCTAACACCTTATCTGCCTCGATATTGGAGCCCTTGTTGAGACTGCATTTTTGTTTCGCCAGATCACCGCCGAGAACACAAACTACCTTGGATGATTTGGAGATCCATTTTCCAATATCGAATCTACCGCGTTGATGAATCCACCTCACCTCTTTGCACAACTGCAAAGCCTCGGTTTCAGTATCCACGGAATCCAACAAGTCGTCCACATAGTGGTTTTCTACTATGCATTTAACAGCTCTGGGATATTTATCTACGAAGTCATTCGCGTTTTTATTTTTTACGAACTGTGCACAGCTTGGCGAACATGTGGCCCCGAAAGTCATCACCTGCATTACATATACATCAGGATTCCATTTGCAGTCATCTTGCTTCCACAAAAAGCGTTGCGAATGTTGATCCTTCTTTTTGATTCGCACCTTGAGTTTAGTCTGTCCCGAGAGCGAAGATGGGAAAACAGGCACAATCGACAAAGTTTGTTCTGCTTAACCGCGTCCCATCGTTCTTGTAAGTTAAAGTAATTAAATTTGCAGCATTTTTCAACCTTATTACAGCTTTGGCTGCAAATGCAACACGGCTTCTCTCTTAAGTTGCGGTTTTCATCGTGAACACCTACATGACCTTTTTCACCAAACAAAGGTTTGGCAGCTTTGGTGTATATCTGTGGAACGGTGTAGGTGACACTACTAACAATATTAGCTAACTGCATCAGCCACTTGCTGAAGGTAGATAGGTTAATATCTGTATCCACACAGGAGTATGAGTGTGTTGCCCAGTTCAGTTTTATTTGAGGCGGCAGCTTTTCAATTAGCTCCTGTAATAGAATGGGATTATTTAAGTGAGAAGACATGCCACATACCTCCATAGTCGAGCACAAATTTTCAACAGCTAACGCAAATGCGACAATAATTCCAGTTTGTCAGATTTTGGATTGGGTTCGTCCTTAACTTTCTGCAATGGTGTTTTTATTATTAACTCGGGACGTCCATACCTCATCTTTAGTGTTTCTATAATGCCTGGTACATTTCCTGGGAGCAGAAGTCTGCTACGAACGTCTTCCAATGCTCGACCTCTCAGACACCGTTGTAAACGAATGAGATTTTCAACGTTTGAGAATCCACAGGCTGATGTTGTGCCTTCAAAACTGCTTATAAAGATAGGCCAATCCTCTAGTCGTCCGCTGGTTGGTAGCTCTTTCGAAAATGCTTGTCTTGCTGCAAGGTGAACAGACGTCAAACTTCGAGAGTGAAGATCGTCCAGCCAGTTATTGTTGGGCTTATTTTCATTGGGTACTGCTGCACTGGATGTTGATTGTTGATTTAGGTCGGCATGACGATCAAGATCTTTTGTAACAGGAGCGATTTGAGGAGCTTTTGTTTCAGGGTAGTAGTTGGAAGCGGAAACATGTGCTGAGGCTAATGGTAAGGTGTTTTAATGAAGTTTCGTCTGTTGCACGTGCATAGTGGCGTTGTCTTTGTATGAACGGGTTGCAGTTTGACTATTGCATGGCAAATCAATTGCTTTACTGTCATGTCGCTTGCTCGCCTCGTTAGACTGTGCCTGATTATTTAAGCTATGCTTCCGTATAGTACTGACGGATTCTTCTTTATCATCCTGTTCATCCTCCTCTGAATCATTATTCATCAGCAATTCAAATCGTTGCTTCAGACACTTTACATCTCTTGCCTGTTGCCGTAGCTGTGCTTCCTTCATTCGCTGCTCTGCTAATGTTCGCTCCTCTTCTAAGAGACGAAGTTGAAGTTCCTTCTGGCGAAAACGTTTCGAACGAGTCGTTCCAGCTACTGAATGTTGTGATGTGGACTTCGCACTCACTGATTTGTTATCAATTGATGGAGCCTCGGTGCAGTCGTCACACATCCATTCGCGATTTTCTATGCTTTCGTCGACTGCCACACATGAAAAATGAAACCATAAGTCGCACGCATCACATTGCACCATATCCAGAGTTTCCATTGTTTTACGCGCATGTAGAAGTTGCATTATCGTGCCTTTCCATTTTTCTTCCCTTTTTTCTACCTGTGGTTTTAGGTGTTTCTGTTGGATTGGTAGCCATCTTGCGCTCAAGGCTTTATCGAAGCTAAGAAATGTATTTTTTAATTCACGAGAAATTTTTGAGAAATGTCACAAATATGTGACAAGGTTGCAAGAAATTAACACGTCTTTTGTAGTGTACTTATTTTTTATTAAATTAATGTAATTTCAGTTCAAATAATTATTTTTTGTAGCACTCAAAAATTTCGTGGCTTTCCCCTTCTCCCTCTATTCACGATGACAGCCTCCAGCCACGAAATCGTTTTGTCAATTTCTTTGTTTTAGTTGCCGTAAGATGTCGTTGTCGACAACAACGCTCTTGCTTTTTTTTTGTGTTGATATTCGTGCGACTTGAATATGTGTAATCTTCGACACTTTTCAAAACGCTTTCCATTCACTGGTTGTATTTTATATTAAAACATTCGATATTTCCATCCCGATTGATTTCCAAATATTTGTACATAAATAATTTACAAAAATAGATCCACCCGATGCAATGCCTTTCTTTGCTGTAGAAAAAAATTCACGAAAATTGAAACAAACTCCACCAGTTGTCAAACTCAAATGCACTCGTATTGGTAAATCTGAAGCAAATCTGAGAAAATATCTAGATTCGCAAAAGTGCTCTGAAATCTGAAAAAGATTGCTTTTTTTGTACCAAACGAACATAAAAATTGCTGTAAGAGCAAAAAAATTGCTCTGAGAGTGCCCAACATAAACTAACTATGATTCCTTTTCTTTATTAAAGAAAAAAATAGAGCAAGGAACGTTTTTATTTTCATACACGCGCAATCTGAAATATGAGAGCGAATCTGAAGAATCCCAATTGGATACCACATATACCACCTATCATTCCATTATTTAAACAAAAAAATATATTTTTGTATCTAGTTACAAAACAATACTTACTTATTTAGTTATTTTTGTTTTATTTCTTTTAAAATTAAAAGTCGGTGCAGGGAGATCGAGACATATAGAGTGATCCACTTGACCTTTCTACGTCCGCGACCCTTGTATCGAATACGATAGTGAAAATGATGATAATAATGAATGAATTAATTAACAGCAATTGTTCTTAATTTTGAATTTGAGGAGCTCTAACTTCTTTTGCGATGCACGATGATGAAGAAACTTGTGATAGTACGTTTTTAATCCTCGCTGCTCCCGACGTTATTACTTCTAACGTAGGAGTGTTTTGACTGTGACATCTCAACTGACATTGAATTGATCTTAGACATGGCCCAGCTTTGTGTAGATAAAATCCAGTTGCTACCCACACTTCCATAACTGTTAACGTTCTGGTTCTGGGAGGCGATGTCTTCAATTTGTACGTAAACATTTAACTACTTTTGTTTTCAAATTGTTATATAAGACTTATAGAGAGGAATATTAAAATTTGTTTATTGTGATAAACAAAACGTTTATGTACATATTGTGGAAAGAACCATTAGTTCAATTATTTGCAATAACAACACTAACATATCTATCAAAATTGTCATTAGTTAAGCCGAATTTAAATATACAATCGCATAGAATTCGATGCCAGTTTAAACTAACTGAAAAGTATGATTTCATCTAAAGGTACTTTAACATTACCTGTGAATGCAAATTATAATAGATAATTTAAATAATTAATAGTCTATTTTGTAAGAATGAATGTGTTTGTGTATGCATACGTTTCATGTGCCCACAAACTGTTGCAGGTTTAATCATTGCTTTTGTTTTCATCGTGTTCCGTTTGGCTCTCACCGTTGGTCTTCTACAAGCATTATTGATAAATACTATATTGGTAAGAGGATTCGTTAGTCAATACCTGAGGTGTAGTTTCAGTCGAATTGATACAATTTCGAGCCAATTCGGTATTTGAGGTACAGTTCAAACGCATTCCTTGCAGCGATTTTTCAAAATTGGACGTTTTGTTCACAATTTCAGATATCTGAAATACAAAAGAAAATATCAAATATTTATAACAAAAAATAAATGAAGCAAAAGAAAGTTTAAGTAAGTTAAACTGATATCGAGTTCTTTCCATTCGCCTTAAAAATAAAAACCCACACAAAAAGAACGGTTGTGAGAAACAAGGACTAGTGTTCTATGCAAACCAATTGCGCCTGGTATGAACGAGTACAGACCAATTCTGATATCGTGCAGAACGACAACGATCGCTACTCCATAAAGGACAGAAACAATCTCACTGAGACCTTTAATCTGCTACCTACAGCTGTCATTAGTGCTTTTGAATAGACGGCGTTAACTTTAAGTTAGTAATGGACTTTGTTAGCCGCAAATAGTAACACTTGCAACCGTTGTTTCTTCGGCCTAAGACCATCGATTAATAAGTGGTTATCCAGAAACATTAAGGAGAGCCTATACCTCATCAAACCAGTTCTGACTTATCGAGTAATTTTCGGTCCCATTAAACAGAAAACAAGCTATACAGCGACATCGATCTAGTTAAAAAATATGGGCATGTAGAGCGAACAGACACCACCGCTCCGGATCGAAGAATTTTCGATTTCAACCCGGTTGAACAACACAGTAGAGGAAGATCTCTTCTTGGTGACGTGCACAAATGGAAGGGGACCTCAACCCTCTTGAAGTACCTACATACATAGAGGCATTTGAAAAAGGACTTCAGCGCCGCCTTATTGAGTGTAGAGTCATCTGTAGATAATCAACAGTACTCCTTTTGCCCATACTAATTTTCATGAATAAGATATTACTAGTGGTCGCTTGTGGTCGAAGATCGACCCTACCTACGTAATACTTTAGTAATAAATAAATATTGGTTTCCCTAATACTTTGTTTATTATAAATACTAAAAAGTGTACGGAAACTTTGGATGTTCACGTATTAATATTGCTGATGGTAGATGCCTCTACAAAGGAAGTTCCCACTAAGCCAAAGTGCAAGCTTAAAGGAATTTAGCGATTTTATTTCTTCAAAAAACCTTAAGGCAGCGTTCAATCGGTTCAAGCGATCAACTAAGGCCACCTTCTGGAGCTCGCATAAAAATGTTCTTCAAGTCTTAAAATGCAAATATGAGGAAAGATAGATTGTTAACTAAAACTAGAAAGTATAGATCATCACAGAAGCAATCAGTACCGCATAGACAAACACCATCAGAATCCAGTTATACTGGCTGGTATAGGGTCGAGCAGAAAAAGAATATTTTATTTTGAGTACATAAAAAAAAAAAACAATGTTTTCTACGACTATTAAAGTGCGATCCTTAGTAACTCCGCCCAAGGACGTTAAAAACCCTTTCTTTTAATTTTATTAAAGCGAATCTTCTTCGTAAACCCGTCCAAGGACGTAAAAAAAACAATTCTTTTATTTTTTTATCACCAATACTAAAGTGAATCTTGTGAAATCGTCCAAGGACATTAAAAAAGCATTTTTTTTTTTTTAACCCTCTGTCTTGGATGAGGCGGTATACACCAAAAACTCTTCCGCATACCCGGTGTTTCTTGAATCACCGATTTCGAAGGTACCTGGAGAGGAGACCGGTACAACCAAGGGATCATCAGCCTAAGCAGGAGACACGTCAGTGCATACCATTGCTGAGCATCAGGAGAACTTTTTTCATGTTTTCTTTTTTTTTATGTAATTATAATTAATGACATTGATTAACGTTCCACGCTAACCATTGTATTTTTTTTTAAGTAAGAGATGAATGGAGCAACCCATTTTTAACGTTTTTTGTTTTTTTCTTCGTTAGGAAATAGTACAGCCTAACTTATTACGGCAAAGGGGACCATCCCAATTGGATCCCTAGGTTAGGGATAATAATTCTGCAGCTGACAATGCATTGGCAGGGGCAGGAGAGATTTTAGTACCTCAACTTTAAGGGACGTTTAGACGTACAATTTTTTTTTCTTTCGCTTACTTCCCAAAAAGGGATGTAGATATAAACATATGTTTACACTAGTTCAGATGGAGAGTTAATAATGTTAAACCCTGATATATACTGTAAGTTACACACAGTTGCCCAAAATGTAAATCCCGTCTGGATGTAAGGGCTGTAACTCTAACTCCTAACAAAAACTAGGAAATGAATATGAAGTATCAGTACCTGAATTAAAAAAACCATGTGTGACGGTGAGTGGAATGAGAGAGCAATGGGAAAAAGGAGCTTTGGAAGCAGCTATAAAAAATCAAAACATTATTACTGGAGACGTCAAGTGTGTAAAAATACTAAATGTGAAAAGGAATAACTTCATAAGTTACAAAGCAATATTGGAATTGGGGAAAGAGGAATATAAACGAATTATGGAGAGAGGAAGAATGAATATAGGATGGGACAGATGCTTGGTGTATGATTACGTGTCGATCCGAAGGTGCTATAATTGTTGGGGGTACAACCACAAAGCGGCAGACTGCAAGAACAGTATTGTGTGTGCAAAATGCGGTGAGAACCACGAGACTAGAAACTGTGATAAAACGATTTTAAAGTGCAATAATTGTATGATAGCAAACCAGAACTTAGGTTTAAAACTTGATATGTGTCATGACTGCCGAAGCTATAAATGTGAAGTGTTTGTTAAAAAACTTGAGGACAATGTAATTTCGATCCCGAATTATAATATGGAAAGATGTAATAGCATATCGAGTCGAACAGGTGGCGTTATTATTTATACAAAAGATGGAATACGGACGGATGTTTTGAAAAACTACTCAAAGAATATGGACATATGGTGGCTAGTAATTTCTGTTACTTTCGGTTCATTTTCTTTAAAGGTGGTGGGTATTTATAGATCACCAAGTTCATCAAAAAAATCATTCTGTGATGAGTTTTCTGTTTTAATGGAGGAATTGGCGGATTTAAAGACGGATTTTCTGATTCTAGGAGACTTCGATATCGACAAAAATGAAACTCACACAAAACGAATGGTTGTGAGAAGCTAGGCCTTGGGTCCCTACGGACCTATTGCGCCAACTATTATTTAAAGAAAGGCATTTCATCGGGTGTTTTTTTTTTTGTAAATTATTTATGTACAAATATTTAGAAATCAGTCGGGACGGAAATTTCGATTGTTTTAACATAAAATTTAACCAGTGAATGGAAAGCGCTTTGAAAAGTTTCGAAGACTACACCCATTCAAGTCTCACGAATATCAACACAAAAAAGAGCAAGAGCATTTTTATGTTCGATTAGGCACACAAAATCTGACAGCAAATTTGAAGAAGCCCAATCGAATGCCACATTATATATAAAATTGATGTAGTTCTGTTCGACTAAGATTGCATTTGGCTGCATGTCTTTAAATGCCAAAATCTTAGAAACTGCTGAATATATTCTGGTGCATTTTCATAGGCCTATAGAGTTTACATAGGCCTACAATTTCCACTTCGTTTCAACTCCGTAAAAAATTGGACAAGAGTAATTTATTTTTTCATTTCGATTCGCTTTTTTCTTTGCAACGCTTTTCGGTTCGAAAATACTGGGAGCATTTAAATATAATAAATACATCTGTACAACTTATGTTATCTATTAACTCGATAACTTAAAAGGTTTTTGAATAAATAGGCAACATTTGAAACATTTCTACGATTTTCACCTCGGTGAGTGGATATGCACTTCATTCTCACATCAAGCATACGAAACGCGCAATATAATGACATCTCTTTTAGTCTTATTTTACTCCTGTGGCGGAAAGGGAGACAGACAGAGGCAGAAAAAGAAAACCATAAAAGAAATGTCAAATATGTAGGAAAGGTTTGTTTACCTCTGTTTTGCTTACACTTATTTTGTCGTGTGCGGCGTAGGATTGAAAGAGATACGGTGTGAAATGTATACGGCATTGAGAGAGTTAACATAACGGTAATAAGAAGGAAGGCGAATTATTTTATACAGTGGTAAGAAATATCTCTTATTCGTGCACTCAAGCGCTATGAGAAAGAAAAACTATGTGTTAATGGTGTTCAGCACCAAACTTATCAGAATGCGACAGTCACTGGTATGAGTTTACCATCCCCACAAATAATCGATGGGTCTGAAAGTAATTTAAATAAAGAATATATCGAGCAAAAACTACGTCAACTGGACTTCAGAGAATTTTATCGAACAAAATGAACCAAAGTTAAACGATGAGCAGAGAGCAGTTTATCAACACGTAATTGAGATCGTTAACACAACCATTGGTGGTGTGTATTTTCTAGATACTCCAGGAGGTACGGGCAAAACCTTTTATTAGCTAAGATTCGTGCTGATTGAAAATTACAATGCGGTGGCATCCTCCGGTATCATCGGATTTCGATGAAACTTTTTTTGAAATGTTTTTTAAGATTCTGTGCAACATATAGGCTATTCCTTTCATTGCCATGCCTATTTTTTGGAGCGTTTTTGACCAAAATGTGTTTTTTTTTTTCTGACTTTACTGCCTTTAACTCGCCATTACTCAGATAATTCTTAATCAATGCAAACAAAACAAAATACTTAGGAGAGCCAACACTTTTATTGTTATTTCAAGCCATCAATCAGCTTTCTATGTCCTTTAGAAGCTGAGCTACAACCTAAAATCTAACATGAAAAAAATAAATTTATTTTCTCAAATCGAATATTATCAGCAGCCGCGGTTCTTGATCGTTGTTCTGCTTTGGGGTGGTTTGGTGGCGCACATCGCACAGGCACGTTCATATGAAAAAAAACTGCGTGGTGTGTTCTCCAAATTAAGTGAAACGAAAGAGAAGTATGGGACGAGAATTTACATATGTATATTGAATCAACAGCAACAATTGTGTTTCTGAGGAAATGCGCAGATGGCTGATGACGATTGACGTGTGGTGATCAGCGTTGCCATAAGTGCAGATTTGTCTTTTGTTTTTTTGTTATTGTTACATTTATAAAAAAAAAAATTGTGAAGGAAGATTTTTCTATAGAAATCTGCATTGCATTTTTTTTTTTTTTTTGTCATAATTGCAGATTTGTAAAAACATTATGGCAACATTGGTGGTGATGGACGTATGGTGGAGGTGGTGCATATAGAAATTGAGTTCATGGTTTTTGTTTTAATGGTTGTTATAGTATCTACGTTGATACCTACAGTAAAGAATTGAAGAATTCAAGAAGTAAAGACGATATATGTAGGTGAATTATGTTGTTTGATTTACGTATTGTTGGTGTAGATACAAATTTCCGTTTTGTTTTAGTGGTTGTTTTGATATTACCTACGTTGTACCTACAGTAAGGATTAAGGAAGTGAAACTTTAGAATGGTTTTTCTTAGTTTTCTTAAATTTATGTTTTAGGTAAATAGATTTGTTTGATTTATTGTTTCACATTGACAATGTTCACCGCTTTGTTTTAGCTAGACTGTTGATTTTAAACAAATATGCCGCTGCGAAAACGGTCAAATCTTTCTCAAAGCTCAACAAGATCTAGAAAAATGAGACGAGTTAGATCACAGAAAACGGATGAAAAGTATCAGACCGCGTCGTTACAAAGAAACACATATAATCCGTGGGTAAATAAAATCCGAAGTGGATTTTATTACACCAAAGAAATTAATTATGCCGAATTTTCTGGTATCGGTGGTATGACTGAGACCAGATTGAGAGTGATTTCGTTGCAGAAAAACGTTATTGAGGCGTTAATTTTAACTGGGCGTGGTAAAGGAGATACGGTGTTTATACCAAGAATACCAATAATTCCTAGCAATTATCCATTTCAGTTTAAACGGATTCAATTTCCTATTAATGTTTGTTTTGCTATGACAATAAATAAGTCACAGGGTCAGACTTTAAGAAAAGCGGGAGTTGATTTAAGGAAAAATTGCTTCGCGCAAGGACAGTTAAATATGTAGCATGCTCCAAGGTAAGTAATGCAGCAAATATGACTATCTTAGCCGATAGAAACAAAACCGCTAATATAGTATACAAAGAAGCGTTACATTAATAAGAAAGTGAGTTAAATTTTAGGTAGAAAATTATTTTCTTTCATTCTCATTGTCCAAAGAATATTAAATTATTGCCGATTAATCCAACGACCAGGTGCAATGTCATGAAAAACACAAGTTTACTCAGTCTTCGGGAGGTTTTTTAGATCGGGTTCAAGTCCCTCACTAATGCAGAAGGATCCCTCGCGTTATACCTCTGCAATGTCTTTCGATGATTTTTTCTTCCAGCGATTATCACAAAAAAAAATTTTTTTCTTAAATCTTCTTTTTCCATCAACTGTTCTGAAACTACATTTTGCACGGGATAATAATAATATTATACTAATAAATAGTACTCACATTATTTTGAAAATTTTCAATTTTAGCGTCACATTCGACAATTGTCTGTCTATATTTGGTCCAATCGTTTTTAATAGATGTTACATGCGATGTAATGTTTGCTGATTTGTCGAGCAGATCATCTAACTTTGTCTGTAAAAAAGAAACGTACGATATGTATTACCCGTAAAAAATAATGTTATAACCAAAAAATACCTTGTGCGTAAACAACTCCTCGTTCAAAATGTGTACTTTTTGTGTAAGAGTATCGTTTACCACACTTATATTAGCAGATGCAATTTTAAATTCATTTTCGAAATTTGTTTGGACGTTCTGAATTTTTTGCAAACACGCTTCTTCGTCCTTATTCTTCTCTGGAATATGATTTGATATTTCACTAAAACGTACCTTAAAGAAAATAATCATCACTAACTGAAATTCCACTTGACGTCATTTTAACACCTACCCCCAACTTATCAATTTCTTCTTGTAGCGTGGAATGGTTCTTTTGAATGATAGTGAAATGGTCTTTTATGACTTCCATATCACCAGCGACGGCTTCTAGCTTGGCACCGAGATCCGCTACAAATTTATCATCCTTGGAATATTCACTTCGAATATCTGCTCGCGCAGTGTACTTTGTGAAATTATTTTTTAAGCTTTCTACTGCTATTTGTATTTCACTTAGTTTCTCATAAATAATACTTTGGTTTTTCTCCAACAACGATGACTTTTCGTGCCATTTTTGCATTTCTTCAGGAAGGCTTTGGCTTATCACAGAAACTGTGGACGGTTAAAAACATAAAATAAACAAGAAACAAAAAAAAATTAAAAAATAAATAATAAACGACTGGCCCTTAGGTTAATAATAAAATAATAAATAAATTACAGGCACAGTTTTCTATTTACCTAATATGTAGTTTACAAAAAAAATTCTTTTGATAGTATTTAATACTTATTATTATTCGCGATATATTTCGGTCAATATTTGAACAATCAGTTGCCTGGAAGAACAAACCGATTTTTAAGAACCGTGTAGACTGCTCCTGAACCAAGCGACAAACAAAAGTAACTATCTGCGTCGACAGCACGGTAACGAATCAGACTCTCGATTTAACCACGACAACGTCCAATTTAATTGTGGACTTCAGGGTAAAACTGGCCCAAATTAACGGAAATTAGATGGGAACAAACTCCCAGCATTTAGGAACTCAAGCAGCCAAGTACATCTTGGAGATTGTGACTTAAGAGAAGGATCCTGATATATGACTTAGGAATAAACTGTGACAGGAGGGGTGCCACAGTTGTCAGTGTTGGGTCCACTCGTTATATATTATGGCATCCTCAAGCTGCTTTTCAGATATTGCAATAGTCTGTTTTGTTTTGTTTTTAGAATAGAAGTGATAACAGAAATGTCTTTGAAATGTATTCTTATGGACGGAAATATGACTCAAGTCGTAGAAATGTATGTCGCTGGTGGGAATTTGTCAATCGAAAATATTAATAAAATACGGAACAGGTAAGAAAAAAAAAACAAATTTAACTGAACAATCAAATTCATGAAAAACATTTAATTGAGATGATCGCAATTGTTCGATTCGTGCCAAATCAGTTGCACTCTGATTTAAAAAAAAAATGTTTTTTATATCCATTTAGAGCTGATTAAACTTTAAAAATAAATAAATGCCGTTCACAAAATGAACTCAATGTTTGATCTACGGAGAGAGATTTCCTCTTACGAGACAAGAGGTCGTGTTTTCTTGAACGGCTTCTAAGGATAATTTAAAAATTGGATGGGAATTAAAATAAAATCAATTGAAGGACGTAAATAAATGAAGAAACTATCATACGAAGAAGCTGAACAAAAATTTATCATTCAAAAGCGAATTATTATAGGTAAATGATAACTGTTTTAACCATGTATTTATATATAACCTGTTTATATGTTTAACCGTTAATATTACATCAATGTTTATACTTAAAAACGATTAAAAGATCACGTGGATGCCAACCTTCTTCAATTTTTTGATGATATTCTATAAACTGCTGCCTTAAATCAAAATACAACCAATGTACAAAACCAAACAAAAATATTACGATGATAACCACAATCAGTGGTGCAAACATCCGAATAGAGACATATTTTCTCACGCGACATTTTTCCAATTTTTGATAATTTCTGCCCTGTAAAATTGAGATTGAAGGCATACATATCGCACTGTATTTTAATTTATATAGGTACCAAGTTACACTCTTCCTGTTCGTCTGTGGACGTCCTAATGAGTTTTTCTAGAGAGTTCTTGCCTTTAGAGTTCACAGTTTTATTTATGTTACCTCTACAACTTTTATGTTAAGAAATGCAAATATTCCATTTTATTTATTTTAAATACCTCTTTACAATGGAATATGACACTAATGCGTCTAGTTCCCGTCTTTTTCGTATTTTTTTAGTTCCAGACTTTATTGGTAGATTTATCTGCAAACCAGAATCCATAGTAGGGTTGAATATAATTTTGTTTTAAGGCTATTTTTTTTCCCCCCGAATTATGTCCTTCGTATAGTATAAATATGTAGATAAAAAAAATACGGGCTTCTATTGTATCGACTGCCAATTGAGATTGAATTCTGCGCACTGACTATCCGATTAAAGATGCAAAAGTACTATTGCTATGTGTGTATATCGTGCATATAACACGACTGACAATATAGGACTTAAGGTTATTCTAAAAATGTACCTACCTATGCTTAATTCATTTCAGACGTTTTGCTTTTTATTTTACCAAAAGGAGCAAATGCCATGGAAACTTAATATTTACCTTTTTTTATTTCACTCTGTAGCCGTTGATTCTCTATGTGCATTACTGACATTGTGTATGAAAGGATAAGCAGCCAACACGATGTCACAAAAAATACAGTTCCCACTAAGATGATATTGCGATGACCAGCAGTTGCAGATTCCGTTCTTTGTCTGCCAGTTACTAATCTCGGCCTTGTTTTTCTAAAGTTACAAAGACATTTGTTATTTATTACTTAGATTGGAGGATTCCCTTACCTTCTTACTTTGCGCTTTCGTTGGTGTTCTATTTCTGGCAATTCTAAATCAGAAAGACTTAAATTTTCGGAATGTTGCAATAAATTTGAACTTTCTTTATTATCGCGCCTATCCATCGTAATTACTTTTGTCTCCAACTTAGCAATATTAATTATTTTTTACCAAATGACTTGCTTCATGTTCATATTATATTTTAATTTTGTATTTACTAATCGCAGACAGCTGACGACTGAAAGTCACTTGACAATGGGTGAGTTCAAAACAGCGTTGCCAACAAAAAATTAATTAACTTGAAAAAAAAGATGCCTTTTCAATAAAATAATCACTAAAATAAATTTTTTTCGGCAAAGTGGAACAATAAATCCTTAATTAAATCAAAACATTTTGATTATCCAGAAAAAAATAGTAGTGAAAGTAAGTGTAAATCTTAGAAAACATCGATATTTCTCAAAAGTGTCCCGAATAAAGAAAAAGGACTGATTTGTTTGGCATATTGAACATGGCAATCTCGATTAAAAAAAATATTGTTTTTTTCTCATAAAATTAATGAAAAAAACTTTGAAAAGTATCGAAGGCTACACACAAAGATAATGGAATAAAGAGATATATAACTTTCCAGTGGAAGGGCGGCTGCCTACAAGCTGTTTTTCACAAAAATTCATGAAGTCACACACACTTGCTTATTTCTCTCCTAGTATATGTGAGTAGGCGCAGTGGCTCAGTGGTTAGTGTGTTGGACTACTAAGCGAGGGGTCCCAGGTTCGAATCCCGCAAAAAAACCCAAATTCCAACTTGAGGTTTTTTCCACTGCGCCACCTCTCGCGAACGTCTGACAAACATCCGAGAGTATAACTGTCTTAAGAGCTTCTCAATTAGCCGTTTGGAATCGGCATAAAATTGTAGATCCCTTCCATTTTTTTCCAAAAATAAAACTCACACAAAACGAATGGTTGCGAGAAGCTAGGCCTTGGATCCCTACGGACCTGTTGCGCCAACTATATATATATATATGTGAGTTCATAAATTGGACTTTAATGCAAGAATTCGATATTCTCTACTGTGAATTTCACAATTCAAAACCTCCACAAAAACCAAACAAATTCAATACAAAACACAGAATAATTAAACACCGCGATGCTCATAAAAGCAAGATGACTCGCGATCGGCCATTGCAACATGCTTTTTTGTTGATCACACGTATTCACAGACGGGGGTTGAAATTACAAAAACAACAATGTAAACAAATGGGTTTTGGGGGGATACACGTACGAAAGATATCCATCTCTTTTAATCATTCATTTCTGGCTACACTGTTACAGTCACCCGTTTTGCCATGTCTGCAGGGTCTGAAAAAATGCAAAAAAAATTAAACGAAATAAAAACACTTATTTATACCAGATACCTTTTTTTTTATCGAACACACCCTCTCCGTCACCTGTACCCTGTGGTGTCCATCATGCTGTCCTGTAATGGAGATGCATGAACGAAAATTTTAATAAATATCAACAATAACCAATTCATTACACTGAGGGCGTTCAAGTATCTAGTTTAGTAAGTCTGACAGCTCTCTCACTAGATCTATCTCTGCTGTGATTGGCCCAGAGTGGTCACGTGGTTAGTTTTGGCAGTTGACGTTTATGGAGGGGTAGCCGACGAATCTAGTCAAGAAATTCGTGACTGAGTACTAAGTTGACGTTTATTTGGTTGTCATCGTGAGCAAAGAGGCAGCCCTCTCTCGCGCGCTCTTTTTTTCCTCTCTGTGAATACGTGTCGGGGGGAAATTTTTCAATAAACAACAATTTGTAAATGAATTTATAACAATTAATATAAATGGAATATATTTTAAGTATGGTTTTCTAGATAGCTCTACTTGTTCTCCATCCATCTAAAGCGCCAAAACATGTTCATCCATTCACATTTCAGTTTTTTTTAGTTATCTTTACATGAAAAATATTTTTGACAGCAAAATTAAATGCATCTGCTTTTGGGAGTTGTTCAAAAAATAGGTAAATACCATGCAAGTTAAGCCCAAGTTTTCACTAGGGAAAGAGTGAATTCCTTAAAATATTCCCAAACATTGCATAAATTTCTATTACGCTTGGTGGGTGTAATCAACTTCGTTTTGTAGCACCGTATTTGTACAAAATCAAAATATGATTGGGAATTCTGTGGTTTAATAACAGTGAAAAGTGTTGATGTTACTTAGGAACAGCAAAAATAGAAATTTATGCATATTTAAAAAAAAATATTATTCTCGGAAAATAAATCCGTAAAAAGACTTGATTTATGATTAAACTCTTACAAAAAGACAGTATAATGTCGTATTTAATTGATCTGATTTCAGATTTTGGGTATTCAATCGCTCGTAAGAGTCAAAATTGGTTTGTTAATTTTTAGTCTTCGCATGTTCTATTTCGTTTTCTATAGATATATTCTTTTACAAATTATATAAAATTGTATTTTGAAATGTCCACTGATATTTTTATAAGCCTCTCTAAATAAACAAGTGTACATTATGTGTTTTTAAAACACAAAAAGTGATATTGTTCCAAGATAGGCTTATTTTTCTTAGCTTCGAAGTCAGCAAAACAAAGGAAAATAGGATTTTCAGTACGCAATTACAACAAATACTGCGAGTCCTCGAGGTGTCAAGTAGAACGTAGTTGTTGTAATTGTGTGCTTAAAATACTACTTTACCAGATAACGGAAAAAAAATATCGAATTTAACAAGTGCATACTTGCGTACATCATTATGCAAGTATGCATTTTACGTACAATTTACAGATTAAAAATTATGCTAAAACAAAAATATCTTTTTCCCCACAACATAAAAAAACGCTTTCCCCAACTGTGTTAAATATACCTACTTTGTTTCAATATGACTACGAATTAAAAGAAGTTACAAAATCTCTTTTAAGAAAAGTGCAAAAAACATTTAAGTTCATTTTATCATGAGATGGATTTCTGCTAGATATTGACAAAAAACGACGATTATATTAAGGTTTTTGGCATTGTGACGAAATTATATGAAGAATTACATTTTCCAACAATTTCATAAACTATAAAAACTTTCAAACTAAACTGCGATGTGAGCGCCGTGTAACTAAAGGGTACCAGAAATGTTGAACACAGTCGCCCTCATTTATCCCAAGTCAAAAAGTGACGTTCCCGACCAATCTAGTTAGTTTTTGCGTTCAGGTTACATCTTGTCCAGACCAATCTAGTCGACTTAAGATGACTAGATTCTTGAATGCGGCCACTTACCTGCAATCTAATTTCACCGCACCCTTTCGATCATCCGTCTTTCCCCTCGTCCGTTCGTCATCCAGTCCATATTTGTAAAATTGTCTAAAACAAAAGAAAAAGAAATGAATAATACCTAGTCACATCGTAAATAAACAAATATCTACCAACATATAATTAGGGCACTCCAGCTGGTTGCCGGCACTTTGCATACGCAAAATACAAAGCGAGCATGTGCAATCCATTCCCACTTGACTGAAAAGTATAGAAAACAAAATAATTAACGATTGGAAATGGATTTTGATGTGAATGGTTGCATGAAAATAATAAAAATAAATAAATATACTACTTACCCCTGCAAATGTTGTCCATGCTGTTTGTCGTATAATGTTTTTTTTTTTGTTTACCTGCTGAAACGTCAAAGTGAGTGGGTTGAACCGATTGAGTTCAGAGATGCATTGTTGACTGAACTTTTGGATGCATGCTGGCAGAGTTCAGACACATTGTTGATTGAGTGGATTTGAAAATTCAAAGAGCAGGACGTGGAGATGTGACGAAGAAGGTAGCATGATCTCTAGCGGCTAATCCAGAAACGGAAGGTTGGCCAAGTATTTGTGGCAATTAGAGGCATGGGGCATTGTTGGCTGGGAAGCTGAAGAGCTGTTTCCTAGCTGGAACCATTTGTGGTGATAACTAAGGCGAGTCAAGTCACGTCTCCCTAGGAATGGCCATAGTGCTAAAAACATAAAAGTGCGTTGCAACACATTAGCAACATTTTTTTTTGTGTAATAAAAAAAAGAAACAGTCATAGATGCAAATAATTTATTATAAGAATTAGAGTGATAAACTATTTATTGGGTGAGTTAGTGAATTTATGTGAGACATAGGATTTTTAGTATTTTTTGTTTAAATTTATGTAGATCTCGTTCGCTCCGTATGAAGGTCAAGTGGCGGTCATTGACTTTACTCAGACGTCATATACGAAGAAAGTCGTGACCGCCAAATAAAAAGGGTTGAAGTACTGCATCGATACTAGCACACAATTGGAAGCGCCAACTGACGTAAATTGAGCCGTGGAAGTGGAAGTGCCTGAAGGTGTCCGGAAAACACTTTTCTCCGCATCGCCAGCTAAAATCAGCCTTTCCTCAACACAACGCCTATGACGTCACCAGGTTTGCTAAGATAGTAATTTTTTTTTGTGCGAAGAGAGTGGTTAACGGCGGGGGATAGTGGAATCCGAATTTATGTCCACCCCCCTTGTACCCCACCAATGCAAACTGCAGTCCAACTAGAAAAAGAGAACGGAGTTAACATAACGAACTGTTCTTGAACAAGGAAAAAGATACAGTACCTGATAGGAGCATCGTCATTTTCATCGTTTTGTGTGATCGTAATTGTTTTAGTTTTAAGCGGCGTGAGTTAGGTTTTAAGTTTTGTGATTTTTATTTGGTTTGAATTTAGTATTTTAACGTAAATTTTAAAGTCGGCAAAGCAATTTAATTTCCGTGGTCCGTTTTGTCTTCGCGTTCTGCTTCCGTGGTAAATTTTTCTTCCCCCACCCCTCCCAAACTGAGCTCACTCTGGGTAGTTGAATAGTAGGGAATTAGCAGTTTTTTTTGTTGACCATGACCTGCGGGAATATAATTAAAGAGATTTTTCCTTTTAGTTAATTTTAGATTCATTTATTGTGTAATTTTGTTATTTTTGTCTACTCTCGTATCTCTTTTGCCTTTCTTTTTATATTTAATATTAATTCTAATGCGTAAAGTTAATCTTAAATTGAATAAATGTGCTTATCCACGCCCAAAATGAAAGCCATCAATTTTATTCGAGTGCACAGGCGCTTGATGGGTTACTAATTCAAAATTTTCAGGGGGTGTGGAAGGGTGAGTAGCTGCCTTTGGTCAATGGCTTGATCTGGTGAAGATGTCGTCGTCGTTGGGGAAGTTCACAACTGGCCGCCGAACTTCCAGGTAGGGTGGGAATAGTCATGGCCGCGCTGATTTCCATCGACAGCGCCCTCTCTTTGTGGAAATGTCCGTCTGCGTCTGAAAATATTTTGAGTTTAGTGTAGGCACGATATATGTTTTGTATATAGGTATTGTTGGTGTGTGAGGACAAGAACCCTCACCATTCCGGCGAGTGAAGTCGAGCGAAGCAAGCGTGCCCTGCTCTTCACACCCAACGCTCCCCCCCTTTTTTCTATCACATCCTATCCAACTGTCATTTCCTCATCCTGTCTCCTGTCATTTTCAAACCCCAACGTCCTTATAGTCCTAATATATGCCTATTACAACACATAAGCCGTTTTTCTTTTTTAGTTCAGAGCTGAGCACTGAACTGAGCTCGAGCACTATGAACGCTCTCTGAACCGAGTGTGCTCAAAGCATTCTGATGTTTTTGTTTTCTGTCAAATGTGACTGGAATTGCGCTTGTACATGTCAAAGATAATGGAATACAGAGATATATAACTTTTCAGTGGAAAAGCGGCTGCCTACAAGCTGTTTTCCAGAAAAATTCATGAAGTCACGCACACTTGCTTGTTTTTTTTTTTTTTTTTTTTGGTTGCGTCCAAAGGATGTGTAATCTTCGAAAGATACTAGTTGCCCGTGCTACTAGCATGCACGATTCGCGGGATATGTCTCTCCAGTGCCTCGCGCCTTACGTACTAAACCACACCCATATACTCTTCTACCACTCTCCCCGCGGGACTGCCGTTAGGTATTACTTCGCGGGGCTGGTTAGCAACTCATGCTAAATCGTCAACGTCAATGTCTGCCACTTCGACCCTTCTTTGTCTTTCGGCTCTTATACCATGTTCCCACCAAACTGAAACCTCGTAAGTCGTTCCCACCGAGTTGAAGTGATTTCAAAAGTCATAAGCTGTCAATTTTGAAGTGGCTGGCAAACAGCTGTTTGATTTTTTTATTTTTTTGATTGTTTTGGCGCTTATTATTTTGACGTACGCAATGAACAAATGAATACAAAATAAACAAAAGTTCATGCTGTAGGCTTGTTCGGTTTGATAACCTCTCACGGGCGGATGAACTCAAAGGGATTTCGACTAGATTTCGCTGAAATCCCGAGATTTCGGCACGTCAATAATGTATGGCGAAACCTCGAAGATTTGGAAACATTTTACGAAATCTCGCGATTTCGGTTGGTGGGAACATGGTATTAGCTCGTTTTGTACGCTCGTTATGTATGAACATATATCCAGCCAGTCGTCTTCTGAGCTCATCATACGCTCTATGAGAAGCTGTGGAAGGGGTAAGTTCACTCTTCCTCCTGAAAATCTTCTGCAGTGGAACATTACGTGCTCTGTATCCTCTTCTTCATCTGGGCATTCGGGGCATAGAGGCGAGCTATCGTGGCCGAATCTGTGAAGATAACTTGCTTATGTCTATTCTAGTATATGTGAGTTCATGAATTCGACTTTAATGCAAGAATTTGGTATTCTCTACTGTGTATACCTCTTTTTTTTTTGAGTCAGTGCAATTTGCGAAACTCGATATATGAGCGAGATTCACACCTACTTACAATAACGACAAAACATTTGTCATTAGTCAAACTTTAAAGTGTGTTATTAATAACGTTTTTAGAAGACAAGTCTGTGAAAAATAATAGAGAAAAATTTACATTTAGCCGCTGCAATGGATATCAACATAAAATTAGGGGATTTTTATGAGTATAAATTACAATTTAAGAACAGCTGACTCTTAAAACACGCACCGGAAAAAAATGCAAAAAAATATAAATCTCTTTTTATGTTCCATAGGGCACGAAAAATGTAAATCTGAGAGAAAAATCTGAAAAACCCTAACGACATAAATACTGAGAGCAAATCTGAAGAAGCCCAATCGAATACCACATAAAGCTAAGTAGTTATCTCTTTATTTGTGGTCTCTAGCTTTTGACAGTTCAAATTCCTTTCGCTGAATGTCAAAGTTTTTATGGAATAATAAGTACTTTTGTCGTTTCAAAAGTTTAATCGGGATCGGTGATAAATAATGTCCTCGCTGGGTCTCCTGAGTCTTAGGGAATGTGTGCGGTTAAGTAAGAATATATTGGCGCAAGGGCTTCCAAATAGATGTAAATACATAAATCCGTACTTGACTTCTACAAGTGAATGTACATTCAATCAGAATGCTTATTATTGTTCGAAACCAAGTGATAATCTCAACAAGCGGCAGAGGAGTATGCCCACATTGATGAAATTTCCAGAAATAGTGTGGCCCTCATTTATTAATTCTTTTAGAAACTGGATTCTAATACATTTTGTTATCCGGCCCTATTTTGATAATGAATTTAACTTAAAGGATTTTATTTACGGAGCAAAACATGCAGTACATGTAAGTTAACATTTACTTACTTACCTATATAAATTACATCTTTTCGATAATCAATGGCAAGCTAAAGTAAAGGTAAATGCAGTTTGCAACAAAACTCTATAATTTCGCATTATGGAAGAATAGAATGCAGCAAGTCAAGTCAAGTGTTGGCTATCTTCTGGTAAATTGGTAGTGCTTAAACTATAGTGACTCTTTGCTTGCATAAACTCAGTACTTTTAACTCTAAGGGTTCTCCAACTCCTAAAACAGAATGTTTCTATTAACGGTGTCAAACGCTCGTCTTAGGCAATACATACCGCAACTACAGATTTTTTGCCTTCCAATCAGGTTGCTATAATCAGGTTCAAAAAAGATTCACAGCGGTGACCCAACAATGTCTGTTTGGAAATAAAATGCGTTTTTCATGGCTAACCTCTTAAATAATATCCTATACTTAGATACACATACATAATATCTACTCCTGGCTGTAAGTGCAATCAAATGAATTACTGAAATTCATTTAGATTGTCATCCGTCTATTTTCTAAAGTTTTCTGTAATCTGTAGAACTAATTACCTCTCGCGGCATTTTGTTAAGTAGGTACTTTCTCATTTCTCTATTAGGTATTTGTATTTAACTATTGTGAATTGTTTTTCTTAACTTCTTAGATTCTTCAATAAAAACACTTTTTGATATTAATATTTTTGTTTTTATTTTTGATTTAGATAATATCATCAAAGCTAGTAAATTCTAATTTATTGGAGCTAAACAATTTAGTGTCACAAGAAGCGATTGATGAAATAAAGCCCATTGTTGAGAAAATGTCAGTTTTTCAGAGAAAACAATTAGAAATCAACAAGGACGATATTTACTTATCCTTTCCATATCAGGTAATAATAAGCTAATAACCTTTTTGGGCCTCAAGACCAATGGCCCCCACTTTTTTAAAAATTACCAAAATGACCCCCTATTTCAGATTAAGTAAGATTTTAATATCATTGAACGTCAAAGAATGCAAAAAAATGAGAAGTTTTTTCTAATGAAAACATTTGTTTGTTTTTGTTATAAATAAATGTGTATGCGCCGTTTTTTTATGTATTTAATTGTATTTTATGTGGGGGCCCCTTTTTGTAATTTTTTTTTTAATTTTTCAGCGCCCGCAGATTTTTTTCTATTCCCGTTGTTATTTCAGATTTTGTGTGTCTAATTGAATATAAAAACGTCACTCGCTCTTCTTTTGTTGCTATTCCTGCAATGTGTTTTTGTATACCCTTCGAAACTTTTCTACGAGTTTTTCAAAATTAAAGCTAAGTATCCTGCTCGCGCTAAATTTTATCTCCCATACAAAAATGTCTACAAAGATAAAATTTAGCGAGACAATTTAGCAAAGCAGTATCCTGTTCGCTCGCTAAATTCTTAACTTCATATAGATGGCCCGATGACAAGTCTCCACTCATTTAGCTCGCGAAATAAATGTCTGGTACATTAAATCGAAGATAAATTCTGACAGAAGAAAAAGTTTGTGTTGTGTTGTTGCTGCCGGGTGAATTTATTATCTCAAACTATTTATTTATTTCTATTTCCCAAGCCTTGTGTAGTCAATATATAGATTTTTTTTGGAGGAAACCGCACAAAACATTAGCGGTATAAGTAAAATAAGACGCAAAACCAAAATACCCTTTTCATGCGATGAAAAAAAAAAAAAAAAATTGCGGGGCTTGTGGAGGAACGACCAAATATATGGAACTTGCAGGACAAATCCCACTGCAATATTGATTTTGGTTGATTGATTGGATTTACGCGACGCGAAGTTAAGTGTCGTCTTCTACTTGCTACTATAGCAATTATTTCAGCTGCTTCAGCAATTATAACATCTTCTTCAATTCTATTTATATCCATTGTTTTGCAAATATTTAAATATTGCTATGTCTTTGAAGTTTGAATTTCTTTTTACGTGTATAATTAAAATGATGTTTACCGACATCTGTCATGAACATATGGTTTTTGTCCCATCTATCATTTAGCGACCATTTATCTTTGTTTGTGGAGAAACGGAGTGGAGACTAGGGACGCTAAAATTTAGCGCGAGCAGGATACTTAGCTTAAGGACGTAATAATTTTGAAAACATCAAGTTTACTCCAATTAGGTACATATGCATTTTGGTCACCATCGTTAGTGCATTGTTTTCCAACCGTATGGACCGTTTTCTAAATATGTGTGTTCAAACTTCAATAGTACCGTTATTAGATTTCTTAGCGTACGCAGTCTTGTTAATTTCTCGTACTTCAGTTATCCATTTCGGTTGAAAAATCCATTGAACGATATTTTCGATAAAAACGTGAGTCAAGTTAGGAATTGCTATAGGCGTGTTTTTTTTTAGCTTCAATCACTTCAATTTCAGCACACAATTACCACAACTAATGCGTCCTGAAAATGCAACTTTACTTTGCTTTGCTGTTATTGAAGCTCAAAAAACCACGAACCATCTCAAGAATGAATTTTTGTTAAAATCGTTTGGACCGTTTTAAAATAAGTCCAATTTTCAAAAGCTTTTACATAAGCTCAAATATCAATGTTGATTGAAATCGTTTGAGCCGTTTTGCGAAAAATCGAAGAACCGTTATAGGGCTAACGTGCAAAATATAAAAAAAAGTAGCCCCGAACTGTAGCTCCACAAACTTCAAATCCAAAATTTGAAACAAATCCGTACAGCCGTTTAGGCTGATAGCCTCAGGAGTCGACGGACAGAATTGAGATACCCACTTTTTCAGTTCATCGTCATATTGTCAGAATTGATTAAAATCTCGAGTTCGAAATCTTTGTCTTACTACGTATACGAGAAAGTTAAAAGAGCAAGTGACGTTTTAGATACACGAATTTTGAGATCTGAGAGCGAATCTGAAGAAGCCCAATCGAATAACACATTAGTGCCCACGAATTTTTTAATTGAAGTGACATTTTTGAAGACGAACTTCTATGTTCTATCTTTAATGGTTCTAGCTGTCAGTGCGTACAAATAAAGCTTGTAGGAAAGGAACTGTAAACCAGCCGAAGTTGCGGGCCTCAGTATCCTTTTTCTGTGCACTATGCTATACAATACCGGAGACAAAGCTGGAAGCATTTAATTTAGTATACATTATTTTCTCTAACTCCAACCTTGAACCAAATCTCGACTTAAATATCGTTACATACACACAGAGCATAAATGTGTTATTGTTACATCGCATAACCTATTTTTGTTTTCTAGGTGGGAATAATGTTTGATGAATCGAATGAAACAAAGCAAAAACGATTTGTTGAAATCACAATGGTGTTTCACGTTTTGAGAGGTTTTCGAGAAATGCAAAATCAGGGTGAAGTTCTGCCTTGGAATATGGGGTAAGTGTTTCTTTTAAATATTTCCTTCAGAAATTCACGGTCTTGTCGCCATATTATTATATTAGACAAACATAAATTCTGCTTTATTTCAAGTAAAAAAAAAATAGTTCTGAATAAAAATATCTTCTATCTAAAAGTTTGAAATGTGAATAATTGCAGGTCAATGCCTGAATACGAAAATAAGATATTTGTATGCAATTATCGTTTTGTCAAGGAATTTACTGTTGGCAATGAGACGGACTGGACAGTCAACGTCATTAATCATTTTAAACCAGGAGATTTATTAATAGATGAAGAATAAATATTTGATGCTGTTTTTTTATAGAAATAAGTATGAAATAAAAGACTTTTTAACTGAATATGCTTATTTTTACATCAGACAATGTTTTTTTGTGAAATAAGGTAAGAGTGACCATTCATTTTAGCCTCGTATAGATTTAGCAATGAGTACGCTCGTATTTACAGAGTTCTTTCAAGTTCTATAAAAGTCTGAATAAATGAATCCGAGTCTGAAATAAGGTAGCAATGGGAAATCACTTTGTAGATATAGAATTAGCAACAAAACGAGTTTAGAATGGCCAATATAGGATTATGGAGTTTTTATAGAGTAAGATGTGAAAGGCTGCAATTAGTGCCTACTAGGCGAGTAGAGTAGAGTAGAGGGTAGAGGCAAAGATCCCGCAGCGTGAACATTACGTCGCCGTAAAAGACTGACATGCTTATTTTTTGGTTTACTGACCATGGGGGTCAAGTCACACCCACAGTCGATCTTAAAAGTAACTTGCACGCCGCCAACTACCCCGAATAAAAGAACGGTCTGTTTGGTGTATTACATTCTTAGAGGCCAATAAAGTCACCCTAATCCATCAACACTAGGTATTTAAATATAAATGCACAAGTAGTTTAAAATGCATTAAAGCGTTATTTATTTACGAAAAACCAGATTATTACTAACACTAACGCAATTACTTCTTTTTTTTTTTATTAATATTACAGAATGTGTGACCTTAAATTGTTTACCTAGTTAAGTAGTAAGCATAGTTAATAAATAAATAACGTTTTCCCTATAAAGATATATATCATATGTAAAACTATCTACTGGCAAACAATAGTACGTATTCTTTAACTTTAGTCTGAAATTCTTTTTGATCACGTTGATATTGTTCAGCAGCTTCACCATTAAGTGGATCGTCGAAATTAAGTAAATCCTGAAAGAGAAAGAACAAAATTTATTGAATATAATATTTTTTAAGTTGTTGTTTTTCTTAACTTTAATTTAATTGCTTCCATGCGTATAAAACTAACAATCTAGTAAACTTAAGACTTAATACAAAATACAAACATTGAAGGTAAAAGTAGCAAACATAACACAATAGACGTATTTTATTATCAGCGTGGTCTGATCCGAATCAAATCACGAAAATAAAACAATACGGATCATAGAAAAATTTTGTGTGACAACAGTTGCTTTCAAAACACGACGGATAATGTATGAGTATGACAAACTTCATATTGCCACCAGCCATAGTACAACGCGACGTGACATTATGATGGCAATCGACATGACATTTCATTTGCTTGTTGGTGGTATTACCATATGATGTATCAAATCAATAATTTTTATTTTTAATATATTTTGTTAAAAACAAATTTAAAATTCTATGTTCAAATATGCAACAAATAGACAATATTTTTCTGCTAGTATTTCGGTTTTTCTTGACATATTAAGGTGTATTCAGGCAAGCGAATGATTTTTTTTTTTTAAACATTTATGAAATGTTCTCGATTGGCTTCAGAAACATTTCATAAACATTTGTCAAACATTTCTGTTTTTACCGGTGTAGACGCCGATTAAATATTTATTAACAACAACACCGCTTCCGTAATATGGTGTGTTTTATTTCTAAAAGGAAATGTGTTTACCTACAAGCTTACATTCGTGAAAGAGGTTTGAGCACAGCCATCCATGTAACTGAAATGGTAAGGGTCGGGTTCAACGTTCACAAACTCGTGGTTGAAGAAATCAGAGAAAAGGTTGATGATTATCTTCAAATCTGCAGATCGAATTTTAAGGTAAAAGGATACCCATCCGATTTCCTTTTAGTGTTTATAAATGGAAAGAACCGTTTGGAGTTAGCTGTTAGGTCATGCTGCATGCAGACAGGGTATTCGGAGTAAAGACGTCCACACATAGCGGAAAGGTTGTTATAAACTATAAGGTACCTGGAGAGGTTAGAAACAGATCTGCATCTAAGGTATGTTTGCAATAGTTTGTTTTGTTTGTTCCGAAGAGATCGCAGTTCGCGGTTATACCAGGGGGAGAAGAAGTAATATTTTTTTAAGAGTTTTGACAGGAACAGATTTAAGGAAACATTCATAAGTTTGAAAGTAGAATGACGGTTTTCATAAACCGACCCATGGCGTCATGAACGAAACAATTGCTGTGGTATTCGATTGGTATTCGATTGGGAGCTCTCAGAGCACTTTTGCGAATCTGGATATTTTCTCAGATTTGCTTTAGATTTACCAATGCAAGTGCGTTTGAGTTTGACAACCGGTCTAGTTTGTTTGTTCTACAGCAAAGAAGGACATTGCATGCGGTGAATCTATTTTTCATTTTAAAATTCATTTTTTATTGAGCTATTTCATTAAACTTACATCCTAGACAAAAACGATTAAATCTAATTTAAAACTAACATTTTTCTTATTCTAGATTAATGGCTCTAAGCGAGCGCTCTAAACTTATGCGGTGAATCTATTTTTGTACATAAAATACCACATGAGAAAAACTTATATTGGGCTTGGGCACGTTCATAATTATGAGAACCGTTTCAGTTGACATTTACGGAGGGGTACCCGGCGAATCTGATAAGAAATTCGTGACCGAATACGACGTTGACAGTCATATGTGGCCGACGCACGTAGGAAAGGTGACCAATCTACTTTTTGTGCTCAGGTTACAATCGTATCGACTCAAAATTTTTGAATGCCCATTATCTGCACATAAAAATAAAGTGATTTTGACGGCTTACTCACATTATAAAAAAGCCAGTAAAATTTGGTTTATATGTTCGATCTGAAAACCAACTCGAAAACAACAAAAAAAATTTGTGTTTAATCAAAAATGTGGTTCTCTTTCTACGTTTGGTGATAAAAAAAAAAGATATACAAATTTGGCATTACTTGGTCTTTTTAAAACATTATCTTGTTGCCAGTTGTCATTTGCAAAAGAAGTTTACGATTGATATAATATTTGATATGCATATTGGAACGTGATTAAATTCTTTGGTGGATTATTTACTGACAAAATTTCGATACGGTTTGTCATATTTTTGACTGCATTATTTAGGCTTTAATTTTAGCTATAGTACACTGACCGATCTGTGCAGCCCTGTGCCAACTTTCCTTTGTAACTTCTACCTCCGAGGAAGTTTCAGACTAGAGTCAGTTAAAGATACCCACGCTTCTTTGTCTAAAAACGTTAGACCGTTTTGCACTGGCAATTTTAGCCTACACATATAAGGCTTTCTAAATATAGAGCGACCACTTGATCACGATCTTGACTGTTTGTGATCCAGAAATATAAACATAAATTAAGCACAATAATGGAACATCTGCTGCTGAAAACAAAGGCACAGATTTATAAGCACCGAAAACAAAAATGTGTACAGTGAGAAACAGAGCATCCGACCGATATTAAAATAATTGTAAAAAAACACAAAATACATAATTAAAAAACAAGATAACAATAAAAATAGAACACATACCGTAAACAGGGAGTTAAGTCCCCAAATTACGTCCTTTAACTTTCGGGTTGGTGCCCAACCTAGTCCATCGATTGAGTTTTGCCTTAAAAGAGACAGACAAATGTCACCTGAGACTGATATATTTGGATGCCACAGCTTTGTCACACATGTTACACTGGGAGGCTTAAAATAGTAAATAAAATAAAACACAAATTAGATACTAAGTTAAAAATAATCATTCAAGCGTTTTAATTATTCTTTTAAAAGGATCAAAACTGAAATACATTCCACAAATTTCAAATTTAATTCCTTGACGGCACAATACATTGTTTTCTCATCACCGGGAAAGATATATACGTAACATAGTCTATTTATCTAATGAGAGTAACTTAACTGAGAAATTTTAGCTAAAAGTATTTCAGGTAATTAAAGTATAAAAAATATTTGTTGTAATTATTTTTGATTTGAATATACGGGAAAAAAGAAATCCTATTTGCAAAATTCTTCGGCCAATTATTTACATTCAGTTCTTGTGTGAGTTTTTGGGACGAATATAAGGGATCTACAATTTTATGCCGAGTGCAAATGGCTACTTGGAAAGCTCTTTCATGACAGTTATACTCTCGGATGTTCGCGAGAGTTGCCGCAGTGGAAAAAACCTTAAAATGTATCAACTAATAAAGAATCAATTTGTTGCTGGAACACCGGAGAAGGCTCCCCGGGGGACGGCACTTATGATAGGACACTGGCCACCTCCCCTCCAGATTGGCAACGATCATCGCCTGGCTTCCACGACTAGCGTTGCATTGAAACAGTTCTCTGAAAATATGAAGAAGCCGTTTGCAGGTAGCCTGCAAAATGTAATATTGACCACATACGAGAAAGAACCCCGAACCACTTAACCCGCAAAATGTAATATTGACCACATAAGAGAAAGAACCCCGAACCACTTATCTGCACGCACAGATCTGTTCGCCCAAAGTGTGGCATGCAAAAAATGAGTCTGGTTATAGCTTAATTAACAACATATACAATATAGCAGCTCAAACAACAACACAAGAGGCGGGTTACTTTTTGGAGTGAGAAATTTTTTTTACTAGCTCTGCTTTTCGAAAGCGATATCGGTAATCTAACCTCTTACGTGGTAAAAGGCCTGCTCGAATTTGTCAATGCAAATCTGTAGACCTTCATATAGCCTAGGAGTCCAAAGCAAATATTGCATATTTAAAGTATACCGGAAAAAAGCTAGATGAGTGAAAATGTTGGGGTAAAGCTGATATTGTGAACGAAAGTCTTGCAGAGAGTAAGAAAAGTTATAATCTGTTCTGAAATTCTAAAGATATAGGTATTTGACATAACCAAATTATAACCGCTTTATATGATAGAAAATATACCTTTAATACCAAGACCACCTGAAACCGGTCAGCACAGTAACCCACGAATTTGGAGTTCTGAGTTCTGGAAAAGACGGATATCGAAATAATTGGGATAACTTCAATTTATTCATGTTTTCAGTTTTGTTGTTTGCTATGCTTATGACGTAATTTTGTCATAAAAACTAGCTTGGAGCTAGCTAAAAATAGGTCTAACTTGAAAGAAATAATATCGAAACACTTGAGGCTGTAGGTAAAAAGCTAAGATTGGCGATGTGTGCCTATAGCGTTATTTGAAAAAAAAAAATAATAATAATTAACTAAAATGTGATACTAAGTAAGGAAATTCAAATTATCTGTCATGTCACCACAGACACAGGGATTAAACGGATGTAGAAAAATAAAATATTATTTGCATTCATGTATTTTCAAAACCTTTTTAATAGAGCCAAACACAAATAAATTCCTTTTTTTTACATTTTGCGATTTACTAAAACATAACTCCCGCGAACACACTAAAAACAGCCATTGTACTTGGTAAACAATTCAGATTTCACATACCTACCTATCTAAATAGTTACAATTACTCTTGCCGTCCTATGACATTTATGCAGCATTTTTATCACCAGAAATATTTCTACAATCGAATTTAATCGATACTTACAACCATATTATATTCTTCTGGAACATTTATCAAAAACTTATAACTTCCGCCTTTCCAAAAACCTTCATCGGGACAAATGCATAGAGTGAATTCGTAGAGAATATTTGGATCGCTGAATGTTACTCTGCATGTACTAGGTAAAGTGTTTTCCATTTCCTGAATTTCTTTCACAAGAAGTCTGTCTCTAATCGAAATTCGTTTTGTCATATCACAGGTTTTCTTTATTTCCACACTTTCTTTTTTTAGTTTTCTCGACAAGGTTATCATTTTTAGTGAGCGAATAGATTATAAACAAACTTGGTTGCAATCACGTCTGCCATAAACAAAAAACAAAACAAATACCTAGTTGACTATTTGACCAAAAATTACTATTGCATAGACCACCAGCTCAAAAGATAAAAAGAGGCTGGTTGCAACCGAATCGAAACTTGTCAACACGCATTCCAAAGATAATGGAATACAGAGATACATAACTTTCCAGTGGCAAGGCGACTGCCTGCAAGCTGTTTTGCAGAAAAATTCATGAAGTCACACACACTTGCTCATTTCTATTCTAGCATTTATGTGAGTTCATGAATTGGACTTTGGTTTATTTTTATACACTGTCTGCTTTGCCGAGACTTCTTTTTCCTTTTGTGGCACACAAAACACAATTCTCATAATCTCCGATGTGATGCGTAAGAATGAAATTTGCAATTCTTGAAATCCAATGCACTTGGATTGGTAAATCTTGCAACTGTGAAAATAAATCTACGTTCCGAAAAATGCTCTAAAATAAAAAAAAATATTTGCGAATCAAACCTTAAGTTGCATTTACACCATCGCGCACGCGCAATTTTGCACGAGACGGTACAGAGATCCGTTTGTCAAGGAATGTTCTACGAATAATTATAGATACGTAAAAAGGAAATAAACAAGTTCGGCCACATACATTTCTGCAATAACTTGAAAACATCTCTATAGGTATCTGATCTTAAACATGAGAAATGATTAAAATATCAACATGCGGCGCTTTCCTATAATTCCTGCCATACAAACAAGATGGCCGACCATCGTGTTAAGTAATGCTGTCCCTTTCATTCACACGGCTATTTAGTATTTAGAGTACCTTTAATCTTCCGTGATAGGATGCGTGAATAAAATAACTCTTTCTGCCGAATCAAAGAGAATTAAATTAAATTGACCTGGCAGTATCGAATTTTCAAGTTCTTCAAACCATATGAGTATAAAAAAAAATGAAATTGTTCGTATTCAAATTGAAACCAAGCACCGTGCAAATTATGCTATACCCTGCATCTGCACACCTTTTTTATCTGCTGCACTGCTTGCAGTCAAGCGCTCAGATTTTCTGCACATAAATGTTTTCGTGTTTTTTGGCATAGATTTACATTTGCCGATACGCAAAAAAGATGTGTATTCTAATCTTGCTTTGCAGTGAACTCTGCATATATTATTTTCAGAATATCTCCCTAAAGGAGGTAATGCCAACGAACTCTACTTTACTCTGCAGATTGGTTACAAGGCACAAGCGCAACCTCACCTCAGCATCTGATCACTGAAGCGTTCGCTGGGTGCCAGTGTATAACGTTTAAGGACTGCACTTCTACGCAACAACTATTGTGGTGACTTCGGAAAGATACCATTAACGTTTATCACAGAATCCGTCGTATTCGGAATTTTGCTACGAACCCCGAAAGAACTATCATACAATCCGTCGTAGGGGATAATGTCTGCTACGAATTTCGTCGCAGGGGAAATTGTTTGCTACGAATTTCGACAGATTCTGATAGTTCTTTCGGGGTTCGTAGCAAAATTCCGAATACGACGGATTCTGTGATAGACGCGATTATTTATTCCGGATTCCTGTAACTGTTCTGATTTGTTTAAGAAAACAATGCTCCTCCTCGCCGCTATTTTCCTTGAAAAAATGAACTTGGTTGTCACAACTGATCTACTAGCTGCGAGGCCGCTACGTTGTTTTGTATGGTAGTCAGTGTAATCCTATGACTACAGGAGCGGAAGTTCGATACCAAACAATAATACAGCACAACCAATGCGTCCCAACAAAAGGCAAACTTGGCGCAATAAGGTACCTCCTATTGTTAAATGGCATTGTGAAATTCTTAGCCAAAAATTTCCTAAAACTATGTAATTAATAATTGTGAAATAACGTACTGTCATTCGTTATCTGTTAATGCAAACATTGTTTAGATTTACTATTTACATATTTCCAAAGGCAAAAAACGGTCAGATACAAAAGCAAGCCTCAGCTTAATTTAAAAAAAGCTTTAAAGTAAAATTGCCGACAAAATGATTACTTGCGCAGTAAAAATTGTGTTTAAAGTATCTATTTCTTCCAATTGGTGGTTGCTCTGTCCCATGGAATATTATGCCAAAACCAAAATATGGATTTCTCGAAGTTATGCGCCTTGCAACTGCTGGCGGATTACGATGATCAAGCTATAATTGAGAGTACTTCCAATCCGAAATACAAATAAGTCAATTGAAACTGTTAACCACAGAAAAACAACTTCTTCTTCTTTCAATTATATTTAAACGGAATTAAAGACAAACCAAATTAAAAAACTATTTTTTACTTGGCCCAGTCGCTGCTAGAGCTGCAACTTCATCTTCCTTGGCCTGAATTAAAACAAGTTCCTGCTTTTTGTTTGCAATCCGCTCCTCTCGGCGTTTACGGGCTTCACGCACCTTTTGCCTCCTGGCTTCAGCTTGATCTGACAACATTTTGCTGCGTTGCTTCTCGGCCTTCTTCTTATGGATGTACTCCATAAGAACACGCTTATTTTTGAAAACATTACCTTTGCACTTCATGTACAAATCGTGGTACAAGTGCCGGTCAATCTTTTTGTTGTCTCTGTACTTCTTCAGCAATCTGCGCAAGACCCTCATTCTTTGCATCCATAGGTATTTAGTTGGCATACGGGCGTTTGCTGTACCCTTGCGTTTACCAAATCCACAGTGACGGCCTTTACGCCTGGCTTCGGTGTTCTTACGCACACGATACCTAGAGTGTACAACAACTGGCTTCTTGATGATCAAACCATCCTTGATTAACTTTCTAATGTTTTGACCTAAACAGAAATTTAAAATTGTTTTAGATGATTCAACCATTAACATAATTTTTTATAATAGTTTACTTACGAGAATTCGTATTAGCAATCTCATTGATTTCATTAGGATCTAACCAGACCTTCTTCTTGCCACATCGCATTACCGAGGCTGCAAGCCTCTTTTGCAGTTTCAGCGAACTTTAAAATAAAAAGAAATTCCATTAACACTCATAAGGAATTTAAAAAGGGACTTCACATTAAATATTAGCTTTTATTTACTACTTTATTTATTATAATTCGTACCTCATGGTGTTCACTCGTACTCGCTGTTTCTAAAAAAGACAGAAAATCTGAAAGGGCGGAAGTGATAGCCATTTTCGAACATCAGAAATTCGATATGGACGTATTCAAACAATATTCGGAATGAAATGCATTCAGTTACTCTTCCTATTCATGGCGTCATATGCGAACCATAATTGTCTGTCTACATGTGTAATTTAAATATGACTATTAAATATGTCCATTTCTGACAATAATTGTTGTCAAATTGGAATCTTGCGGTGTAGTGGGCATTTAGATCAAAGAATGCGTGTTTTAAAATATAAACTAAATTATAAACATAAATAATTAAATCTGACTATAATATAATTATTTCGGGGTGGAATTCGATGACGACCTCGATAGCCGCTAGGTTTTAATGACTCTATTCATATTTTTATTCATACCTGTTGCTGTATTGCAGGCTTCTTCTGCATTTACACGGGCATTTTTGCACGGAAAGGGACAAAGAGTCAATGCTAATAAAAACGTAAGAATGAAATTGCAAATCAGACGCCTAAAGTTTAATGGATGTTCTAACAATTATTATAGATACGTAAAACGGAATTAAACTCAAGTTCAAGAGACCAATATTCTGTAGTATTGAATGATTGAAAGGGATGGATATCTTTCGTATTTCTACCCCATGTAGGCAGCCGCCCTTCCACTGGAAAGTTATATATCTCTGTATTCCATTATCTTTGCCCCCAACTCACAATTCAAATTCGCCATTATGTTTTCCTATCGGTGTTATGGCAATTTGGAATCCGGGTGACATGCAAAAACATAAACAAATAAAAAATAAATGCAGCCAACCGCGACAAACCGTGTTGAAATGTGATAGAGTTCGAGAAGACGACATTTTTACATTGCTGAATGCCATTGGTTAAGGTAAGATTAGACGGTATGCCAAGTGGTCATAAAATGCCAATTTCTGACAGTTCTCCTGTCAAAATATGGTCATACAATGTAATGGGCATATCTCATATGCTCTAATGACCTGAATGCCACATATGACCAGGCTGATTTTGACAGATAAAAATGCCCAAACAGCATATGGTGTAATGGGACAATAGGTACGAATGCCAGTATATAGCCATATATGCCCATATGCTTTTAATTGAAATTTCGTTATGGCATTAATGGCATTTTTGATGGAACAGGAATTATTTTGTTGTCATCGGTGTTTGAGTTCGTAGAATTGTGATTCATTTTCATTTTCGTTCTCTTTTTGGTTATAAATATCAAATGCCTCAAATGACCATCAAGTCAAATATGACCATATTGGTAATTTTGGTCATATAGTCTAATATACAGTTTTGATAATCCTGACATTTTGTTCATTTGACAGCTAAACTGGTCATTTGCCTCTTGGCATTCATATGCTTAATTGGCAAACAGTCTACTCTTAGCTTTAGTTATTATTTATTGTAAAAGGCGACTAATTTGAATTTTTTGGTAAATAAAACTATCTACGGGAAATGTTTTACATACAAGATATATATAAGGACAAACATGTTTACGTATTTATGGCTTTACGATATCATTAACATCGATTTAAAGTGTAAATTTTTCTTAAATAACTGATAAAAGTTTGGTCAAAATGTATTTATGTTCATACAACCATTCTGCATTAACAATTTTTTCATAAATATTTTAAGCAAAAATAAAAACTATCCACACTAAACGAATAATTTCAAATTTAACGGATAAAGTTCTATGAACGCTGACAGCAACTTTGCCGACAGCGGAGGTGGCATATGCAAGGTGCGAGTGTATCGGTGAGGCGGAATTTTTGAAGTTACGTACCATTTGTCAACACGATTTTCTATGTAACAATACTAAAGGTAAGATTACACTGTAGCCAAGTGGTCATAAAATGCCAATTTCTGACAGTTCTGTCAATATATGGTCATACAATGTAATGTCATACCTCATATGCTCTAATGACCTGATTGCCACATACGACCAGGTTGATTTTGACAGATAAAAATGCCCAAATAGCATATAGTGTAATCGGACAGTAAGCATGAATGCCAGCATTCATGGCATTTTTGATGGAACAGGAAAATATTTGTTGTCATCGGTGTTTGAGTTCGTAGAATTGTGATACATTTTCATTTTCGTTCTCTTTTTGGTAATAAATACCAAATACATTAGGTTTGTTTGACGTGCCTAGCAGAGACAATACTGAGACCCCCAACTCGCAATCCTCTTGCCGCTGGCCCCCTCAGTTTTTTTTTGAATTCGCCATTTTGTTTTCCTATCGGTGTTATGTCAATTTAGAATCCGTGTGAGCTTCAACAAAAAAAGCAAAACAAAAAAAATGAGGTGAATTTCTTTTGACAGAAGTCGAGTGACAAGTGTCAAAATATGGAAAACAAATTGTATTTTTCTCCAACAAATTGAAATAATGTAAGTTTTCACGTATTTTAAGTGTTTAAATTAATAATTAAATACATTTATCTTACAGCTAAGGAAGAAGCCGACGTTGAGGTGTTCGCTAACCTTACCAAATATAATGGATCGCACTGGAGACAACGATGAATATCAATCGGAATCGATATAAGTAAGCCATACTATTCAATGAATTTGTCTCACTATATATATTTAATTATGAGATATTTCTTCATGGTTTGTTAAATCACAAGCTCCCACTCAAGATCATGCTAGAGAAGCCCTTGATTTGTCCACGATGCAGGAGAACACACGTCATCAAGAGTGTATGGCCAAAGCCAAGGAATACGAAACACATATTGAACAGGCGAAAGTTGAACACGAGCGTTTCGATCACGAAGAGCGTAGGAAGACCCTTATTGTAAGTTGGATTTGAATTAATATGAACCTGACGACGAATTGCTAATCATTTGTATCCACTTCTAGGAAGAGACCAAGCAACAATAGTATCGTGCCCAATATCAAGACCAATTGGCAAGGCGTCGCTATGAGGATCAATTGTCGCAGCAGCAACGTATCCAGGAGGACAATTTCAAAAAGTAAGTATATTGTAAAAGTTGTGTGAATTGATTCTGTAAACGGTAACACTTACTAGGCAAGAGGAAAGTGTCGCACTCCAAGAGGCAATGCGCCGGCAAACCATCAAACACGAGATCGAAATGAAGGAGGAAAACAGTCTTAAACTATTCGAGTACGAAATGAGAACTAAAGCCCAGGTCGACAGGGAGAATCGTGACATCAACATAGAACAGATTCGTCTAAAGGCACTGCTGCTGGTCTGCCAAGGGAGCAACTGGGCGTCACAACTATTTACAAAGTCTTCGACTAGGCCAACACCAGTAATCGTAGTTTATTGTTGTTCCGAAACATTTTATTATATGTATTGAATATAAAATAATTTACATGTAAAACTATCACTATCAACTATATTAATATGAACGATGAAACGAATCTGCACTCTGTTCTGGTGGAGCCTTGTGTGCACTCCAGCCATGGAAACTTTTTGTGGGACGCTTCGACTCCTTTTTCTTCAGAGTGAGGAAAAGTTTGCGCGCACTTTCTGTTTATTTGATAGATGTTGTGTTGAATACCTGGAATAAATGTTAATAAATGCATATTTGTGTAAACTGAAAGAGTTTCTGTCGTCGGCTGTGTTACTTAATTGTGCGGTTTTCTAGGCCAATTTAATTTCGACTTCACTGCATATGGAGCCGAGCCAGAAGAATACTTGTTCTCCGCTGTCCAGTATCATGATGTCGTCGTCTGTTAAATCGTCTTGGCAGAAGTCGGAGCAATTTTAGACGACGGTGAAGTAGCCCTTTTCTTTGGAGCATAGGAAAAGTCGGGTGAAACTCATGATTCGAGTTGGGCAAGTTGTGCAGGCAATCGGTACCTGACAGCGAATTTCGCAAAAAAAAAAAGTTGGGATAAGTTAGACTAGTTGTCAGTGTCAGTGTCAGATTTCAACCGTGGTGAGCTGTGACAGTGTTCAGAAGTACAGCTTTTATTAAGAGAAGTTCAACTCAAATTTGGTGAATAAGTATATTATCTCAGTACATTTTCATATTAGTTTTTTCATAACATTTAGTATTTCTATTCAACCAAAGTACTCATTCACCATTTTTGTTCCATTATAATACCAAAATAAATAAAAAATATAAATGTAGGCTTTGAAACACGAGACACGTAAACATAAAACAAATGCACATACGTATACTATATTTTAAATTATATTTAGACTAACAGAGGAACTCTTAATTTATACTTAATAACAGCAACGATATTAATCTTTGTATTTATAAATTATAACTAAACTCCAGAAGTATACTAAGCGACGTATGTGATAAGTATATTCTACTCGATTTATGTTAAATGCCTTACGAATGTTCGCTAAAAATGTCTTAATTTGTTTATTATTCTACAGAAATTGCTCATCTTTCTTTTATTTCACATAAATATACAATTATTTTGTGAAATTAATCACTGTCCACACAAAATTTAGTTGTAACATTTATTTTCAAATTTAACGGATAAAATTCTATGAACGCTGATAGCAACTTTGCCCACAGCGGAAGTGGCTCTGAAGCAACTTTGCCCACAGCGGAAGTTGTTTATTTTAGGTGCGAGTGTGTTTGTGAGCCGGAATTTTTGAAGTTTCGTGACATTTGTCAATACGATTTTCTATGTAACAATACTAACGCACCTAAAGTTTACAACCCCATGGTAATATAGCTTGTAGGCAAGTAACGGAAAATCGGCCGGAGTTGGGGGTCTCAGTATTGTCTCTGGTGCCTAGCCTAGTGCCCACTAGTGCACACTGAGAAGTGCTGAGAAGTGTCAGCTGATTTCCACACCTGTTAAAAACCTGTTAAAAACCCTGCACACCCGTGAAAACTCGGCTACTATATCGAACGGAAAATATGTTGCCCTGAAGTCTGTCAGCATTTGAAATGGAAAAATATTTATCTTTTGGTGAACGAAGTGTGAAGATATAAAACTATTTTTGTTTATTGTTAAAAATGAGTGAACTCAATTATTTTGAATACCAAATTTATTTGTATTTACCTTTATCACTATAAACAAGTGAATGACAGCGAGCGAAATGACAGCGCAACTCAGCACTGAATTCTTACCCCGACAAATTAACTGGGGTCAGTTCAGGATACAACTAGGGCACCCTAGAAGTCATGTCAAACACAGGTTTTCAGCACCAGGGTTCAGTGCTATATCGAACACGTTAGGGTTATGTGGCATTCGTTTGGGCTTCTTCAGATTTGCCCTCAGATTTCAGATTTCGTGTGCCTAATCGAACATAAAAACGCTCTTGCTCAATTTTTGTGTTGATATTCGGCGACTGTAATATGTGTAGTCTTCGACACTTTTCTATGCGCTTTCAATTCACTAGTTAAATTTTGTATTAAAAATTCGAAATTTCCGTCCCGATTGATTTCTAAATGTTTGCACACAAATAATTTACGAAAATAGATTGACCCGATGCAATGCCTTTCTTTGCTGTAGAAAAAATTCACGCAAATGTAAACAAACTCCACCAAATGTCAAAGTCAAATGCACTTGTGTTGGTAAATCTGAAGCAAATCTGAGAAAATATCTAGATTCGCAAAAGTGCTCTGAAATCTGAAAAAGATTGCTTTTTTTGGTACCAAACGAACATAAAAATTGCTCTGAGGGCAAAAAAAGTGCTCTGAGAGCGCCCAATCGAATACCACATTACCTAAACCATTGCGCCTACTACTAATACCATGTTCCCACCAAGCGAAATCGCGAGATTTCGTAAAATCTTTCCAAATCTCCGAGATTTCGCCATACATTATTGACGTGCCGAAATCTCGGGATTTCAGCGAAATCTAGTCGAAATCCCTTTGAGTTCATCCGCCCGTGAGAGGTGATCAAACCGAACAAGCCTACAGCATGAACTTTGGTTCATTTTGTGTTCATTTGTTCATTGTGTACGTCAAAATAATAAGCGCCAAAACAATCAAAAAAATAAAAATCAAACAGCTGTTTGCCAGCCACTTCAAAATTGACAGCTTATGACTTTTGAAATCACTTCAACTCGGTGGGAACGACTTACGAGATTTCAGTAAAAATTCATCGAATCTCGCGATTTCAGTTTGGTGGGAACATGTATAACACGCATTTTGGTCGCCCATCTTGGTTACGTGGTAGGAATTATGGGAAAGCTAAGCAATTTTTATATCGATGGTTATACCATGTTCCCACCAAGCGAAATCGCGAGATTTCGTAAATCTTTCAAATCTCCGAGATTTCGCCATACATTATTGACGTGCCGAAATCTCGGGATTTCAGCGAAATCTAGTCGAAATCCCTTTGAGTTCATCCGCCCGTGAGAGGTGATCAAACCGATCAAGCCTACAGCATGAACTTTGGTTTATTTTGTGTTCATTTGTTCATTGTGTACGTCAAAATAATAAGCGCCAAACAATCAAAAAAATAAAAATCAAACAGCTGTTTGCCAGCCAC